>VYZV01017249.1:315317-337170 GCA_013401275.1 Pandion haliaetus | reverse complement strand
AAAAAAAAAAAAAAAAAAAGAAAAAAGACTACTTCCCTGCTTGTAAATTGAATCTTTTGGCTGTGTACAACATCATTGATAATTCATGCATTTTAATTGATATTTATGCATTTCTATTTCTGGTAAACTAAAAGCAGTATAAATTATGACCAGCAACAGTTTACAAAAAGACCAAAGATAATTTAAAAAAATAATTTATTGTTATTTTAATAGAACAAGAAAACTGAGAATATCCTGTAGATAAATGGAGCAACAAATGGTTAATTACGGGGCTGATGGCTTAATCTAGCTTCTCATTTCACTGTGCTAGTTAGCACTAACTGTGAACCATCTGTCTGAGAGTTTAGCACTACCCCCACAAGTATTTCATTATGCAGTTTTAATATGCACTTTTGACAGAAATGGAAATGGGCTCAGATCAGTTTGCATGTCACACCAGACTACATAAGTTTTCAAGGTTGGAATACAAATCAGAGAACACAAATCCTTCCTCCCCTCTTCCAGAGCACTCCTGTCCTCACTCTCTGCCTGGGAATGCAAATGCTATGTTTACCTTTGCAGGGAAGGTGAGAAAGAAAACTAATAAATAAAGTTCTCTAAGTATCACAGGAGTTAGAAGTTCCTCCATGCTCTGTTTCTCTAAGAAAAATAGAAACCACGGGTACAATTCTCAAAAGCTTCTAAAATCCTGGTCTAAGAGAGTTGTGTGCATGGTCCACCTGTTGCTTCTGTAGAGCTGTAAGAGGGGTATAAACCCATTGGATGGGACCAAATGAGAGACTTTTTTGCCCACTTCCCTGGGAAAACTTTGCTTTGGGTGGCACAGTCCAGTGGGCTGGACAACTGGACAGAGCTGGGACCAGGAAGGTGGGAAGGTGCTACCTGCCACTAAAGATGCTGCTGTCCCTTGCCTTTGAGCTATTGTTAATTCAAGACTTCAAGATCTGGAATGTCTCTGGATGAATAAGCTTTATTTGATTTTATTTTATATGAATATGATTTATAAAACTCAGGGGAAAGTATCAAGGAACTGGCAAAGGGAGTTTGACCAAGATGACTGAATCAAATCAGAGAACATAATGAATTATTCCTTGGGCACAGAGAGAAAAATTGTGTGTCTGTGGCATCTATTCTGAAGATATATGCTGGAGGCCTAATGTTTTGGAAAGCTGCACAAGAGCTGCTGAGAAAAAAGTTAAAAGTGGTAATGCTAAAGTACAGAAGGTACTGCATGACAGAAATGCTTTTTAGACCATGCTATTGGAGGTGAAGAGCAGTTCATCACTTCACTGGAAACTGGTGGTCACCTAGGACTAGTGTTTAGAAACACATTATTTATGGGAAAAAGAAGGGCAGCTTCAGACTAGTCGAGAAGGATAAAGGCCCCAATAAAAAAATCATGTGCTATTCTTTCTGACCATGGGTTAAGCTGTTGGGTCTTAACCTATTCTCATAAAAAAGTCACAATACAGAAGTCCAGCAGGATATCTGCTCCACAAAAAACTTGCTAAATAAACATGGTAGAGATGTGTTACTCCCTTAATGACATCTGATGGTGTGGAATCAGCACACCAATCCATCTCTCTTAGAAATATAATTACAGGGACCCATAACAAGCAAACTACATTTAACTGCCCAAATAGAAGTGATCTTTACAAGGAGCTGGTGGTTTGGTAGAGAAGATAAAGGCAAGCACTGTGCTTTTGTGCAAGGTAGGACGGTAGGGAAAAATGCAATCAACAGAAGCAGCCAGAGCCATTTTGCATGCTTTATTCAAAATGCAAGAAGAAAATGACACCTTACTTGTATGAACAGGAAAAGAAAGAAATCTGCCCGTATGCTAGAGAGAGAAGGGAAGGGGAGAGATGGGATGCTTCACCTGAAAGCATGGATTATTTGGAAATGTCCCACCCAGCCCAGGCCCATGCTAGCTGTCCCTGCCTGACATAGGGGCATCCACTCTCCCACAGGATCAGAGCATGGCAGGGGTTTGCAGGAGCTGAGGTACATCTCAGGGACCAGAAAATACCACAGGTGTCCTGGGCGGCAAGCCAAGGCTCTTTTGCAGGGAGGAAGAGTGAGATCTAACAGCAGAGCTTGTGGTAAAGCTTTACAGCACAGCTTTGCCCTTGCTCTCTTCTTTTTAAGGCTCAATTCCTGCAGGAAAAAAACCATGAGAAACCAGATGGAAAAATGTAGGAAATTAATAAAAGCGAGTCACTGGCTGCCTTTCTCCTCTTTCTCAAAGGCTGAGAGGCTTCAACACAAGCAGGTTGCAAAGAAATGCGAGATCTGAAGTGCATTACCCTTTCCAGGAACCAGTGCGGACGAGTCCCCTTCCCGTCCATCCGGATCCTCATCTTCCTGAGGGGTGCGATATCGGCGATCTCCATAATGAAACTGTCCTCTTGGCCTCGCTCAAACCTGGAAGGATTGAAAGACTGAGGAGGTTTCCTACTGCTTTACAGCATCGCTGCATCTCGATCCCCTGTCCATGCTGTAACTCATATCTTGCCAACAGCCTCAAATTAGAAGTTTATGAGTGCACTTTATTGGACTTGGAGCTTTCCTGTCCTGCAATCACCAGCTACTGTGTTTTTGGCAAGACACCTCAGCACAAATTTGACAGGGATTCCTCCGCCCCTGGAAAATCAAGCCCATATGAGGCACCTGGAGTTGTTCCAGGCAGCCTGTAGCATACATTATCACTCTGTTTGTAACCAACCAGAACAATAGAGATGCAGTCAGGTTTCTGCACATCGCCTTCCTCCTGGCATCTGCCCTCATGCCTGCCCTTAGCCCATCCCAACTAGAAGGCAAAGCAATTTTAATTAATCTTCTTTCGCTAAGATGCAGCACATAACTTTGCATTTGCCATGGCGTTAGACAGTTGCTACAGCTCAGCTAAAAAGAGCAATCTGATTGCAAGTCAGAGCCCAACACCTAAGTTTAGTACGCGCAGGCAAATTGTGTTAGAAAGGAGCCCAAACTGACCATCCCGCACTCCCCTCCTGAACTTGGGGAAATTGGATTTGCAAACTAGCTCCATCTTTGGTAAGAACCAGGGTCGGTTTGTGTAACATTGCACGAAAGATCTTACCCTATGATTGGCTGCTGTATATAGGCACAAGGATGTGTAGGAGCTGCTCATCCATAACAATCAGCAGAAAGCAGGAAAAGGGGAAAAACAGCTAACATATGCTTCTTGAAGAAGTTATTACGCTGGCTAGGACCACAGCTACCTTACCTCCCTCTTAGCATCAATGATGCTAGGAAGAAAGCCTTGCTCCAGTGAAAGTGTTGCCTCAGGCTCAGTATTACTCTGTTAGAACAAGTGTATCTTCTAGGTTTGCCCTCCAAATACTCTGGCAGAACTGCTGTGGACTTGGAGATGGAATTCCGACCCTTGCTAAGTATAAGGGCAGCCAAATCCAGGGTGTCTACCAAGCACCACCATGACCAGTCTGCTGTTGATGTTTCTCCTTCGTGCAAACTTCTCCTTGTGAGTAAATTGCCTGAGTCTGCTGAAAGGTTTGGGGAGAGCTCTGCAAAATGGGCACTACCATAATATAAACAATCCATAATGATGATATCTCATTCCTGGCAATGTACTCAGCCTCCTATAGCTGTGCAGTGCCAGGATATGGAGAAAAAAACCATTTCTTTAGCAACCTCTTCTCAGATTACACCCTGCAGCATGAATGTGATTATCCTCACACCATTATCTGAGCCTGCAAAACTGCAGATGTTAGCAATAGGGATTGGCTTGAGCCTCTCAGCTTTCATCCAGGCATTGCTTTCCCTGCACTCCCAGAGGCATTTGGATAGGGGGGTTTGGTCCCAGTCCATTTCTAGTTATTAAGGGTTATGTTTGCTCTTTGAAAAACTCCCCTCTCTTCCTATTTGTCTTTCTGTGGCACCGGATACCAAGACAGCCTGTCTTACTGTGAGAAAGAGAATGTGCTTTTGTGCCTGGACTGGATTCATTTCCACATCTATTTAAGAAAAAGGTGTGACCCTTCCAGCCTGAATTATCCCATGATCCTATGATCAGTTTTCATTACAATCACTATTACCTACAAAGCTTCAAAGAAGTCTCTAGCTCTGATCCTTGCCAGGCTGAGCAACTCTAAGCTAAACAGTCTGTTAGCAAAATAAACCATTATTTATCTTCGTAAATGCCCTGTTTACAGTTTGTAAGGCTGATACTCACCTGCTACTTCCAAGAAGCCATTGTACTGGAGGGAAGCAATTGCTAAAGTGACAAACTTGGTGACCCAAGAGCTCTTTCCTATCCCTAATTTATATGAACATGAACATAAGCCTGAAAAAAATTGAGAAGGGAACAAGTACGTAGACAAGCTGACTGCTGCTATTCCTTTTACAGGACACTGAAGCATTTATCTGAGAGTTTTCATTAAGCTTTCCCACCAGTGCCTGCACTTATAAATATTTCTATCGCCCAGAGGTCTTGGCAATAACAGTAATGTAGCTAAAATTGCCTTAAATCTGCAGCAGGTTAGACAAACGGTTCTTCGTAATGCACTAAGATGCTGTGAGTGAATTGGGACTGGATGGCCCCAATAAAGAAGAAGTGCCTTTTACCATGTGGTTGCACCCCTCACTGCTGGCTCAAAGGCTGGAGTGATTTCCATGCAAAACAAGAGCTGGCGAAGCCTGTGTTGCTAACAGCTGGATGAAGACTGGCCGGGAATGGTGTGGAAACCAGCAGCATGTGTATTGGGGGACATGCATGTCCTCTGCAGAGGGTGCTAATGAGATGATGAGAGCTCTGTACTGTTGGAGGTGTGATACAGAGCATCTCCAGCTAGCAGAGGTGTGCCAGTACATCTTTGAAGTATAGCACAGCATCCTGGGGATATTAACTTATTAATAACTGTGTTTTACACATCCTTCTTCTTTATACAGACCCAATGAGTTTTCAACACCTTTTGCAGATCTACTGGCAGAATGCAACTACTGTGTGGCTCTCCTTTATTGCATTTTCATATCCTAATAACAGAGATTACATCCCACCCATATAGAAAAATCTGATGTTTTTTTATAAGCTACGTAGTTCAGCCACCAGGCCAGGTGGAGCAAAATCGCATACCCTCTCTTGAGGGGTTGGAGATGTCTTGGTCCCTTTTAGAGGTTTTTGGTTTATGTACCCTGATGCGAAGTCAGCTTTACTTTTCAATACAATCATGGTCCTTTTTCCCACCTACTAGAAGGGAACGTTGGGCTTAAAATAGCGGGAGACAGATAAGTTTGGGATTGCCTGAGGTCTTGGAAGGGGGATGTCACTGATAGCCAGATGTGCTGGTAACCCAGGTACATTGCCCCACACGTTGGATGTCTCTCTATGATGAAGAGCAGGTCCAAGAGCTACAGTTTTCTGCATGACTCAGCCATGTTTCTCACGGAGATTTTAGCAGCACCTCTGCTGCATTTTTTTTCAGAGCAAACAAGGCTCACATTTGTTACTAACTAAACACATGAAGGTTTCAAGCATAGCTGAACACGCCTGCCCAGACACCCACTCTGCTATGACAGCTGCAAGTAAAACATCCCCTGAGCAAACACCTCTATGCGGGGAGCCTTATCTTCAATTATCCAGACCACATGTGATATGCAAAGCTGTGGTGGAGGAACTGCATCGCCAGGAGGCTGGGGGAAAAGTCCATCATCACCTCAGCAAGCTGAGCTCAAACCATGTGGCCAAATACTCCAGCCCTCCTGACACTCTGTAGATGCTTTGCTGAAGAAGATCAGAGGTAGTCAATTAATTAAATTTAAGCCTGATGAAGCCCATCTTTAAAAGATGGTTAGTCCCATGTTCATTCTTGAGCATGCCAAAACTTTCTGTACCGAGGTTGGTGCTAGAAAAGAACAGGAAAGTGTTAGGAAATAAATCAGTGGCATGTGGCCTTTTTTGGATTACAGAAGTGCTGGTGTCAGACTAGGGTTACAGTGTTTGTTAGCTGGTTTTGCTGAAGAAAACATGAGATTACACCTTTTTAGTAAAATCAGAGCATGCAGTGCAGCACTCCATGCAGCTCAGAGCCCATTTCCATCTCTCTGCACATAAGGCCACATCTGGGCAGACAGATGTCATTGTGTGTCCCTGTCGTGCCAAACCGCATGGTTACATTAGCGTGGCACAGAGCCCAAGCTAAGAAGCCTACTTCTCAGCAGGGCCCTCAGCTTACCAGCTCAGGTCCTGGCATCCCTCACATGGCTTCCGGACCAAGCTGGCTGACATCTGGCCAGCTCAGCAAACGGGAGGAGCAGACGGAGGAGAGTCAGCACCTTCCCATCATAGGCACTTCCCAAGGCACGTGTGTGCATCTTGGTTTGTCTTTCTTTCATTGTGCAGTTACTCACGAATTCCCATTAAATAAAGTTTAAATTAAATTACTTATTTTTCCACCAAAGATGTGTTTTGCTGAAATTGCACCTGTGGTTTCAGGCAATGTCCACAGTTCCTCTTGGTGCCGATGCAGGACTTCAGAATCCATATATTTGTTCACAATGCTTATCTCTAAAGCTACTGAGGAATAGATTAAACAAAACTTCTACAAGTGACAAAGGATGGTTTCCCTGGCTACACAGTGCTCTCCTTTCCTCTGCTCTGCTAAATAAATTACAATAACACTTACAGGGGCCCAGTTCTGAACCTATGAAGTCAATGGGAGTTTATCTTTGTGTTTCAGTGGGAGCATGATCAAAGCCCCAAGTGCTTCTTGATTTGATGCTAGAATCTGTTATCATTCCACTTCTAACCGACAAAAATAACAAAGTTACTGTACCTGTCTCCATTTTTTTCCAGCTGCATTTCCTCAGTGTTCCCATTGGATCCAAAGACAGTCATGAAAATACTGGCATCGGTACCACCACTTTCAATGTCTCCAGTCACAACCGTGACTTCATAGAGGATCTGGTGAGAATTTGAAACAATCAAAAGGTCTTTTTCAAACAGTTGTCCTTAACCCACGCAAAAGCCTGGGCAAAAGGCTAGACAGGCTTTGCAGCTTTACTTCTTCACCAGAAATGGTTACAACACAGCTTCTTGGTTTCTCTCCACACTGTGGTTCTCAGAGGCAAAGTTAGAGACTGAAACTTGCTACAGGACCTTCCTCTTTGCACCATCTATGACTTTTTCTGCAGATTTTCTCAGCCTAGATAGACTGAGAGAGAGACACGTTCATTTTGACAGCCATATGCTTGGAGAGCGATGAAGATCTGGCAAACTGCTTCTCCACAGGAGTCACAACCTTCACATCAGTGGGTAGATCTCCAATCCTCTGCTACTGGTGTCTCCTCCCAGCCACCTCCCAGTACTCCAGAGCTCCATACTGCACCAAACTTTTGCCATTTTAAAAAACCAACTCCTAAAGTCACAATTGTTTCTTTCCCTTGACTGCAAAATGTTTCCCTGAAGTGTTCAGTGTCCATCTGGGCAACATTTAGTCCAACATCGCTAATAGTTTCGAAGTCTGTACATCCGAACACTCTCTACAGCAGAAAAATGCAGCTATGGTATTTCCCAGTGGGACACACACCTCTGCATAGAACGCAGTGTGTGCCCAGATCTCATACATTAAAGGTATGCCAATTTAGGAAAAGATGTTTTGCATCATTTTCACTTTATTAGCCTGTGTTCTTTTCTCCTGACATGTGAATAGTAAGATTCAGAATAAAATATTTCAAAAGCGTGCAAGTCCCAGTGGCTCTCAGTGGCATTAAGACTTTTAGGCCGCTTAGACACATTCAAGATCATATCTATGGTAACAAGACCTCTGGATTTAAGAGGTGGAAGAATATCAAGAAACAGCCCCAACAAAACTTACTTCAAATAGTGCACTGCTAAGCAAATTTTATTGGCCTGAATTGTGATTGCCACATAAATAGTGCAAAAGAATAACATCATAGAAAAATTATTTTTTATGTTTTTTCAGTTCTGAGTAACCTGTCCATCACATATTCATCCACACACATCTTAAATTGTAGAAAAGCACCATATTTGCTATAGTTAGGAGAAAACAAAATTCTCCTACCAATGCATTAAAGGTTTTTGGTGACTGTAGTGGACATTGACCGGTTTCTCTATGTATGGGAAGGCAAATACTCAATTCAAAGCACAAAGAGGGAATATCAAGCCAAGAAGAAAATTAAATTGAAATGGGTACGTATGGCTGTGCAAGAGTCAGGCAAAAGCAAAACAAAAAAGCAGTAACTTTCCCAAAGATGTTAAACATATTAGTCTTCTTGAACTCTAAAAAAAAAAAAAATTTAAACTCAGTTTCTAACTACAGCTATTTACGAGGGAACAGTCCCAAATTCCTTCAGGTAGGAGACTGATCAGAAAGTCAAATGTGCACTTCTGATTTCATGTCTCAAGCATCTCCCCTGATATCCTTCAAACCTTTCAGTAAGTTTCTGGCCCAACACCATAGAAAAAATTAGATGTGTCTATTTTTGGCATGCTTATGAAAATAAATATTCAGGATTGGGCTTTTAAAGGAAGACTGAACATAAGTCTTGATTAACATCCACTTCAATCTACAATCAAGCCATCAGCTCACCAATAGGAGCTTGGAAACCTTATCCAGGAGGTTAAACAACTGATAGGAAGTTTTTAAGAGATTAGGTTTTAACCTTGGTATTCAGTCTGAGGGAGATTTTTTCCCCTCTTCGGTCAATTCTACCACTGAAACCTGTGTTGAGTTGTTGAATCCTTCACAGATGTTAAAAACGCTATCACATTTTAGTGTGGTGAACAAGAAAGATTTCAGGAGAATATCTTTAGCTTGGGAATCAAGAGCAGCATAAAGAAAAATTAATGTACTATGAAAGTGTAACCTCACTGTAAATAGATCCAGACTGTTATTTCTATTATAATCTTACATCCAAAATCAGCATAGCTCAGCTTTCCAATTTGTACTTGGTTGAAACATGGCATAGCATGCATTAGTTCAAATTTCATATATACGGATGAAAAGACTATATAGTATTTTTCATTGCTTATTCAACTTTAATCAGTTATTAATTTCAAAGGTCAAGCTTACAAATATTTCCATGTTTTAACAACTTCCAATTATTATTAGTTTCTAACTGAATTCAGTTTCCCTATCCAATATTGTAAAAGCTGATATGTAGCCACACTATACAGAGATTAAAATATCTCCACTACTCTAATCTGATGAGTTGTTAGAAATATCTCCTCAAACAAAACACGATGGAGTTAGATTGCACCACAGTGTTCACCTTGCAGCTACTCCCACTCTGTGGGTACCAGGTGTTGCAGTGGGTGCTCCAGGTGTGGTGCCAAAATGAGGACATGCTGCTGAACCATGTCCTACCTGCTCTGCCTAACACTCTTGTTCTGCCCATGCCATGGCTGCATCCAGCCAGCGTTATTAAACCATGTTCTAAGTGGTAATGATGCTAAACCATTGCTAAAGGTTTTGCTAAAGAAATAACAAAGAAACCCTCTGCAAATAAAAGGCTCAAACAACATGCAGAAGTCAAAGTATGAGAACTGCTGACACACAACCCATATCAGCACAGGTCCATGCAACAGCTAAAGATACAAGATGAGCCTAGAGCCTACCTTGAGGCCAACGTTAACACAGTCCGCATCCAGGATGTTGAGGATTCGTGAGGTGAGTCCATCACCTTTATCTCTGGCCAGCCAGCACTTGCAGACAAAGTTATACATGACACCTTTGGTGGGCACGACAATGGTGAGCTCTTCCACCAGCCAGCAGCTCTCAGGTGTAGCGCCATCATGCCCCACCTGTGAGAGTCATCAAGGAAACACCTGCTTGTTAAAGGGGATTTCTTCAGAGGAGAGACCCTGATCAGGTGTTTTAACCAGTGATGAAGGACTAAGAGTGTTGACTACATACACCATCGCAGAAACCACTTCCACAGTGGAATGGAGGGAGCTGTGAAATAGTTCATGCCATTGCTGCCCAACAGGCAAGACATCAGTGTACATGGCAGCTGATGTGGGCAAGGAAGCTCAGGTCATCAGCTGCTGAGCATGAGGGAAGGCTGGACACTGCCATTCCCAAAGGTAAGCAAGGTAGACTGAACTGACCTACATGAAAACACGCCCAGTCTCTTACTACTCTACTTCTATTCCATTGACCTCTATCTGCTAGTTTGCTGATCTCTGCAGGCCCATTTCTCCATCTTTCCCACCCCTCCACTGCTGTTGCAATGCTTAGAAGTGACTATCCAAAGCTTCGTAGCCAAGATGAAAGACGCAGCTACGCAAACACCCACATGTATTATTCAAGCACTCCTTCCCTCAAAAATCCACATCTAAGCCAACTATATGTATCAGGCTGTTTCTCTGCTTCCCATCTCCTTAAACTGCAAAAGCTCCATGTTTGTATAGGAGCCAACAGATGGAGCTTACATCCGTAGCTAGTTGATTTTCAAGGACCATCTCCTCCAAGCTCAAGAATGGTCCACCCTGGAGAGCAGGAAGTCACACAAGAGTGGCAGGAAGCCTGCATGGATGAACAAGGGGCTCCTGACAAAACTTAAATGGAGAAAGGAGGAATACTAGAGGTGGCAGCAGGAACAGCGGACCTGGAGAAATATGGAGACACTGCCCAAGTGTGCAGGGATGAGGTTAGGAAAGCTAAAGCCCACCTGGAGCTGAATCTGGAAAGGGCCATGGAGAGCAACAAGCAATGTTCCTACAGGTATATCAGCAGCAAAAGGATGCTCGTAGTGCAAACTTCTCCAAGAAACTGCATGTGTGCCTCTTAAAGAATGTGGGCAACTCATGATGGGGTCTACTTAAAAGAATAATTATGTATCCCAGCTGATGTACGAAATTCAGTCAGTCAGTCATTCCAATGAGCTGTCTGTACATAAAAGGTTAAATAAAAGAGCTACCTGAAGTTCATTATTTTCAGAGCAAGTGTTGTTTTTATTTTACTAGGCAAGTGAGGTCTTTAGTTCTCGCTGGTTTTGCTTTTAAATTATTAGGGTATTTAGTGTTGTTCAGAAAATAATTTTTAATAACAGGTTCATCTGGGGTGATATATCTGTGGTAAATTCCTCCCCCTCCCCCCCCCAAACAAGTGATCTTTTTTATCTGTCTCAGCCATCGCTGCTATTAGGAGTATTATTACTATACTAATGTCTGTGCAGCTGCAGAAAATTAGAGTTAACCACTAGGGAAATTCAAGTCTACAATGAATGCATTAATTCTCAGATTCTTGGGGTGTGAGGTGAATGGGAATATAACACTTGTCTTCCCATTCCGTCTGCCAGTTTGACTGCCCTTGTCCAAAACCAAAGCCCCTCTGAGACTGCACAACAGCTTCTCGAGATCTGTTGCAGGAGGGCATGGACGAGGTGGAGGGAAAGTTCAGGTCAATGGCTTTGCAGTGAATCAGGGACAGGGCAGCCAGACGAAAAATCCCGGTAAGCCCATTAAAGTCTGCGGCTCTTTTGGGTTCGTTACAGCCACCTCCTAAAGCCTCATTCCCAGATATTGCCAGGCATCAGATTTTCACAGCAACCTTTAACTCCTTTAGTATCAGTGACTGGCCAAAAGAAAGCATCTTGCACATCCAGCTGCCTTGGAGAACCTGCACACAAACAGATTTCCAAGGGCTCCAAGAACAATGTAAAAATCTGGGATGAACTCAACCAGTGCTGAGCCTTCCTTATGGCTGATCTTTTAGAGCAGACCACCAGGATTTGTCTTTCAATTCCAAGCAAATCTTTAGCTAGACCATGCCGATACAGTGAATGATCCAAAGCCATGGCCAGACCAGCAGCGTAGCCTGGACACGCATACCCATATCACAACAAGTTTTTTGGGCTGAGATGTTTGAACTAAGTTAGAATGACAGAATTTCAAAAGCAGCTAGGTCCTTGGGCTGTTTGAAAATCTGTGTAACTCATTCCCGCTGTCCTTGAGAGACTGTTGAGTACTTCACATTGCCAAGACTAAGGTGCACAATTTGCACTGAGCAGCTCACAATCACTTTGAAACCAAATGCAACAACAGAGGAAAATGAGAGAGAATTTGGTGGTAAATAGAAGGAAAAGATGCCAAAAAGTGGGATTTCTTGCTTATTCTGGAAGGTACAGAGGGTATTAGAAAGACCCAAGGGTCTTCCAGGATCAGGTCCTGAGTCAGTGAGGGACTGGACTTGTAACACTTTATACTCCACCACACTTTACTCTGTGCTTGAGATGGTGAAAGGCTCTGAACCAGAAGTGGTTTAGAAATGCAGACCAATGCAGGACTCTTCTGAACATACCTGTGTCTCTCTGCAGCAACAGCAGTCTAGGGACAGCGATACTTTCATTCATTAGGAAAAGAAATACTAAAACTTGTTTAAAGAACAGTATAAAGTGCCTATACCAAATAAGTTGTATTATTTATTTTCACGTCAGCGTGTCTATTAAAGTACACCAGTAGTAAATATAATACCTGCAGTCTTACAAGACAGGTATAAATGGGCCCCTTTCAAATTACTTCATGTTCCACTGTTTCTGCTTTCACTAGAGTATATTTGCAGCAGAAGAATAACACCAAACTAGAAGTGGCATCGTGCTGCAAATCTTATGATCCTACTAAATCCTGCAGTCTGCTACCTTGGTTATACAGAGGGCTTCTGGAAACCTAATCCCCATGTTATGCTATTTTCACATGGTAACTGATATTCGGAACTTCTTGCCTTCCAGAAGCAGCCAAATGCCAAATCTGAGAATGAAGTGTTCCTCACTTTTCCCAAGTAGATAACTAGAAATTTTCTGCAGTGTCCCTGAACACTGCAATTTTCTACAAGGAAAATATGGACTGATTCCATGGCAACCACAGTAGACTGACACATTGCTGTCATCGCAGGGATGTGGATAAACAAGAAGAGACCTACCAAGCAGAGGGCACTGCATGAAGGAAGGCAGAACGCCACAAGCAGATGGCTCCTCCAGCCATGAGCTGGGGGGTTACAAACTAAAAGGGAAAAATGAGCAAGAGGTGAGGCAGTAGACTGGTCAGATCATTGAGGATAGGGGTGAAAGAATGCAGAACGTCACCCAGCTTGAAAGCTATATGTTATTTCTTTTTCTAACTCCCTGCATTTCGTTTGCAACCTTTTGTCTTCTTTCCCATTTTTAATCCTTTCCAAATTATTTCTTTTCCTTGCTTCTATTTCCAAGTGTCTGGTCCTATTTTCTCCTATTCTCTGTCCCTTCCTCACCCTACTTATTGTCTCTTTTCCAGCATCCCTTTCTATTTATTTCTTCAGCTTGCTCTTTCTGTCTCCCTGACACTGAGGGGTTATACTGGCTTTTTCCTCCCTCTCTGTCCCATCCCATGGCTGTTTCCATGTGCACACAGTCTGGAAGAGAGGGATTTATATACTCGCTTCACTTTCAAAGTTTGACCTAGAGGTGGCAAGATAGAAGGTGCCACTAATACTCATAATAACCAGGCATTTGGAGTGCATTAAGAAAATGGCTTGATAATAAACTCAAATCTAGCATGGAGACTTCTCAAGGTGTGAGAATCCACTGCTTGAATGAAAGCTAATGGGAGTGCTTCAGTCTATCAGTTGCGACAACAGGATGTACAACTGCAAATTTTTTTTAATTAGTTAGGATTTCTCTATATATATTTTTTTCACTCATCTTCCTCCAAATACACAAGCATGTGCATCAACAGGTAGGTTTACTGCAACACAGGGCATGGGGTAAAAATAAAATTAAATAGGCTATTGGTGTCCTCAGATGCTGTTGGTTTTCAGCACTTGGGGGGCTGGGGCAGGCTTTCAGGAGATGGAATTGCCATATGAAACAAGAATGATGTACACAAATGCTCTGGAAGATTCATGTGAAGTTTAAGCTCAGTGATGGAAAGTCTATGCAAATTCTGTCTCCCTGAGCCACAGCAGAAAAAATGGCTCCTGTATTGAAATCTATTTGTGCACATTACTTATGAATGATGATTAATTTTCTTCTCTAAGCCTGGGTCCTCCAAGCTGTGAAAACAATTTTCATGTTTAGCTAGAAAATTACACAAGATGTGTTTCTCACTGCAGGCACAATTTATGAAACCCAACTGGAAGTAATGTAAAAATCAACTAGGAAAAAGACTGATGGAGGACTGCATCCTGGGAACCTTCACTGCATCTGTCACTAACAGGGTTTGACTAAGACAAAACAGTGCCAGAGGTGGGACAAAACTGGGACATGTTACAACTTCCTTATAATTCAATATTATCTTCTGCCTCCCAAGGATCTTGGTTTTGCAAGATGTAAAGCATACTTATTTGAGGTTCAGACACTTGTGAAATCTCAGCACACCCCTGTTTACATTCCTTTTAGACCCAGGTGTCTTTCCTTCACTGCTAAGAATAACAGGAACATGTGCTTTCTTTGGCCATGTATTTCATGGGCCTCCAGTACTCACGCTGCATTCACAAAGTACCTCCACTTTTTTGATCTCTCCAACATCTAGGCCCCAAACAGAGAATTTCTCTACGGAACCATCTGCAAACTCGTCTTTTCCTTCTGGGAGATCCAGCCACAGCCTCTCCGTCTGCACTTTCTGAGGACCCATGATGATGATGTATACTCGGCTGTCAGTGCTGGAGTCATACTCTGTGCCCGTCGTGACGGTGATGTGGTATGGAATCACTGCAACAGACAGAGGTTTAATCATCAGAAGACGCACACACATACGCATTTACATGAGACTTCAGAAAACCAGGGACTCATCCC
This sequence comes from Pandion haliaetus, assembly GCA_013401275.1. Classification (NCBI taxonomy): domain Eukaryota; kingdom Metazoa; phylum Chordata; class Aves; order Accipitriformes; family Pandionidae; genus Pandion; species Pandion haliaetus. Next base: position 322,401 of record VYZV01017249.1, on the reverse strand, counting down.
ATCAGAGGGAGCAGTTGTGCATGTTAAATAGATTCACAACCCATTGAACTCATCTGGAGAAGGGATAACACCATGCTGCATTGGGCTACAAATGTGCATGGGAGACTACTTCCCTATACACACTTGCAACAGAATTCTGCAAGGGTTAATCTCCCCAGACAACCCTACTGGCTGCAAGGTTATAAGTCCAGATTTCTCCCTAAGAGATGACAGAACAGCAAAGGGTTTGAATCCTTATTAACACCAAGAGACCTTCCTGAAGATGAAGCTGAGCACCTAAATCTTAAATAGGCTATTAGACAAAAGTGATCTTATGCTCATGGTTCAATAAAGGCAAATAAATCTGTGCTGACTCCAAGGTAAACCATCACTGACTGAATGTCCCTGTACAACTGCAAATGTTCTCCTTTGTGCTTCATTCAAGGATTGCTGTGATCTATGGGGCAGCTCAGGGTTTCAGCATCCCTTTGCAAATACAGGCAAACTATGAATAATCCTTGTCTTAACGGTAGGTCACTCAATAATTTTATACATTGCATAGTAATATTGATTAGGAGAAAAACCTTCAGGCCAAGGCTTGGGACTTAGCAGGTTTTTCTGTGGTTTTCAGAAATTTCTGTTCAGCTGTTAAAAGAGAGGAAGTGCCAGACTGTTTTTCAAGTGCTTTTCAAAAGCTCATTTGGGTAAGCCAAGCGGGTGATGCAGAATTAGACACTGAATACTGGTTTGATTTCTCAGAACATTTGTGCAGGGCTGTTCAAACCATTCTGACAAGACTCAGAGCTCTGAAACTTGCCTTGTCACAGACTTGAAACTCAGCCTGCCTTCATCATTGTTTTTTCAATTTAAAAAAAAGGTTTATAAACCTTGACAGAAAACTTTGTTGGCTTTCGAATCATCCAGGATTGACATCTAATTTTGCTTTATGATGATTAACAATATTTTTGGAGTGGGGCTTGTACTAGAAACTCACATCAAGCTCAAAATATATGTGTAATAGCAGGAATTCATGCTGACCAAATCTGTTCTTACCTCTGGACAGAGAAGAACCCAAAGAGATTCATTCGGCCTCAGTTTGAGGATTTCGTGTACCAACACAAAATGAACTGGTGATTGGGCAAGACTTATTCTCCCTTTTATAGTATCTTTTACATTTCAGCGTGCACATCGGTATAATGATATGCAATGCATTCTTCACAAAATAACCATTGGAGCTGCTGGTATTAGCGGGAGAAAGGATTTAGCTGTAGGCAAGACAGGTTTTATGAGAATATGTTGAAGGGTCATGTTTAGAACAGCTCCAGACTACTCTTTTAAATAAAGTATATTTTGAGTAGGGACAAATTTTCTTATATACAGTTTTTACCTTGTTCTGTGACAAAGTTCACAGACCTACCATCATTTCCAACTGAAGTTGCACCCTCAAGCCAAAGCACTTGAAACACCTATATAAAAAATGAGAACTATGAGAAATTGTTATAATTTCCCTCTTTAAATAATGGATACAGAGACATAGAGTAGCTTGCTACCAGACAGCAGGAAACAGCTTGCTGTTCTTTCCTTTAAAAGCTAGAAAAGCAATCCTTTAATTTGTTTAGCTCCCCTCTCCATTGTCTCCCTCTTTCTCTGGGACTCCACAGTGCTGATTCTTCAAACCTGGGAGAACGCAAAACCTGGGCACAGCAGGACACCACAGGTTCTCCAGCCCATCTCCCTTTGCCCCCCACTTCCTTGAGTCCCTGTGCAGAGTTCAGGCTCTTTGAGAGCACATGTCCCCCTCCCGGGGGGTTGGGTTTCGTTAGCGATGTAGACCACACCATCTCTAGCACTTCCTTCCAGCATGGGGCAGGGTTCCCAGTTCAGATGCAAGCAGGTTCCTAATCAACGGGACCTTTCTCTGTGTTCCATCCTCACATCACCTCCTGCCTCTCAAAGGTATTCACCATCTTGAGCATGAGAGAGTCAGAACTGGGCTGCTCAAATTGTCACTCCCTTTCCCAGGCAACTCCCAATACCACTTCCCCTAATCAACTAATTAACAGCTGGCTTTTTATCCAGCTCAGGAGGTGGTTGCCTGGCTCACACAGTCCATCTTATCTGACATTCCTTCAAGATGCAGTTTTCTTAATAAGTCCATGTCACTGCCACAGAGATAGTGGTGATGACAAGCTCCAGGACTCAGAGAATAAAGACCACCCTGGTACAATGGAGATGATGGGAACTATCCTAGCTCTGCTGGAAAGCGGTTCTCATGGGAGTTGCTAATGTTTTATCCATTATTTGTGAAACTACATGGAATGCCAACATGGCAGCTGTTATCCATTGTCTCACCACAGAAGTAATATCAGAAGGAACATGGGAATCACTTATTTTTCATTTGAACACAATATGGGATTACAAAAGAAGGGTTGCCGCGAGACACATGGGTTGCAGACCAGGTTAAGCAACGTGCAGCATTGTGTCTGCTTCACAACTTAAAAGCATGGGACATGCCATGCAGGTATCACATCACAACAAGCTACTGGGCATCAGCTGAGCTGCAGTAATCATTTGTGTGAGTTCCCTTGGACCATGTCAGTGAAAGCTACCTTAAACTCCTAAGCCAAATTACATCATTTTACACATGGCTTACTATTGAAGTTTAAGATAAGTTTAATTATTTTGCACTTGTTGTGGACTAAGAGCACATACAGAGCCAGTAACAGTGACTCAGCTGCTGCTCAGTTGTTACAACACAGTATCTTAACCATACATCTAAAACCTTAATCTAAACCTAAAAGACACCATGTAGGATGACAACAAACTGTAGGTGCAATTTAGATGATAAATCATTGTCCTGGAACACAGAGGTGGTTAATCAAAGGTATATAAATATAGAGAAAAAAGCCTGTGTAGTAATGAAGTTATAAGGAAATATCAATGGATTGGGGAAGTTTTCCACAAAGGTTAACTTCAGCTAATGGACAGTGATCTTCCAGGCTTCCTTCACAGCCAAGGACAGAAACAAAACCTGCATAACTTTCCCACTTCCTATAAGCAGCAGCCAAGCAAGACTGCACGAAATCTGGCCATTGCAGACATAGTCCGGCATACTTCACTTTTTATAACTTGCAGTCCAGAAAGAGATTTTTCTTTTATATTCATCTTTGCTTTGTCTCAGGAACAAGAGCCTAAAGATGAAACTCTACACTAGAGCTATCAACTGTTTCTATTGGTTATTTGAGCAAGAACCTCAGTCCAGAGTTCATGGACTCTTTGTCTTTTAGTGACAGTGCTTGCAGACCCTCCTCTTCTGCCCCATTATAAGACAATCCACCTTACAGAAAAGGACAAACTCGCCTGAATGGTCCCAGTCAAAGCTTGTTTTCTGAGACTTATCTGTGCTCTTGCTCAGGTCCCCGTATCCCACTCCTCTCCTAACCCAACAGCTGCTGCAATGCAGCTACATATTGTAAGAAAAAAACCCTGAAGGGTTCTAAAATAAATCACATTCAAATTCATATGAAACAAACATCCTTGGTGAGGAGGCACTGCTAGCCTGATCCTGAAAAGGGGAGAGGCTTAAGCATGGCAAATAAGGTCCCAGGAAATTCAAAGCCTTCTTTGGTAACTCAGATCTAATGTGCTACATGAAACATCATCCTGAGTAGGTCAAAGAGATATAGGAGGAAAAAAGCAGCTGCTATCAGAAACAAGAGCTACTTTAAGGAATCATGTGGAAAAGAGCTTCTGATAATCCAAGGGAGGTTCTTTTGGTGTTAGTATATCTGACTACAGGCCCTCTCACTGCAAAGAGCTTTGGATCCTTTGAAGGACACTTCAGACAAAATTATACAAAACTTGAATAAATTCTTCCCTTAACTCTATCAGACCCTGCTGTTCAGAGGGCAGTGTCATGAGTCCTCACCTCTGAAGTGCCGTCTGCAATGAAGTTGGTGGTGAAGGAGAAGGAGAAGGGAGTATGTCTCTTCAGGTCAGTGGGTTTCTTTCTGAGGAGGCCCTATGGATGTTGTTGACTAGCTCCTTTTCCGCATTAGGTGGTGTGGATGCACTCATCTAAGTGACATGACTTGGGATTGTAGTTGCCCATAGAGGTCCCCCGTGCCTTCTACCTCACCACAACAGAGAACAGTATACCCTTGAATAACCACCTACCTAATGATATTGTCACATTGTCCAAAGCACCACACTGTTTGGAGAACCTGGGTCTGCTGGCAATGGAGAAGTTAATTCTGACAAGCTACAGCATCACAGATTTCCACAGGAGAGAAAGAAGAGGGTTGGAAACACTGAAGTTGCTGTGAACTTCATGGCTTATCCCACTGTTAGGGTAGGAGAGCTATAAGAAAAGCAACAAACAGAAACTCAAGCACTGATCCAGCCTTTCCCAAGGTGGTCACAACACAAGGATGAGAAGCAATTTGCTGTTCTGCCTCTCCCTGTTCTTCATCAGGATGAACAAAACATCTCAAGCACAGAAAGCCAAGAACACATGCATACATGCAATCAAACATGGTGCTTGCTCACATGATCCTTTTTCTGCTGCCTTGACCAAGCTGGATTTTTTCATCCCCTTCAAGTTTGAATTGCTATCCTGACTCGACAGGCTGAGAGACAAGCCATCCAGGCTGTTTCGCTCACCGTCATAGCCCTAGTTGGAAGGCATGTATGGGAGGGTAATGAGGTTGAGTGCTCAAGTGTTGCCAGCTGTTCCCAAGTGCTTCCAAGAACAACATGAGAAGAAATCCCTGTAGTTTCCCACGTAGCTTTTTGCTCAGTGTAGCTCAAATAAATGTAATTTGTAATTTACTGCAGGTAAATTACATTTACTTCATTGGTAACCTTGACAGGCCATTTTAGATGCATGTTACAATAAAAGAAAATATAATGGACCTAGTGGTCTTTAACGGTGTGTTGTGACTTTTCTCTGCTACCCGTGTAAGCAATAGCCACAGACAATTCAGATGGATGGGGCAGTGCCAGATTTGCTTACTGGGGTGCACACTGTGGTGTCAGATTAATTGACCTGGTGCAGGTCAAAGAGTGTAAGAGGGAGAGTACTGCAAATCTGAATGATATGACTCGTCTATTGTATTTGAGGAGTTATTGCAGATGCGTTCAGTATTGTTGTCCGATAAATGTGAGGTTTTTGTGACACAGTCACATAATTAAAAAAAAAGTTATTAGTTTTTCCTCATTATGAATTAATATGAGCAACAGGGTAAGTGTGACCACAAGAATTCGTAGCATTGTCTGCTGCAGTTTTATGAGGGAGCATATGGCAATACTCAACCATGGTGTAACTCTTCTTACATCCATTCTGTTGTATTCAGGATGAGTCCGGCCCAATTTCATTGATGATAATTTTAGTGGTAACTGTCAATTAAAATGTCACTGTATTTTGCAAAGTGGACTCCTTAAATACAATGGACTTAAAATCAGCTTCTTTATTATGCCTCACTGTATAAAAGCAAGAGAGGTCTATTAATCTTGTTTGCTAATTTTAATTAGTGTATGTACCTCAAATTCCAATTAGCTATATTAGCCTGATAAAGCAATAGAGACTGTGCAAGTAGAAAGGGCATTTCACTAAAACCCATTTGGTGCTTTGAGTGGTAGCAAAGAAAATAGATTTTTTTATGTTTGACATTGGTGGAAGAAGTTGCTGAAAAGATAAACCCATTCAGTCCAATGAGGAAGAAGTTAAAGGACCCAGTGTTTTGGCTTGAGGACTTTGAATAGTGGGACCCATAACTAAGCTACTTTGTGGGCACAGCAAGGAGAGCAGCAGGGAAATATACTCTACAGTGCATCAGCAGGGTACTTCAACTCTCAGCTGAAGAGTCTCACTTGGACTCCTAGATTTTCCTGTTGAAATTGCAAATTACAGAGGTAGTGATACTGGGCTTAGAGTGGCCATACTTTCAACACTTGTCTGAAAATTACATTTTGGACAAGTCAAAAAGTGTAAGTCCCTAAGATCTGTCTTGGACTTCGACCAGATAGTCAATCATTTTATCTTTATTAGTAGCAATGGGTTGGGATCACAGCTTTGAGCTGTAACCGTACCTGTTCATAAAGCGTACGCTCTACCTTTTTGTCCTCTTTCTTTTTAGAAAGCCAGCGCTCACATAGGAAAACAAATGACTCCTCTGTGGTCTCATCCAGGATCTCTACTTTTTCCAGGAACCAGTCAGGACTGAACATGCTATTGTCGTGACGAATCTTGATCTTGTACAAAATGCCAAGGTCCACGGCCTGTATAGTAAACGTATCCTCCTGCAGGGTGTTCAACAGCAGTTGCTTCTGTTAGCGAGCTCTCAACAGATCATCTACCGGACAAAAGCAAACGGAGACTACAGAGCACAATATGTGTTTAAGTTCCATCTCACATGACCATGTTTGGCTAAAAGCTTTGCAGCAGTCTATAGAGGCATACCTGTGAACTAAAACTGTTCTGCAGGGAAGCGTTTTGAAGCCTGCCTCTGCTATGAGGGGAAGCTGCACAAAATGACACTTTTTCAATCAGAATATTGAATTCCTGGAATTTTATGTCCTGATTTTTAAGTCTAAGTATAGTCCCTTTCTAATCCAGATTAGATTTGTATGGACAATCCAGATAAGACAATCTTTGCTATCATTATACCTCACTATCTGTATATGAGGCTGTGAATATGACTTATGGACTCACCGCAGAGTACCCATTTTGGAGTTATTTTGTCAAACACAGCCACAGTTTAGGTGCCACCAATTTATCATACTCCACAGTGAATTACAATATATACTATATACATGCAAATCAGTTGCACAGAGGCTATGAGAATGAGAGACCTCATGTTGTGTGTGCTCTCAAATCTGCAGCCAAAAATTCAAGCCAGTTTATATGGATCAAGCTCATAATTTGTCTATCAGTGACTTTACAGAAACATCTACCCATTTGCTGCAGTGCCTGTCCATTGCAAGACCCAGCTAACAATCCATACAAAGCATTTTAAGAGGTAATGAACATGGTAAATGGAATCAATCAATTCATCCCTCTTAGGAAAATTCAGCCTACAAAGACAGTCATGGACTTTTTAGGTTA
>VYZV01017249.1:254739-315292 GCA_013401275.1 Pandion haliaetus | reverse complement strand
ATTAACCCATTACATTTGTACCTGTCCTCTTTCAAACTTGTTGAAGTTTGTTTCAGATTTGCTGAGTTTTCTCTCTCCTGTGTCCCCCAGATCTCCGTAGATATTTAGGAAAACATTAGCGTCTGTCCCAGCACCATAGGTATCTCCAGTGAACACACTTATCTTGTACGTGTGAACTGCAGAAAGAAACAGAGATGTGATTTCCATCTGGGTGAATTATCAAGGCCTATCTTAGATACTGAATTTACCTAAGAAAATGGTCCCAAAAATTTCTGCTGATCCCTCAGTTCTTGGAGGTTTAAAATCCCATATGCTCTATCCATCCAGGCTTCTGGTAATGATCCAAAGGTTGGGGAATCAGGAATCACTGGGCTGAAATCTGCTGACTTTCCTTTTTTCCACCTAATCAATGCCTGTGTATTGCTTTGATCACATAGTGAGCAGTTAAAAATGCAAAGAATCATTATGGTTATTACTGGATGTGATGTTGATAGAGGTGAGGGAACTCAGCACCTTTTCATACTGAGGCACAAGGGACATATATCTGAGAACAAGTGATTCAGTGTTGTGAATTCTTTATACTACACCTTCCATAAACAAACTCCAGGGATTCAGATGTGGAATTACTACCAGAGTTAATGGCATGTATCTCTATAAATTCCCCAAACAGAAAGAGAACAGGTTTCTGGGTCCTTTTGCTGAGACAGTATTTAATTAAGGAAGTGTTGGAGCTGTATTGTTTAAGTACCCTTTCTCTTTATCTTGCTCAATGATGATCCAATAAAACTTCATTAAATCTTTAGTAATGTGCTTTACTAACCCTGTTAAATACTCCTATTTTTATCTTGCTACTCCTTTCCCAATTACACAGGGAAAACAAACAGTTATTGAAAGCATCCTCTCCAGGAAAATAATTAGGAACTGTACAAGTCTCTGATTACCCTGGTGGCATACAAGCTCTAGAGAACGCCTCCTTACAAATCCCAGGGCAATGCAAATGATGAAGAGGCACAAAGTCTTAGTTAGGATTCTTCTTTGTACATTAACAGAAAATGGAGACATTTTTATTGTCTTTTTCTTCTGTACCTAGCTTTCCGTGTAAAACTGGGCTCCTTTTGCTTCATAGTCCATGAAAGATTTCCATCAGTTTCTCTAAGAAATGGATCATGACCATTTATCAGGCTAGGTGCAATGCCAGGTTTTCTGGTTTGCCTCTTCACATTATGTCCTACAGAATCACAGCTTCGTATTTGCAAGACAACTGCTACATTAGTAATGAAGGAAGCAATGCATATAGTGTAATAATTAGTCAAGTCATCCCTCTTTGTTTTTTGCTTGCCAGTTTTGGAGACCTTCAGGACTGAAATGCAGTCTACTGTATAAAAGATCATTCTCAGAATACTACAAGCTGATTTGCCATTGCTGTCATTTACACTGCGTCAGCGCTCAAGATGTATGCAGACTCATAGAGATGCAGAAGATGTAATTTCAGTCCCAGATATTTTATATCTAAAGCAGAAGTTCCTAAGCTTAGCTCTAGCTCCCAGCCACAAGAAACCTTCAGTTATCCAAAAAAACTATGCCATAAATTGTAAAACTTATTTTAAGGCTTTGCCTTTAGAAGGAAAAAATGAGTCACCTAGGTTAGTTAACACATGGTAACTAATGCAAGGTAAAACATCAGAAGTGAGTAAGTTAAAGAAAATGCCATGCAAGCATCTAGCAGTCATGTCACTTACTAATTGACATTAAAACTGCCTTTCCCTCTGCAGGAAAAAAATCTCCCATGGGCTATCACATAGTTCCTAACAGGGGAAAAAGTACACCTGTCTCTTCTAAAGGCACAGTGCAAAGGCTCCAGCCTTCCTTACAGCAAGGCACCTCTTCACTTGGCAATGGAAAACACTTACAATCCATATAAATTCCACCCTGACAATGGTGAACTGTAGATGTAAATCAGACTCTGAGAGAAAAGAAACAGGGAGAGGAATGATTTTCTCTGTTGAATCATTTTGTTGCCAGATGCAAGTACCAAGAATGAAGATGGCAGCTGAATTCAATTTGCTCTGCTCAGGATGTAGGAAGGTTCACGAATTCTCTCAAGTCTCATCCACAAGTTTTGTTCCAAAAAATCAGATTAACAGGTCCCTGGCTACTCCTAGGATTGTATTACCTTCTAATGGGTCTTCAACTTCTTCCTCTATCTGCTTGAGTGTCCCGTCCTTCATGAGTTTTTCAGTAAAAATATCAGATGGTACCAGTTCTCTGACAATTTCGCCGTCATCTTCAGACTTTGCAAGCCATCTTTCACATGGAAATGTGACAGTTTCTGAGCCCTGAAGTAAACATGACAGAGATAATCTCTTCAAAACAACGTGAACACATGTTAGCATTTCCCCTTTGAAAATACTCTGACATGCAGGCAAGGATTTTCAACTCATGTATGTATGCATGCGTACGTAGATTCAGACCTGAAATAGTATATAGAAATAGATTTCCTCCAGAAAGAGGACATCTGAGGACTCTGAGAAGAAGCACTGAATGTGTAGCAGAGAGCAGTATTCCCAATGGCTGCATGAGACTGGCTGTATGATCCAGTAGATCTCTGCCCTTCCCAGTTTTTGATCGTGCAAATTCCTAACCAGGACTGCACCATTCCCACTGAAGCTGTGTTTTACTGAGATTCTTCAATCCCTCTTCAATCCTTATTCAGGGAGCATTCTCTTTGAAGTCAGTAGGGATTTTATTCTGAGTCAATACTTCAAGATTTTGCCCTATAATTTTGTGACTCAAGCTGGTTTCCAGGCAATTCCCATATGTGCATTAAGAGGAGAAAAATAGTGATTTAATTTCTGATCTTTTGGTTTGACTTCACTTTGGTGGAAACAAATATGATTTCTATCACCAAACAAACAAAAACAATAGAACATGTGTTTTCCACTTGGTAAACAAAATCAATCCCAGACTATTCATTAAGAACAGACGACTCCCATAAGGCCTTCGAGATGGTAACATGCAGGCAGTTTTCTGTGTGCTGGGCACCCCAGGCTATGTCTCCATAAAGAAAGGGGCATGAGCCATCACACAAGTTGCAGAGCCCACAAGTCTGAACAGAAAAAAAAAGTTAGTTTTAATCTCACAGTAACTAAATAAGGGAAGAAAAAAATGGCCCTTTCCCTACTGACAACTTCATCATTTCTCTCCTAAGTAGCCCAGGGAATTTCTGCTGTTTCCAGTACTCTGTGTGCCATCACTTTCACGTATAACATACCTGTGAATACTGTCCAACTTCCTTAATTACTCTCATGTAATTATTTATCAAACCAATACAGGGTCCTTTCTTCACTACATTTACTATTTAAATACTAAGATATTAATATATAGTAAAGGAAGGAAATAGCTGTCACTGTAGCAATTGAATGTTGTTATCACTGTGTACTACACTGCACTGTACTGCCTTGAGCTGCCAGATCCTGCCCTCCCTGACACGGTCACTGGGGAGGAATAGGTTGTGCACCTAAGATTAGCGGTACACTCCAGTCACTGCTAACCTGGAAGTAACAGGTCATTGTACCACCATGCACAGATTCCAGATCAGTTGATCTGCAGGAGCTGAACCTCTCCAAGGGGATTGTGTGACTGAGTGTCTTGAGTCTGCAGCAGACCCATCCTTTGAACCCACATAGCCCAAATCTTCTGCTGTCAATAAAACACCATTTCTTCTCCTTTCTGCTGCTCCCTGCAGAGCTGCTGTTTAATCCCAGACTTGCAATGTTTAACTCCATAAGGCAGTTTGAAGCATGACTTGTACAAAATGGTGTCAAACAAACCAGGCAGCACTTTAGATGATCTCAAATATTTTATTTTCAAGTGTTATTTGTGCTGTACAAGCAAAATACAGCACCTAATGACTGACCACACAACTACTTCTGCCTCCTTATTTCTGCACTGGCTGTCTGACCACATAACCTGTGTTGTCTCACTGTATGAATAGCCAAAGAAGAGTGCTTATCTCCCCACCTACAGTCTGTGAAGAGAGGGCTTTCCAGAACAATGCTTCAATGCTGAAACTCTCTCCTCCTGGTAGAGATCCCACTTCAGTCATGTCTCTTGCTGAAGCTTTTAACTGCTCCTAAACATCCATTATGTTGGCTGTACATGCCATTGAAATGAACACTGTTTATTTGGTAATAAGATATCAAGGGACTTGAGTGCCTGCACAGTGGGGCATAATGTGCAGTTACTGCAAGAGTTAATTGTATCATTATTGTTAATCACCATGTCATTGTCACAGTTTTTATTGGAGTTTCCTTGTTAGTGATTGCATTAATATTTAAGTGACATAAAGTGCACTGTTTTATGTTAGCCATGGTAAAATCCTCTTGCAGCTCCGAACAGAATTTGTTTCATTAGAGTCTGAATCTGGCCCTAAGCTAGAATCAGGGTATGATAGTGTTCTAAAAGTCAGTGCTCTGCCCTTCTCCAAGTTGTAACAAATGAAACAGAATTATCAGATATAATTGGCATGCCAAGACAGAGCTTTATTGGCATGCAACAATCTTAGTTTCCTACCCAAGTGCTTTCAATTTAATCTGAAAAGTTACTGACCTCATTTTTCTTCTGCAGCATTACAGATACATCTAGACACATCTTAGCAGTCTAATCAGGTAGCACAGCTTTTAGAAGTGTTGGCAGCATATTGCTATCCTGTGGCAGGTCATAATATCCTGCGGCTGATCAGCGGCATCATGCAGTGCTCTGCTTTCTTCTTTTTTCCCGTGCCATAATCAAAAGATCAGCAGAATTGTGAACTTCTCAATTTATAAGTTGTTCATGGTTTTCCTCCCTTCTTCCACCTTCCCAGGTTTCTCACCATCTGTCCTTCAAAGCTGCTGTAATGACTGCAGAGCCGTGCAGCCCCAAGACCCTTTCTGGGCTAATGAAAGAGCACCCAACACGGAGCTCTCAGAAGCTTCCCAAAGTGCTCAGTTAACTGTAGGTGTAGAAAGGGGCAGCCCAGGAATCTCTTTTCCCTTGGTTTCCATACCTTTGTGCATGCCCCTCTTCATCTTCCCTAGCCTATGACCAGTAACAGTATCTCCAAAAACAATGTCATCTTGTTCATTAACCTAATGAAGCTGTACAAGGCAAGAGTTAGCCAATACACAGATAAAGGGTCTGATAATAACAGACTGGGAGAAAGGTGATCATGAGAAACAATCAAAGGGTATTGGTTTGTGAAGAAGCTTGTACAGGAGGATACAGGCTTGAGCATGATGAGGAAGGTTCAAGGCAGATCTTTGAGTTGGTTGTGAGGCAAAGAGACTAAAACATATCCTGGAAATTTTGAAGGAGGAAGCAAATAGGTTCACCATGGCTGAGTAAGCCATGTTTACACCAACACTTGGTATTAGAAGTCACTTCAGGAAGGGGCAGACCTGAGCATTAAGGTGGAGATGAAATCTGACATCCCTTTGGAATAAGAGGAGAAAGGACAAGACAGAGGAGAGACTCCAGGTGCTCCCAAACACAGCTACTGCTTCAATTCTGAACTGGTCTTGAAGAGGTGATTTTCCCCTGAGCTTCCCTGCAGCCAGATTCATTCCTGTTCCTACATCCAGCATCTGAAAGCAGGGCCGAAGAACAGTTTCTTATGTGGACAAGATCAAGATGACTGATCTGGCTGCACTGCATTAATCCTGTTAACGTAAGCAACCAAAAGACCTAGGACCTAATTTCACAATTTTTTGAGTGATTCAGGGACTTGCACTGACAGACATTTTGCTTGTCTTAATTGTACTGGCTCCCTGTATTTATTTTGCCAGAATTAAGGGACTGATCAAATTATTTCTTGTCCATGTTTAGCAACAATACTTTTTATTTTAAAACAGTGCACCTACTTCCCACTTCCTTCCCTTCCTTTTGATTGCTCAAAACAAAACTATACATGAAAATAGGAAGCTTTGGCCTTTCATGTCACCCAAAACCACCATTATCTAATTAGCCTTGGGCACTGGGGAATGTTCAGTGGCAGTGGTGCAGTGCAGCACAGGGACAGCTGCTCAGCCCTGTACTTCATTAGCTGTATTTACACAGCAATGGGGACAAACTCAGGAATCTTCTCTCTTAGTCCAGCAAGCAAATTATGAGAATGTTGCCTCCAAACTCAGCAGGCAGATCACTCTTTCACACAAAAGATAAAGAGTAGTGAAGGTCTCCAAAAGGTTGAGAAGCAACATCACTGCTTTGCTCCCATCCACTGCTAGGAGGAAATAATTCTATTCTAGTCAAAAGGCACAATAAGAACAGCATTTTTTTTTTTAAAAGCAATGATTGCAAAGTATTACAATCAACATTTGAAGAATAAAACATCGTAATATATGTTTCTTGTCCCCAGATCCCCAAGCTCGAGCAAGTTCATTAGTGTTCATTGTTCTTTAGGGAGTCATTTTTCACTGTTAATCACACTTTGTATACAGAAGATGCGCACTGGGAAATGGAAGCAGCTGCTAATGGAAACATATAGCAGAGTTCTGGGATTTGCAGTCTACCTTTCCGTTTGGTAACAGTCTCCGAATCGTCACATGGTCCAAATGCCATCCAGAGTTCAGTCCTCCACCCTTGTGTCCTATGCGAATCTTTTCAATAATGTCACCAACATCCTCCAACTACAGAAAAAAGAAGAAAAAAAAAAAAAAANCAGGTGCCTTTTGAGACACTGCTTCTTTAGCTTATTTCCTATTTTTCCAGTCTGTATGAAGTCCCAGGGGAGCAAATATTAGTGTTGATGCCAATTATGCCCTAACTTCCATTTTAGCTAAAGGGTTGCCCTGAACTTCTGCTCCAAAAATGGAGAGAATCTTACTCTACACAAATTACCCACTGTATGAGATAGGTTTGATTGCACAGCAGCAATCCTGCATCTCAGGCTTCTCTGTATGAGTGGGAATGAAGGTAATTTTTTAGAAATTGCAATGGTGCTGCATCTTCAATTGTTCTTTTTATATCCCTTTCCTTTTTAAACACTTAAGTGCACTCTTACAACACTGGAAGAATAGCTTGGAGGTCAAAGTACAATATTAACAGCCTGGCATTTTACATTATCTCTTTCCTGCCACAGAACTGTAATGTCATTCTGAACAAGTCAACAGGATTGCTCCCTTACGCAGTGGCTATTGGGGTTTTTTTATGCCTCACCTTATTACTTGAGTAATTTGTAACCAGTTCATCACTTTGAAGTCCCTTCCCTGCCAAAGGTTTGAACAGGAAAAATTATATTTGCTCCTAAGTAATAGCTTTTGGTTATTTCAGTGCAAGTTTTTGTATAGTTGGCGTTTAAAAAAACAAGGCTGGCTGCAAACCTCCTTTGCATGTAGGAGAAGCACACTGAGCTGTCTTTCTGTCCATAGGGATTTGGAGTCTTTTTTCTTGGAAACATGAGAAAACTGAACATCTCAATTTGCACCACTGGAGACTACTCCCTTGTTCTCTTCCCGACCAACAGAATTGCCCCATACTGAAGCAAAGACATCAATAATTTTAGAAGACTTCTCAACTCAGTAAGACTGACCGCACTACTCAAGGGGTTCACACTCCGAACAAACTGGGTTTGACTTCACCAGCCCTGCCCTGACTTTAGACAGCATAAGCATAGTTGCAAAATAATTAAATGATCCAAACCCATTTCTAAAGCGCATGCATGCACACAAGTATGCACTAGGGGAAAATTATTTTCTCCTCTTTTGTCCTGTCCAAATACTCATCTTTCAGTGAGGCTTTTAATCAATACATAGCAATAAAGTGATGCTTGACCAATAAAGATCCATGTTAAAGAAGAAGTAGTCTTTACCCTGCTGTAAGCATCTCAGCAAATCATCACTTGAGAGCATAGCTGAGACCAGTCTTTAATCTTTTTTGCCTCTTTTGCAAAATACAAAATGGTAAAGACAGTTAAAAACACAAAAACAAACAGACAATTCTCAGTTTGTGTTTCCTGAGATCCCTGATTTGTTTTTAAGGTCTCTTGAACTCCAGATTATGGCTCTACACAAGTAGGTGAAAGAATAATGTATTTTGCTTCATCCCCATCTCCTGCAGCAAGAGGAATTGGTAAGGAAAGAATGAAGTTTGGGGACAAGTTAATATGACGGTATAAATCTGGAGAACAAACTGCATTTTCAGTCTCTTCATCTAAGAAAAAAGTACTGATGTTTCAGATTCTACCAAACCTAAAATAAATTTACAGAATAAAGAAATAACAGTAACACTCAGTTTAAGATTTATACCTATGGATTAATGCAACTCTATTATGAAAAACTGTGGAAACTCCACCAAAAAAAGTCTTATTCTTTGTTTTTAAGGAATCACTCTGGAGATTTATTTTATGATTCATGCCATATAACAATGTGGT
Source organism: Pandion haliaetus (assembly GCA_013401275.1). Lineage (NCBI taxonomy): Eukaryota > Metazoa > Chordata > Aves > Accipitriformes > Pandionidae > Pandion > Pandion haliaetus. The sequence goes on along the minus strand of VYZV01017249.1, from coordinate 306,882 downwards.
CTGGAAGCATTTTAAGTTGTTAAAAAGTTTAGTTTAAGATTCCCCTTCAATTACAAAACCAAACCAAACTCAAAACACAGAGACATTGTAAGGTCCTCTATGAAGTCGGTGTTGGTGTTGCAGCCATGGAAGGAAGATAAGGGCGTGAAGCAGTACCAGAAGGATAGGCCAGAGAAGGACTGCGTATATTTTTGCCTCTCACAAATTCTCAGCAATAAGAATATATTATGAATAAGAATTGCTGAATACTGTAGAAGTAAATGAGCTCACTCACTGATGTGCACTGGTTTACTATTTGCATACAGTTGTGCAAACATTTCAGGAAATACTTGGTAAGGTCTTTCAAAAAGTTAGCCTTGTGTATTCAAAAATCATGGTGTCTGCAGCAAGGTAATGGTTTGTCTGTCAGAGGATACAGAGGAAGAGAGCATGATGCTTAGGTTGCTAGAGAGTTAGAATAAATGAATGGACCATTCACCCCAAATAAAGTGCTACATATGTAGTGAGCACCATGGACCAGCCCCTTCAACAGGATCTGCTGAAATAGGGACATGAAATGATGCAGAGCCCTCAAACACAACACAACTAGTTTCAGCGATACTGCAACCATTTGGTTCCTCTTGCCTTCCAAATTATTGCAAACTGCAAGAGAAAGCAAATATGCAAGCAAATAAGAGCAATAAGGAAAGGTACACATATTAGATCTTGCATGCATGGAGACTGATACCCTATTTTTAGCAAGTATGGTCCAGGAAATGGAAGGTGTAAGGACCTTCCAAAGTAGCTCTCAACTTTACCTGGAAGATCAAGTCTCCGTATCCATGTATTGGTATATCTCAGCTCCATGATAAAATTGCACAAGCCTTTACAAGTCTTAATATGGCATTAGGCCACAGGGACACTGAATGTTGACAGCTTTGAATTGCTACTAACTGGAGGTCAGTGAGAAAAGATTTGATCCATTACACAGTAAGTCTGTTGCAGAACAGAGTTTTGTACCCACATTCTTTCAGTAAAAGAGCTGCCTACCTTTTCCTAGAGGAGGAAAAGTTCTCACTTCACTCCATTTTCTCTTCTTAATCCCCTTAGAGCAACCTAAGATGAGAGCCAGCATCTTTGATCTTACCTCCACAATGAACTGATTCACCGAGTTCCTTTCAAAATACATCCTTTGCTCTCTCTTGTTGAGGCACAAGGATTTCTGCTGAGTGCAGATCCCATCGCTTCCATAGAGAACAATGAAGACATCTGCATCTGTGCCAGCTCCAAAGATATTGCTGGTGTAGACCGTGATCTCGTAAGGAACAACTGATTTAGGAAATGGCAGAAAATTACAACAAACCAACAGAAGTTAGTAAGCAGCATACCAATGCTCCTGAGAAAATGTTAATGAAAAAAGATCTGGATTAGGTAACTCCTCAGTTAAAGAGGACAGGGTAGGAATCACACACTTGTCGTCATTTAGATATCAAGCTGGTCAGTACTATGAGAATCCAGAGGAATTTGCTTTAACCTTATAAGGCCAACTGACCTTGATGCATATTCATTTACTGAGATTTTGGGGTTAATCACATGATCAGAAAGAACACAGCATATTTATACCTGACATCTAAAGTTATTGAAACAGGATTTACTTCAACAGCTCATGTCTTAAAACAAAACGTGAATTCACAATTTTTTGAGCAACTAGGCAGATGGATGAAGTTAAGCCAACTGGAGGGCGTATATAAATATTCAAGACAGCCTTATTGATAAAAAATCTCCTGTTATTTTTGTTATGAAACAAGTGACAAAAATCAATCATAAGGAAAAGAAATAAAACCCTCCACTGTCCACTCTGATCTAGTTTTCTCTTGGTACCACCTTCTCCATTAACATCAAGGCAAACAGGTTAAATTACTACTAGATCAATGGTGAATGCAGAACAGTAAGGATCGAGCCCCTAAATACTTCCTTCTTCTGTTCCTTTGGTTTCTCCAGAATGTCCCAAGACCCTAAAATCTGATGCCTCCTTTTGTTCTTTTCTATCTTCACAGCTTCTCACTGTTGAGTCCTGCTGGAGCATGACTCAGACTGGCTCAGGAATAAAACTGACCCAGGAATAAGACTGGGGCTCTGTACCTGGCTCTGCCACGGATTTGCTGAATATCCTCAGTTTCCAAGGTGAGATGGTGTTTAGCTCACAGAGTACAAAACCTGTGTTCAGATGTCTGCACATCAAATAGGCGTGTACATCTCCAGATGTAATCACTAAATTCATTGCAGTTTGAAAAAAGGAGTGAGACAAGCAAATGCAGGCATCTTCCCTGGGGTTAGCTGAATCATTCTCCAAATCCACCCTCTGTGAATGACCGAACATTTATTGGTGATAACGGGAATTCAGACACTCCGCTGTCATGAGGACATGTAAATTCAGGTGTGCCATTTGGCAAATGGAATTCTGTCCCTATGTCCTTTAAATCTTTTCTGAAATCTATAGATGAAAAATACCAGGTAAGGCTCGGGCACCACTGATTAGCTGCAGGGTCTTCTGCCACAAACAGACACAATCATTGTAGTCCAGGTTGCTACCCATAAGCACAGCCTTCGACACCCAGTGCTATACGGGGATCCGCTCCTGGCCATCCCTCTCCCATACACCACCCATCCAGCTTCCACCGTTTCCCACCCCTCAGTATAATCTTCTCAGCTGCTTGCCATTCACATCATCCTATGCTGCAATGACTTCAGTCATCTTTGCTATTTACACTACAGCACTTTGTGATGTATTTCAAATTCAGCCTCTCTGTTAGGGTAGAGAGGTTTCTGGCACTGTATCTGTTACTGTTGGAGTAACTCTGATTATGCATATCAGAGACTGATCATTCATTAAAAACTGAGGCTCTCTAAAAACAACTCTCGGAAGAACAGAAATGGAGAAGTTTTCTTCTACAGTCAGCCTGGAGGCACTTAATATTCTTTCTGCCCAACCCAATGAAATCTGCTCTGCTATGCAGCAAATAAACTGGAATAGTTTCTCCAGTATGTAAGAGGGGGGAAAAAAATCCTGGAGACCAAAAATCACATGCTACACATTATGAATTAAAAATTATGTTCCCTGCCGAAGTCCATGGCACTTGCTCTTGTTGCTTGAATATTAACGTCAGCTTAGGACTGAATCAGCAAAGTGGCACAGTAACAAGGTCACTAGCAGCAGAACTTCCAGCTGTCAGACGCCCATTTAATTTACATGGCACTTTTAAAGTTGTATCCCCGCAGGGATTAATTTAATTGGACTACTGATGACATGTTTTCATCATTTGTTCAGCAAAAAAAAATTCTGGCACAAGTCATCGTAAAACAAATCAAACCATTTTAGTTACCTCTGGCAAACTGAAACCCCCAGGTTAATAGTTAGGAAACCAGGATGCAGTAAATAGCACAGTGGGAATGGTTTAAATGGTGAAACGGCCTAAGCTGACACTGAGCTTGCTGCAACTTTTTTTGCCAGAGAAGCCTGACTATTTTCAAAGGCTGAATGGGGACCGCTGATAAAAATCAGGTTTACACGAACTATGTACTCAAAGGCATGGTACCCCAGAAATTATTACATCATTGTAATATACAAGGACATTAATAAATTATCTAGTCAACATCTGCATCAAAATATATCTCGACTGGGACAACATGGAAAAACCTGATGAGAAGCATGTACAAGGTCTCTGGGTTATATTAACTTCTATGAATGTATTCAGCATATCTATCTACCAATTTATTTTTTCAGACACAAAGAATATTATGTCTTCCAGCTGACTGACAAAAGTGAGGAAGGGAACAAAGAGTATCCATTATTCTGCTCCCGACATTTTAGGTAAAGCAAGTAAGACATAAGAAATAAAAAACAACTTGGTCAAAGCATGCAGGAGGCACAAGGAGATGACATTGGCAGATCCTCAAAGAAGAAAGATGATTTTATCTTATAAACTGCAGGATATGAGGATCTGGACATTGGAGGGCCGGCCAGCCAGTGTTAAGGAGACCTTCGACATGAACCACAGTGTTGACTGTAAAAAAGGAGCCAAAGCAGCTGATAGTCTTCTGTGTGGTTATTCCCACAGCTACTTACGAGGCAGAAAAAGAGAGATTGAGGAGCTCTAAGTTTTGATGTCTAAATAAGGAACTGCAGGAGGTAAGGCTTTTGATACCATCGATGCATACAATGAGGGATGCAATGAGATAGAAGAGAGCTTTGGTGTGAAAAACTTATCATTTGTTCAGAGAGACCTAGGAAGCATCTGGCAGGGCACAGGGAGGAAAGCAGCTTTCAGGTTCCAGACCTTGTCCCTCATCATTGTGGCTTCCAACCTAAGGAAGGGAAAAGGCAATTTTGATAGCCCCCTGAAGGTGGGCCAGGAAATATTTGTCGACAACTTGAAATGAAGCAGACCAGGGAGGGACAAATCAAACACAATCCCAGGGCTGTGAATTCCCTGCACACAGTCAAGGATGCACTGTGAAAAGAGAAAGAGAGGGCTACAAAATAAGCAAAATAATGTTTCCAGTAATTTATTTCAAGAAAGCCATGTTACCTGATTCTTGATATTCTGGAGACAGGAAAAGAAGTTGCCTGAATAGAAGAATTTGAGGTGCCATAGCAGACTTGAAAATTATAAGCTTAGTATACAGAAGGAGCTCCCAAAAGACACCGGGTTTACCCCAAACATTAATTGAGAGGGGACTGAAGAGTAAGGAAAAATTGGAGAATGCTAAAAGAGGCAGACTGGTGCAATACTATCAGAAAAGCACCACACTGAAGAAACTCTGGAAGAGGGTCTTTCAGCAAGAGAGGGGTGTGCAATGCCAAAGGCCCTGGGAGAACCAAGGCTTGGAAGCAACACCAAAGCTTTGACAACAGAAACAGCAATATTAGAATGGAGAAAGATCAAAGGGAAACTGGAGACAAGGAAAACAGGTTGGAATGGGCTGAGGACTTGGAGATGACAGGGCAAGAGGGAGCAGAAAGACAATCATACACAGCCACATGGCTTCTAGTAACTTTCTGATTTGGCAAATACAGAATTTAGTCTAGAGCACCCAGAGGAATCTTCCTGTAGTAATTGCAATAGTTGGCATGTGATGTACTTATAAATTTTTAAAAGCCAATTCAAGGGAAAGGCCAAGCCTATAAAACTGCATGAGCTAGTGAGATTTTATCTTGTGTAATGATGGGTGTATCCTGGGGAAGTGGCATCCTGCTCACATGGGATATACTCTGTTGTCTGTAGTTCTGCAGGGAAGATAATTCTCTCAATGGCTCCATCATCCTCTGATTTATCCAGCCAACGGCCACAGGGGAACTTGAGGCACTGTCCCAGTGATGGGGCATCAATCTCCACCCATTCCAGAAACCAGCCAGTTGAGTTACCTGTGGATGGAGAGATAACAGTGAATAACCCACAAAGCCTTTACAGACAACAGCAAATGAATCATTGCATTTCAGATCTCTGAGAAATAAATCTTCCTCTCTTTGCCAATAGAAAAATAGAATAGATACCATAAAGATCATTGTAAGCGATTGTCCAGGTTTGAGCTAATGTGCTTTACATTTCTATATGCATCAGGTTAAAGATGTGCACATGGAGTACTAATTACTCCATCACTTGGATTAATTTGCCTTTGTAATAAGACAGAGGAGTTATCAACAAACATGTCCGTTGGTGCCCCATAGGGAAGGAACCCATGTGTCCTTCCACTGCTTCCCTCGTTTGTAGTAGAGACACAGCCACGTCTAAAAAGGAGCCAAGAGTTGATGATCAAAAAAACAAAGATATTGATAAAGAAATGAGACAAGTCTATAGGTCTAATGTGTGACAAGAAAAAATCTGAGGTTTGGTGATGTACAAGAAATCTCTCTAAAGATGTGGCTGCAGAACTAAAAAGCCTTTTACAGAGAGAGGTTGCAAAGCTACCTGCAAGTTGCCACCACCATGCTCTTGTTGCCACAGCCATGGGAATGGTATTAGCAGCAAAGATAGTAGCAGCGACAGCCAAAGTGACAGCAAGGATCTGTCACCAAAAGGTAAATTACATTTGGGGTCTTGGAGGCAGGTTATTTTGTACAGCAATGTGCCTAATGCACTAGAAATATTACCTTACAAAGCAGATTCTCTTACCTTTATTGTCATGGCCTATCTTGATTTTTTTCAGGTCTCCAATGTCCACAGACTCCACTGTAAACTCATCCACCTTCCCACGCTCAAATTTGTTCTTGTTAATCTTTGAGGCCTTTAGGCTGACTATCCCTGTTGTGGCGATGCAAAAGGACATTGTTCAGCATGTGAAACAAATCCTCTGGGAATGTCAACAGTGGAACAAGGGAAGTGGCTAAAATGTAAAAAATGGCTTTTCATCTGAAGATCTGAGCTTTGTCCTGCTCTCTGAACCCAAATCTGTATCAACACCCAAAACATACAGAATTCCTTTCTTGAATGATCCTCTGGCAGTGCCACAGGGACAATGCTGTTGTGCTGTGTTCACAGCTAAAGAAATTGGTCCTACCCATCAGTTCCCTGTCACTCTCATAGCCATCCAAGTCAATGCACACACAGCTCAGCTGCTTCCAAGAGGATTTGCTCATCAGCTGATTAAATACTTCTGGGCCACTCAAAGAGGCAGAGGAGAGCTGGATTTCAGGAGCATGCTGATTCATTGCTGAGGAAAGCAAATCATTCACCATATTCACTACTCAGTAATGTAGTCCCAGTTAACTGTGCTGTTTCTATAATTGAAATTAAAGCCTTTAGATCAGCAGCTGGTGCAAATCAGCATTGCAAAGTTCAACAGTGATTTACAGCAGCTGGTATTATGCTCCCAGTTATCACAATGTATGCACAGACGGCAAGAACACGAGGTTGTGCTAAAAAGGAGTGAGGAATGAGTATTGAGGAAACAAAAGGAAACCATGACCTGCCTTTTCAGGTGTCCAGCAGTGAGGTGCTATCCTGTTCCATCACGTGAAGCCATACCTGTATCATCTTTACTTCCATAGAGAGTGATGAAGACATTGGCATCTGTCCCAGCATTCTTCTTGTCCCCGGTTTTCACTTTCACAGTGTATGTTGTTGATTTAGCTGTCAGATAAAATACCTTAATTTAGGAGTGTGAAGTCTGAGCAGGAATTAACTCTAATTCTCATTGCATATGTGTGTTTGGTTTGCGTTTTAATTTGACCAATTACAGACATGTTGTAATCCCTAATTCCTGTTGCACGCTGTGGTAGTTCCTGGCGTGAGCTGGGCTATCTGGTTGCAGAGTCTTCTACTACTCCAGTCACTCAGTACATTGTCTGCATATCTATAGCTAGGAAATGTGCTAAAGCTTCCCGTTTGCTTCCTGGGAATCCATAAGGCACTTCAAATCTGCCTCTGCCTATAATGCTGTTTCATTAAAGAAAACCCCACAACATTCCCTCCCTGCTTTATTCTAATAGCACCAAATAATATATGTGCCTATAACACATACCAGAAAGTATGTGCACATTGACATATATAGTTCATATTTATGAACACACCCTTCACAATAACATCATTAGGGAGGTTTCTATCTCACCGTCATCCAACAAGCGCAGTAAAGTCATAAAAATTGTGGAAAAGTCTAACATAGTCTTCACAGCGCTGCAAAAACATACTGAAGATTTCCAAACCAGCACTTTTCTTCCATAGTTAGACACATGTTTCCAAGATGCTGCTCAGCCAGAAGGCCCTCCTGAACCAAAGGGCTATACAATTTGTGGAAATTATTCATGTATTCAAAAGCATCTGGGGGAGGGGGGAGTTTAAGATGTTTCACTTGCAGTGAAGCCAGTGGAAGTGCTGGGCACTCAGCACCTTTCAGCATCAGACCCAGGAGTGTGTTGTTGCTCAGTGGTTACTGTACAAAATTATGTACAAGAAAGACAAAGTTGTTTCAGAGGACAACAGACACAAGCAGCAAGATGGAAAGTGAGACAAATTTAGGTCCCTTCCCTTTCTTTGGTCATGTTTGCTCTCTGCTTGGTTTCACACTGGATGGAATGTTTAACCACTCCTGTACATGATGTGAAATGCCTGGGATTTATGCCTTAGATATTACCAATGAATGTGTGTTTCAGTTGAGAGATGATGACCAAACATGTTATCCAACTTCCTAGCTTCCTCACTTTGGGTCCAATCTTGCAAGATGATTAAATCACCTAAAAATGAGGAGTGTCCACTCCCCACTGGAGGACACACACTTCACACTTCATTCGCACCTGAAAACTTCATGGTGGGGGCAGAATTACTCACAGCCCAGTGAACACTAACTGCTAATGCCCTCAGCAGTGCTAATAACTTGGTTCCTTTTCAACCCCACACTGGAAGAAATACAAGGCTAACATAAACCTTTCTGTTCCAGGCCCAGCGTTGCAAGAGACTGGCCATCATTTTCCGAATCTTTCTTTACAAATGCTTCATCCACTGGGACCAGCTCCCTGACAATCTGACCGTCATCTTCCTCAACTGCTAACCACCGCTGGCACGGAAAATAATACCTACAAGAATGACAGCAGCACCCAGCACTTACACAGGACTTCACAGGCTTTAATAACATAAACAAGCACAGATCAGAGGCTACTTTAAAGAACAAGATTACTCAAAGCTGAACAATACATCTGTTTTCATCCCTGAAGCTCTGGTATTGCTTGTGGGAACTAAATCCATAAACAGGTTAGTGAGCACTTACTGAAAAGTGCTGTTTCTGAGCTGTCAGCCCCATATGATTGATTCCTTTTAGTTTTCATTCCCAGAAAAAGTTAAATAACTCAAGGGAACCTCCAGTCTCCCAGGCATTTTATGTTTATGAAGAGTGGACCCATCTTAAGGTCCTTATGAGCAGTCCCTCCCACCAAAGCATTATGCAACTTTTAAGCATGTGACTTCAAGCATGTTCCAGCTCAAAGGCAAGCCTGAGGTTCAGGTTTCTAACAGCCTTGGCTTTGCTCATCCAGCTGTCTGTGAAAATCACAGGCGTTTGCTTAGATCAGGGCTTGCTTTTGGCCCAGATCTTTGCACTATGTACAAAAGACAAAATGTGAGGTCAGGGACTTGCAGAGTAGAGCCTTGAAAGGAAACACAAGTGCAGGCTCTGCAAGGGGACCTCTTCAGGAGGGAGAGTTCCTCCCAGGAGAAACAGAGAAAAGCTGAGGTTTCCTTCCAAACACTGCGGGTTCCCAAACTGCAGAGATGCTGGGACAGCAAAACCCCACACAGAGGTACCCCAAAATGGCCCCACACTCAGTATAACAGCACAACCATCACAAGGCTCCCAAAGGATGCCTGCTCCCTGTGAGTTAGTGGGGAGCTACGGCAATGCCCTGCTGCATCTCCTCTGCCTTCCTGTGGTTCTGCTGGCTCCTGAGAACGCGTCCCCTTTTCTGACCATATGAAAAGGGTGCAGCAGGCTGCTCACGTGGCGCTCTCCTTGAGGTCAACAATCTCTACCCTCTCCAGGAACCAGCTTGGGCTAGCACCAGAGTTATCGTGGCGGATCCGCAGCTTCTTCAGCTCACCCAGGTCAATGGCTTTGATGGTGAACACATCCACCTGCACAGGAGGCAAGAGGCAAATGACTGTGTTTCCCAGAAAGGGGGAAAGAAAGGTGGTAAATGGCCAAAGGTAGTCTTTTTCCCATTAAAACAAAAGGTGCTTTAGGTCCCCCTTATATTCCTTGGGTGGATGTACTAAAATAACTACTGAGCTGTGAGGTCTGCCATTAACACTCGTGCTTGGCTCCTTGTATTGGGTTTGTGTGGCAAGGTTTTGGTAGCGGGGGTGGGGGGGGCGTTACAGGGGTGGCTTCTGATGAGAAACTGTTAGAAGCTTCCCCTATGTCTGACAGAGCCAATACCAGCCAGCTCTAAGATAGACCCACCGCCAGCCAATGCCGAGCCCATCAGCGATAGTGGTAGCACCTCTATGATAACATAGTTAAGAAGGGAAAAAAAGTTGCAGTGGGCACAGAAATGGCAGCCAGAGAGAAGAGTGAGAATATGTAAAGGAACCATGGAGCTGCACAACCCCGCACTCCTTTCTTTACCTCATCCCCATTTCAGCTTCCTCTAGGTTTAACTCATTTCTCCTAAATTTCATTCCTTTCAGGTTTAGTATTTTCCCCCAGATTGAATCTGGAACTGGGCATAAGTGTACAGACTCTACAGAAACTCTCCTTTGCACCTCCATGTGCTTTATTTCAAAGCACAGAATTTCTTCCTTTTGTCATTTACTGCAACCAAGAGGTGCGTTTATTAGCTGTATTAGTGTGACAGGATGGACCTTGTTATCATAATACTTTAAATATCTTAATGTGATTAACTTGTTGGTAGACTTTGGGTTTCTACTCCCAAGAGCAGAGAATGTTACTTTTGCAGCTTGGAGCTCTTCCCACTCGATGAATAACCATGTGCAGGTTGCAGTTTCACTGGTGCCAAGCTCATAAATCACAGCTAACTGCTTATTTAACAACCTTAGGCTCTTTTTTTCTGATTGCAAGTTTTCCACAGCTGCTTATTGTTCCCATAATTTTTCGTTATTCAAAGTTATTCCTTGAACAATTCCTGGCTATAATAGTGGGTTGTTAATTGTTCATAAACATTTTTATGGCAAATATTCAATCTACAAGAGCGGTTGTTTAATTGGATTGGATTAAAATGTAATTATAGCACACCATGTAATATTGCTTTTATTCCCTGACTGGTTGAGTAGAACATTTAGAATCATATTTGCAATCTAAACACTGACATACTTAAGCTGCCTCACAAATACTCTACAATATTAATTTTAAGTTTGCGGTTTTCAAGTATTCCTGGCAGGAAACAGTATTACCAGAATGCTTAGAGGAAGCAGATGTTAAAGGTGGCTCTGATGTAGAATTGGTGTTCAGCTTATTATTCAAATGAATTTCCCCTGGAAAATATTTTGAGGCATTTTGCTTTAAATAAGCAAATATTTAAGAAATAAAACACGCCTGAATTTTAAGCTGAAAGAAGGAGCCAAGCCTTGCAGAGAAGAGACTGTAATGAATGGCCAGCATAACAAGAGAGCTCTGCCAACCTCCTGCTCACTTGAGCGAGCTGAGTTCATGCATTACCTGGCCCTTTTCAAACTTGTTGAGGTTATTCGACCTTTTCAGCTGGCGCTCACCCGTGTCTCCTCTTCCTACACCATAGATGCTCAAGAAGACATTAGCATCCGTCCCAGCCCCCCACACATTCCCAGTGAGAACATGGACTTCGTATGTATTCTCTGCAAGTAAAATTGCAAAAGCAGATCAGGAGGAGCCCAGAAATAGCCATATTTCATAAGATCCATGGCTCACCATGAGAGCATGTAGCCCAAAATGCCAGCACAGTCAGCTTTAAGAAAGATTTTGTCAGGAGTTTGTTTGCATCTATCTTAGAACAAGAGCAGCTCCATCTTTCTCCAGCCTTTGTCATTAACCATATAAATAGTTACAGCTTGCTGAACTCCCAGCCACAGTGGTAACTTGTGGGACTCACGACCCAAGTGCCCCAGACAAGCCTCAGAGAACCGTGTAAAAGTCCTTTAGGATACTAAACCAAACCGCATCAACCAAACCAATAGCGTAAGCTACACTGCAGGCCTGGGACAATGGCATGTCCGTGGGGCTACAAACGGTCCTGCAAAGCACCGGAGTGTGGTTATCATCCTTCATGCAACTGCTGTATCCACACACACACACACACACACACACACACATTCCCTCTGGTATTTACCCTCCAGGGCAGATTGTCCATCAGGAACAAGCTCCACCACAAGCTCCTTATCTCCTTCGTCTTTAGCCAACCAGCGGTGTGCCACAAACGTATAGACATCCATTACTCCTTCCACCTTGGTCTCCTCTTCTTCCTCCTCCTCAGACTTCCTCTTTTTCTTCTTCTTCTTTTTATCAGACTCCTTCGTCTTCGTGGCAAGCCGCTTCAGTGTGATGTTTTCCAGGAACCAGCCGTCCCCAATGCCTTTCCCATCATGGCCTATCCGGATCTTATAAATCTTGCCAATATCCGCAGCCTCTCTCTGCCACCAAGGGAAAGTCAGCACCCAGGAGGATGTAAGACATCTTAACTTCATAAAGTGCATTCTTAAAAATAAGGAGCATCAACTCTATCACCCAAAACATCCAAGCAAGGATAAGATCAATTTTTTATGCAGGTTTACCTTTACTTTTTATTCTTTCATACCTTCCATCACCAAATCTCATCTGAACAGACTGAGCTGAAGACATTCAGTGCAACCATGGTGAGGATAGGAGCTGAATCCATATTTACTGGGCTCCCTACTTCTCCATTGCTCTCCTCACCAGTGTTATCTCTATGTTGGTATTAAAGGTGAACATGCCAAAATAACATACTAGTTTTTTACAGATTCTTAGTGCCTAAGGTCTTTTTTAAATGAATAATAAGATATGTCTAATACTTAGTACAAGACATGAACCTAGAAAGAAGCAATAATAGTATAGCAAAAAGGCAGTAACTTGGACTCATATAACCTGATCTCTGACAAGGACCATGGGCTTGGACCACCCTTCTCTTTTCTTCTCATCTGGAAAATTAGAAAAATATTTTCTCACTTTGCTAGTGTGCAGGGAGGATACAATCATTAGTGATTACAATGCATCAGTGGCAGAAGGCTGTATTAGTAGGAAGATTTCCGTCTTTCTAGTCAATACAGCAGATACAAAACCTTGTTGGTTTAGATTATTTGGCTGGATTACTGCTTAATGAAGTTGGATAGAAGGTTTTACTCCATGCAGTCCTTCAACAACCAGTGACTTGTTTCTGATGATTGCTTATGCTGTTAGGCAGTCTTTATGTCATAAAACTTGCAAACATTTGCTTCAGGCTGGAATCTGGCAACTTGGCATATAAGGTTGCAGTCTAGAAGCATTTTTTTCTATAGTAGATTAAAACAAAATCAATTGCACACAAGATGCTTATCAGAAAACTAAAATTGATCCAGCTGTCCTGGCATAAAGAATGTGTCTTTCCTTACACTGCTTTATCCTTAGACTTGCTGTAATCATCCTGTATGCCCTGTCTATAACTGATGGCATTTCCTATTAGCATGTAGCTCACAGAATCTTATTCTTGCCCATATCTTTCTGTAAATATTCATATCATGGAAGAGATAGACGATCTGTCTATTAATGCTTCAGAGCTTCTGCCTTGTGTGCTTATAAAAAAAAATCACAGAAAATGGGCAGAACTTTAAAGTCTAGCAATAAACATCTGAGAGAGAGTATAAGCATGGTTATGAAAACAGAACACTGTACATATGGCTTTATTATAAATCTGATATTGGCTAATAGCTTTTACTCATAAATTTTGGAAAGATTATTTCCTTTAAAATCAGAGAAACCTGATCTTAAAATTATAGTCCTAAAAAAGCAAGCACTTATAAGGTGCTAGTCATCTTAAATCCCAAAGAACACATTAAAAATGGATAAACGTCACTAGCTCCATTCTATAAAGCAAGAAACTGAGGCAGCAGGAGGTGAACTGATCTCAAAAATACACATTAAAAAACTGTGGTAAAGCTGTGGACAAAGGCACCTCCATTTGGCCAGTGACAACGGGAAGGATACCCCAGCCTTGACAATTCAGGGGAGCTTCCACAACTAGCTCCAAGTAGGTGGTTAACTGTGATGAGATGGATCCCATCTCTGTGGGACTGCAAATTCACCAGGAGACATAGGCATCAGGAGACATGCTGAGCCTTCTGCTGTGAGCACATATGACAGACGTGCCTTAAATCCTGCTTCTATCTGGACTCTGTGCTTTACTGTCCAGTTGTTGGTGTCTCCTGAGGTTACTTCAGTACAGAAGATGTGGCTCTGTCATGCCTTGACAGCACCTGCGGTTAGTGGCTTGTATGACCACAAGCAAAGCCAGGATTTCTTATATTCTGTATGGGGGTTCTTCTTCCCCAAATAGATAACGAAAAGGGACAATAACACATAGTCAGGCCCAAAATGTAAGTTTAAGGTCTTTTGAGATCTAACATGAGTACCTCCTTTTGAAAGTAAAGGTGAACAAATACTGCTATTAGACCATATTCTTCCATGACACCTTTGCTACCAGTTCCTCAGAAGATGAAAGTCGCTCCATGATACACAAAACTTCCCAAAAGAAACACAAAACCTCCCAAAAATATGGATCAAGGACAGCAGATAACAACAGACCTGGCAATTCTGTTAAAAAGTCAATTGTTTTGTATGATTGGGCCAATTATTCTGTTGATGTCTTGGTTTTGGCTGATCACTTTTTTCCCCTCATAGAAAGCGGCAGCAACTGCCTTCATCATACCTTGAAGATATCTGTGGCTCCCCGTTCAAAGTTGTTTGATCTGTTTTCTAAGATAATCAACTCAGTTTTGCCAGTCTCGCCATAAATCTGCATGAAGACTTTGGCATTGGTGCCTGCGGCCCGCACGTCTCCAGTAACTACAGACACCTCGTAGTTTATCACTAGTCCAAAAATAAAGCAATTAAATCAGCAGAGAAGCTCAGATAACAACATTCCCAAGGGCTTAGGTTCAAAATTAAATTACCTTGTCTTAGCAAATGACCACGCAGCCGACCATTTGCTCTTATCCGAACCAAATGAGAGATAACACAACTCTTCACTGAGGACTAGCCTAATAGTTTTCCTTTTACAAGTATTAAGCCAGTGTCAGAGGGGTGCAAAATAGAGCCTTAAAAGGGAATTTCATTTCAGTGTTAACTATAGAGTGGTTAAATGATCTCAATATAATACAAAGGAGGTAGTTACACAGAGCAGAGATAAAACACAGCATCCTTTCTCAGGATCCCAAGGCAAATTTTAACGATAGCCTTAAAAGAAAATGAATCTACTGATAAAAGTCAAACAGCCAGTAGGGATCTGGTCCTTATTTATCAAATAGATCCTCTCTTCCAGGCAATGGGGTAATACAAGCAGGACGGGGTGTGTGCTGGTGCAGGACTGGGGCAGTGAGGCAGGTAAATGTGAAAAAAGG
Organism: Pandion haliaetus; assembly: GCA_013401275.1. Taxonomy (NCBI): domain Eukaryota; kingdom Metazoa; phylum Chordata; class Aves; order Accipitriformes; family Pandionidae; genus Pandion; species Pandion haliaetus. The sequence continues at coordinate 291,814 of VYZV01017249.1, read as the reverse complement.
AGAACCCACTGATACTGTAATGAAGAAGCACAGCACCTTGTGCTGCTTTACACTGCCCAGGAAGTAAATTTTTCATATGATCTCAGGAAATGGAGATGGAAAACTCTGTAATGTTTTTCCAACTATTTTACAAAACAAAACAAAAGCAGAATAATTTACTTTCCTCACCAACATAAGCTCTTTGGGACAGGGACTTTTTGGTTTTGGTATTTAACCTAGTCCTTAAAAATGCTAGTAATAAAAATTTAGTCCTAGCTATAAAAAACCCACACATTTCTCAATGTGTTTTATCTCACATTTCTCAATAGGCACAATCTCACTTGGGTAGATCTCCACCTCCACCCTGCCATCAGCCTCATCTTTGTCAAGCCATCGGTTGCAGGGGAACATGTACTGCCTTCCCTGGACTGGAACCGTGATCTGGACACTGGCCAGGAACCAGCCAGACCGGAGACCCACGTTATCATGTCCGATCAGTATTCGGTTGATCTTTAAAAAAGCACACAAAAAACAAGAGGGCAGGAAAAACCACAACACAACAGAATTTACTTAATATATAAAAATCTCCTTCCCCTGGCACCCTGTTCTTCCACCATGTTCATGTAAACAATTTTTATATGTATTTAAATATGAACTTAAAACACTCTTCACATTCCAGCATGTACACTAGACTGCCAATGTAATAGTCTGTACAAAATGTATTTCTTAATATCAAATGTAAAGGTCAGAGATTCTAACATCACATTCAATCCTGAGTGTTATATTGATTCTGAACTCGGACACTTGCACGAAGTACAGAGCCACCTGCAATTAATTCTTACCTTCCCAATATCCATCGTATCTAAAGTAAACTCATCCACTCGACCACGTTCAAAATAATTGCCTAGATCATTATCGGAGACTAAGAGAGGCTCTTTGCTGGAGTCTGCTTTTTCACCATAGAGTTTGATGAAAACTTTGGAGTCTGAGCTTGCACCGGGGATATCTCCTGTCTTCACGCTGATGTGATAACTGACATCTAAAGTGAGATCAATGTACAAAACACAGACACATGAGTGGCATTTCCAGTGCTCAGCCGGGCAATTGGCTTCAAATGGATATAGGGGAGGAGGGCTCCAGATACAGACACAGAAAGGACTTTGCTCATCCGTTCCTGCATCCAGCATCTTAGGGCCACACTGGATAAGCTGTCATACCTCGGAGTTATTCACCAAAATATAAGAGATGCAACAGTTACAGTAATAAGCAGAAAATATTCTGTACTTCTCCCTCTTGCTGTTAAATGATTACCAAGCCGTAAAAATGAGCTTAGACAAGGGAGGTGATTTCACTTTTTTTATACTTACAGTTTAATACAACAGCTTTGACTTTTTTCCTAAAACAAAACAAGAAGCATCTCAACCTGAGCACTGTAAGTACTGTTTTCTAAAGAAAATTGTGGTATTGGAGCCCTGGCTCCCCAGAAAAGGACACTGTAATCTTTTTTGGTGATTTTCTTCTGGGAATACAATGTTAGTCAATGGAATTTACACTACTAAAGCAGTGGCAGTTCAAGATCCTTCAGAAAAAAGCTATACAAGAAAGCAATTCTTAAATTGTTAAAAAACAAAGTTTCTTTCTACATATATAAAGTTGCAATTATTCTCTCTTATGCAAATTAATCCCATTCATAAACTAGGATTTAAGGGTCAGAGGCATTTCCCCCCCGAGTGACCTACTGCAGCTTCTTGCATAAGAATGGGAAAAAAAACCCAGTAGATTTACTGTGAACTGACATGAATTATTAAGTAGAATAAAGCAAGTAAATACGTGCATACACAGCTCAAACCCAGACCTTCTGTTTTCCAAGCTAAACTCACTTTTTAGCATTGGTGACTCCCCAGCAGGCACTAATTCTCGGACAATCTGACCATCATCCTCATTTTTGTCAAGCCATCTGGTTTACAAACAGAAGTAAGTTATCTTTGAATAATTGGGACCTATTAGACCTTTCAAAATCTAGGCTGGCTCCACACATAGTAAAAATCCACACAACAGTCAAAAAGATATTTTTACAAGGCTCTGTATCTCTGTTCTCTTTGCAGGAGCTTGACCAGACCCTACGGCAGTCACACTGTAAACCTCCGTTTTTTTCCAAGAAGAGAGGTCATGAGAGCCCTGCTCGCAGTAGATAAGCATCTGCTCTGATGTCCGTCTGTCTGCAAAGTACAAACTCCATAACCACAAGTTATTCCTGTAAATGAGCAGTCTCAGTCTCTTGAAAGCATTGACCTTCATTGACCAGAACTACTTGCAGGCTTTATTACTATCTGCCTTGATTACAACCTTTGTAACATCTAAGTTACTAAAACTCCCCTGTTTTAGTGCTTGCTTACTCTAGTTTATCATCACTTTTCCCTTCCTAACAGATAAGTATATAACCCTTTTTTCTCCACCAGGAAGAGGATGAATTACATTATTCCCATTTTCAGGGCTGAGTATGTGCAGGCAGCTGGCAGCAGCAAAAGGAAGGACTTCCTTTGTTTCTCAACATTAATTTAATGATCCAGCTAGACTAATTAAGAAGAAGAGCTGGGCACAAAGCAAAATGTAGCATGATCGCAAGGGGAAAAAGTCTGAAAGGAAAATGGAGGGGAACGAACTGCTAGTCTGGTAACCTTCACAGCTGCTCCTTCAGCCTCGGGGATGAAGGAATTACAACCCCAACCCCATCATATGCTGTAGAGAAACTATTGTACGACAACTGCAAGGGCCCTGGCAGAGATTTCTCATTTTCCACTTCAAACCCAGACTGCTGCAGTACTCAGGACATTCCTGTAAGCATCTTCTTAGGGTCAGGTTTCCCACAGCGGTGCACCAGTCCCATTTCAGTCCCCAGAAAAAGCGTCATGAGAGCAGGCGCAGTTCCCAGAAAGCCCATTGTTCCCAGGTACAGCTATCTGCAGCAGCATATTCTGCAGTTAAAAGTACTGCTTAAACCCAGCGGGGGCGAACAAAGAAGTGAGCAAGCTCTGGCAGGTCACACAGGGTAAGTAACTTGCTATAATTATTCCCAGAACTAGAAAGAGAAAACCAAATCCCCAGAAACTGTTTCTTTTTAAAGGCGGCAACACAGCTATGTGAATGACACCAGACCACAGGAGAACTGCTTCTGCACAAACACATGCAGCACAGATGTACTGCAAGCTTCCTGCAACGTCGCCGTGCCACGCGCCTTCTCCTTGGCTGACCCTCATGCCAAAAAGGAAGGGAGCTCACTTCCCATTTAAGTTTCCACCTTTGATTTTGCTGATGAGCCAGCACACATTGAAAACAGAAAACAGCCCTTATAACAGAGATTTGGGGACATGACCAAATGCCCAGAGAGCTGCATCAAACCTATGGTATATTGCTGTTAATAAGGCAGCACAGCTTACAGTCATGACCAGTCAGACTTGCCATGGTGACCAAGAGGTAACTAAATATTTTGGAAGAGCAAGGATGATAGGTCTCTGTTTTGTCCATTTGAAGAAAGGTTATCTTTTTAATCTCCTCTCCCTTCCCATGCACAAGAAAACAATAAACACAAAGAAACCATGCAGAAAACCAGCACTGGGAGAGAAATCCAAACATGAGCTAGAGCTGGCTGGTCCCAGAAGCACTAACAGCAAAGTCCCCATGCAAAAGAGGTGCATGCAGCCCAACCAGTAAGACAACACATGTCCACTCCCAGCTCCCCTCTAAGCTTTAGTGGGTTGTCGGATATGCAGTCTACCCCGTATTCTTCCCTCTCACTCTGTAAAGCAGGTGGCCATGTGCAGGTGGCTTAAAAAGGGCTAAAAGCTAAGGGGGTCAGCATGAAGGTGATGAACATGTGAACATGTAATGATCACATGAACACCATGTGAGGTCATCGGGTGCAGTGTTATGCCTCAGTGGAGGCTGCGAGGTGTAGTGGGGACAGAGGAGCAGAAAAATCTGTGGAGAAGACCGTGAAATTGATGTCAAGAACTGAACAAGGCAGAGGGCAAGGAAGACAGAAGAGGACCATGCCAAGACATCACGTTGTCTTAAGAAAGGAAGACTTTATTGATGTTTTGGGGTTGGGGGATTTTTTTTTACCTGTTAGAACTGGTCCTTAATACCTTTGTATCATGTAGTTCTTGATGCTGGCTCAGGATTCACATCCTTGGACAGGTATCCAATGGCTAGGGGATCGCACAAACCCAAAAGTCAAGATGCTTCTGTGTACATGGATGTTAACTGGCAGGACCTACAAAATTCGAGCCTGAACTCCACCACCCCATGACCACCGAATTAAGCATGGCCTTCACGAAGACAGAAGCTCACAAAGTAGACCCACTTCTGCTCTCCTGCTACTGGTTTGTGTGTCCTGCAAGCTGCTGTTTCTGTTGCCAGTGTACATGCTGTTGTTTTCTGTCGCCTTCACCATTGCTGATGTTTTAGGGAAGTATGGGATGAATCTGGGTGAACCACTCCTGTGCAAGGCAGCTGGATGAAAATATATCCCAGAAGAATCAGCTCTCCGTGTACAGCATAGCAAATACTAACTGCTTCGGCAGTGAGGACAGAGGAGAAAAATGATTCAAAAAAGGAGGACATGCTCCTAGATAAAGAAATTCCCTCTACCGATGTTGGTAGCTACCGATGGTAAGAGGAGGAGTATGTCTTGGACTGGAGGAGGAAAAGGGAGGTGTATCAACAGAAGTGGCTTAAGGCTCCTTACTTTGTTTCAGTCAAGAGAACAGCCAGAAGTGGCAGAAGCACTATTTTCTCAAGAAAATTACTTTAGTGACAGAGGAAGTATTTGGATAAGCAATGCCACTGTGTTCCTTCCTTTCAGCACATATGCTGCAATATCCAAATTTTACTTCAATGCAATTACAATAGCATATCACTGAGCAGGAGATTGCAACCAGGGGTTTATAGTCTTACACCGAACACAAATGCATTGACACATTATAAACACATCAGGCTGCAGAAAATAGAATTTTTCAGTATAGTGCCATCATATTCCCAGTACAAAAGACCTGTTAAAATCTTTTGTTTTATCCGAGCTTCCATACGATTTCAGTGCATGTAATTCACGTGCCATTGTGGGTTTTGCATAGGTGTAGTCATGTCCTGTATAACATACTTGGTTCTAAAGAGATATTATATGTCCAACAACCCAAAGCAGACACAAATATGACATGAAAGGCACTTCAGAGATAATTTCTGGAGGATCAGAGAGTCAGGGAAGCACTGGGAAAAAATATGGTATGACATCATATATAGCATTTCAAATACAGCAGATGATAGCCTGTGTGCAATTAGAATGATTAGCACATACATTAGATTTAGATTTATATGTATTTGTATGTGTCTTTAAGTATAACCTATAGACATAAATATGTGTAAAATAGATAGACATTTCAGCCTCTTTTTAGGCAACAAAAGGAGGTTTTTCTGGATGCTTTGTATGATGAACACTTTTGGCATTTGATAGAATAAATGTTCTTTCACAGGAGTCTCCCAGTGCATCATCCCATTCATAGTCTGTCTGTTGTTCTTCAGAGAATTAACAATGTTCCCTTACGCTTGTACTGGAGAAAAATTAGGACGGTACAGTCCATATGCTTAGAAAAAAATGTAATGAAGTATCATTGAAGATTTCAGTGGAGCTGTAATGATTTATAGCATATAAAATTCTATCCTATCACGAACTCACGACTTTGATTGAAAATTCATTTCTGTCTGGGATATAAATATTATAAAAAATAGGCTATTTTAGGGAATGTCAGCTAGCCTGTTCCTGGACTTCCACAGAGCCTTGAGGAGAAAATGAAATCTGAAGAACTCAGTTCTGAGCTTCAAAAAGTTTTGGCTGCAGTTCTGGGGCAAAAGGTGAACTCCATAATTTTGAACTTTCTAGCGGTATTCATAATCACAATACCTAAACCACATCAGGTATTTTAAGGTATAAATTGTTCAGTTGTGCCACTGAATGATTCAGTGTTCAGTCCCTAAAAGCATGGATACTATAATGCCATGTGGTCATAAGGGGGGAATAACACTGCACTGCATCCAAGTGATGTACTAATAATTCTGCAAATAACACTTGGAGAACTTACTTGTATTTACTTCTTGCAAGCACAGATCAAATGACCGCTTTAAAAATCACTGACTCTAAGAAGAGCAACAAGCCATTCCCTTTACAGCCAGTTGTTTCGAGAGTTGAAAGCACAGGCCTGAGAGTCATTATTTCTCAATGCTTTCCCTGAATCTGACACAAACTCACAATTAATCCACTTAGCTTCTCTTTATCTCTGCTGGCTCCCTTGTACAGCAAAGACAGTTCTTCTCATGGAGCTCTTGTGACTATTAGGTAATAGATGTTCCTATAGAGTCATAAAAAAGCTTTCAAATTAAAAGACAAAGCATAGCCTTGCATATGAATATGTAAATAACAAGAACAGAGACTTCAACGAGTTATATGCAATGAAGATCTATAAGGACATCCTACAGACATTAGTTACAGCGGAAGCTGGTTAGCCAGCTCTTTGCTATAATATCTGCTCTCCACAGGCTGGTACAGCCTAGTTTTTACAGAGGTAAGAAGCCCGTGAAGCTTTCTGCACAGGTGAAATATGTTTCTGCTGGAGGCATTTTGTCCTCTAGCTGTCTCACAGTAGCAGCTAAGCGGCAGAAAGTCAATGGAGCAGCTTTCAGGAAGGACACAGCAGCAGAACTTATTTTCTCCAGACCATGTCATTGTGCTGTGTAGAAGAGTGGAAGTTAACCAGGTCTTGGAGATGAAGGCAATGAGAACATCAGCATGTCTACTGGCTGGCCACAGACTGGCCAAGCAGAAACAGAAGCTTCCCTGGCGTGCCCCGATGGAGTCTTTACCTAACCTTGCTTGCGTTGGCTCACTAAAATAAGGCCACTCTTCTTGGCCAAGTTTTCTTCAATGCCTTGGCTCTGAAGCAGCAGGTGAAGCTGGCCTCTTTGAGCACCTGCCAAAGCAGCGAGGACATAAGCTGTCCTTGGCCTACAGGACTGGAGGAGAACATCCAAATGCTGCAGGTCATGGAGATGTTTATCCCTCACATGGAGGATGCAGTGGGTGAGCACCTTCGCCCTCAGATATCTCCAGAATCCATGACGACACCCGTATACTGCGATGATGCCCCGTCTCTCAAGAGACACAGGCACCAAAGATAGTGAGAGGGAGCATCTGTCCCTGTGTTTGGAGGTGATCAGTCATGTTACCTTCTCAATCTGAGTGGAAGAGATAATGCTGGCAAAAGGACAGCAAATAAAGCCACAGGAACAACACTGATATTACTTGGAAAAAAGAGACATTAAGAAAGGTAAGAAGAGTGGAATTCCATCACTTGTCACTTGAAGCCTGAATGCACCCCATGAATATTTTGGGGATAAGGTCTTGGGTTTTCTTTTTCCCTCCTTTTTCATCCCTGGCCTGAGGGGAATGCCCTGTGGACTCTGATGCTTCTGATCCACGGGTGTAAAGCTAAGGGGAAGGGGGTCATCACTCCAAGCTGAGGGAAGACACCCAGTTAAACAGCCAAGTAAGCAGGCAATTCAAAAGGAAATCTTTAAAACGAGCCAGCTGCACAGTGCAGTTAAACACAGAAATATCTCTGAAGAGTCTGAGCAAAACAGCTCTCCAAGTGGATACTTCATGTCCAAGTAAAAACCTGTCTAGCTTGCTTGCTTAACTCAGTAAAACATATGGTTGTTAAATATGTATCAAAAGGCAGCAATGACGAAATGGTGGTTTGTTCTTTGAAAATGGAGAGACTGGCTTGCTTTTCACAACCAAAATGACATTGCATCTGCTGCTCCGTGCTGTCTCCCTGGTGAGTTTGCTCTCTGATGTGATGTGGCTTTAGCAACACAGAGAGGCTGGGGTTGGCTCCTGTTTTGTATTTGGCTGACTCTCCTCATTATAATGGAGTTCTTCTTGATTTACAGTGACAGGAGACAAGTAATCAGCTTAGTGGTTTTACTTTTGTTTGCAAATTAAAAATAATTGTGTTTGTGTTTTACAATTCCACTTGTCCCCCAGGAGATGACTTTTTAGAACAGGTACTTGATATGTTAAGTGGAACTCAGTGAACTTCCATCCCACAGGGTGGACATTCTGAGAGGGCAAGCGGGACTTTACAGGACAGTGAACACACTGAAGTTAATCTCTTATGTTTTCACCCAGTTCTCTCTAGTTTGTGCTGCAATGTTGAGGCAGACCCTAGTTAGTGCCGGGGCGGATGGTGCCTCTCGTTCCCGACAGGTAGCCTCAGTACAGAACATTTCTTTTGACCACATTATTGTCTGGGAAAGAGAAGAATAAATTTATAACTCACCCATAAGGGTTACAGCCCTCTGCTCTACCGCTGTCTCTGTCTGCATGATACGCATTTTCCTTCATGCAAGGAGCTCTCAAAATGGCAGCATAACAATTTTGCATTCTCCCAACACAAAAATAGCATCCCATTGCTCCTGGAAAGATGGGATGTGCATGTGAGGGATCAGGACCTCATCCCACACATGCAATACAACTAGCAGATTGCAGCAGATTGCGGAGTGTGTTTCTGCAGCAGGCAATTGCCTGGTGTGGTACTGGAAGGTTGCATTTTAACTTTTGGAAATTCTCTGTATTACTGAGCTAATTGCTGAAAAGTTCACAATTCAGATTGCTGTTTCTTTGGTAAGGGGGGTTAACTGTATCTTAAACCTCCCAATCCACACTCTTTGCTTTCAGGCTTAGCAAAACTAAACGAATGAATAAATAAAAAGGATTAAGCTGTGCTCAGAAAATTCCAGTCTTGAAACAACAGCTAGGCTCTTTAAAGTTTGGCAAATGCATAGATGGAGGTATGATTTGCAAGCACTGTTTCCAGTACCTGTAGCAGGGGAATTCCACAGCCTCACTTTCTGGCTGTCCTTCTTCCCTCACTATCACTTTGGCAAGGTACCAGCCACTGCTTCCTCCTTTGCCATCATGCCCTATCCTCACCCTCCTCACCTGCTTCAGCGTTACTGCTTCAACGAAGAATTCATCAGCCTTTGAGAAGGAGAAGAAAAAAGGTAAGGCAATATTTCTACTTAAAAACAAAAAAACAAACCAACCAAATTTATTATTTCAATCAAACCATCATCAGCATGCTGCAAGATAATTCTTCACAAGATGAAGGAGAAAGTATGAATTAATTTACCGAAGAATGAAAGCTTGAATATTTGTGCTAGATGTACAACATTAGGTTTACAAATATATGATCTGCCAGCATTTTAAGTCTCCCACATCATTGTGTGCCCTCCACAACTGTAAAAAAGAAAAGTAATTTGATTATTAAGAAGTTCATATGGAGAGGCAGGAAATCCAAGTTCAAACCCCTTCTCAGATACCAGCTTTCTGGGAAATCTGGGACAGATCACTTCAGACCAAATCCACAGAGGTATCTTGAGGTACAGTTCAGAGACATTACCCAGCATTAAATTCAGACAACGTGGGCTACTGAGTAGAATTTAACCCCAGCCATTTCCTGCCATGCAAGTATTGGGCATGGCTGCACAGAGGTATTTTCAGCTGCTCCATGAGTTGTGTTCAGAACTTGGTGTGAACCTCACTCAACAGCTAAATACCCTTAATACCCTACAAGAAACATGAATTTGTGTCTTACCCCCCACATCCCCTCCCCCAGAAAAGGGCTCAAATCACCAACCTACTGCCAAGAAGTTTCATTTTCTATCAGGGTGGGTGTACCTGCCACACAACTACAGATTAGCCCAAGTGATAGCCCCTCAAGACCAGAGCTCTGTTACCAAAGACTGTACTGGGAGCAGCAGTTCCTGTTGGCTGAAGGAAGAGAGATGCATTAAAAGAGTGAGTTACTCCTCTGGGAATCAGGCCAGACAAGTATCTATGGTACATGCACAGACGCACATACATGTATGGTAAATCCTGGGTGTAACCACAGAGCGTATCTGAAGCATATAGCCCAACAGACATGACTGCTGTGGTTACCATCTGGCTGAGATGCCTTGCTAGGTAAGAGAGAGCTAACCAAACACTGTGATTTGTTCATCATCTCCCAAAAGCCCGTGAAGCACATATGGTGGTAACATATATCCACCTAGCTACCAGAAAGCATGGTGGCAAGGCAAAACTTATTTAAATATTTAAATTTGTTAAAACGATCATATTTTTTCCATCTTTCAGGACTCCACACTGACCTTAAAAATAAAGACAACTAAACATATTACCAATGTTTTAAGTGTTAACGATTGGCTTACATACATGAACAAGTGTTACTTGTTGCTTGTTCAAAACTGCTGAATTGGGGATTTAAGGTACCAAATCCTCACTGAGTCAGTCTAAGTCAATGAAGTCCAATTCATTAGGCCTGATGTTCATCTTACTTATTAATGCCTGATATAAATTAGCGAGTAAGTAACTAACTGGAACCACAGCAGGGCAAACACTTAATTTAGAGGCATCTTTAAATTTTACCTTCTATACAGGCTGTTAGTTTGCATCTGCAAGCAAACTTTTCAAGCTAAATTGGTAATCAAGGTAGTATTGGTTTAAGTGGCTGTAGATTAGAGACCGCACCAACTTAGCTACAATTCTTTTTAACAGGGTATCAGAGTTAATCAGTGTAGAAATATTCATTCAGTCTCTTGAATATACAAGCTCTAAGTTTGTCAGGATCAATCCTTAAAAAGCTTCCAATTCATTCACCAGCTTTCAGCTCCTCATGCCAAGAGAGCAGTTTTCCATTAACAGGTTCCAGTTCTGTTTACATCATCTGGATACTATTAATCACATGAATTGACTTCCAAAATTATTTTTAATTCATTCTTTTTTTTTCTTCCCTTCATGCAACTTACCCTATAACTCATTTTTGGGAGTAAAAATAAAATAGTCATAATTTGTGTTTAAAATATTTGTATCTTCTGTGACCCAAGCATCTTTCTTTGGAACGTAATTGAAACAGTCTTCACCACCAAAACATGACTCATTTTGCTATGATTTTGACAAAACTAGACTTCACCAAATAACAAAATGCTGTCCTTTACAGCTTGGACCTACCTTTTAAAAATAAAAAAACCTATAATGTAAGTGCATAGGCAAAAATACAATGTTTGCAAGGTCCATGTCTGCAAACTTTTATATCATTGAGAAGCAGAATGAACTTTCACGCTAGGTAAATGCCGCTTCTTTCCACAGACAGGTCTTACAGGCACAAGAAAAGCTTGATGAAAGTGCTTTTAAAGTCTAATAACCTCAGTGATTTCAGTGAAGAATTGGAAATTCTGGACACTCAAAGGCAAATCCAACATGTTAATACATATTTCAGAACCCTAATTCAATGGTCAATTTTGAAAACTTGACCTCCTTTTATCCCCATTTTCTTTCCATTCCAAATCTTCACTCAAATAATGACACAAACGATAGGAAATCTTCAGAGTTCTGTGATCAGATTCTCAAAATCTCCTCCAGGAGATACTGATTACATTTTAAGAGTCTAAGTTAGACCCTAGAGATCCAAAACGTGCCTCATAATAGAATACATATTAAGTAGATTGACCCCACAGATCAGATCAGCACACTATTTGCTTGTTAATGCTGCAAGGGCTTTAACTACAGTTTGACCTCTTCATTATCTCCAGCTTTCCAGGGAACAAGCTCTGTCTTCAGTTCAGGCCATTTCCACCCACCTCCATTCGGTACATGGGCATACAAAAACGTGTTGAAAACCAGATTGAAAAGAAGACACCAAAATTGAGTGCAGCATGGTTGAGGTGACACTGGAGGAAATATAATGGCAACACATTAAGCTTTCAGTTCTGATTTTCACATTAGATAAGATGCTTTTTTTACCTTTGCCCAGGGAGCTATTTTTTTGCCATGGATGGAAGGGGAAAGGCACCCTCTTGTTTTTGGAAGATGGACAGACTTCCTGGAAGCCATTCCCAATGTGAAGGTGCAATCTCAACAGTCAGTACTTAGCTGGGAAGCAAACCAGGAGACTCTTTTATGAACATCCTGACACCAAGCATGGGCACACCGACCCTGACCTAAATCTCTCTCCAACCGCAACCTGTTATGATGCTCTGTGGACATGATTTATTTCTCCCTACTGCCCTAGCCCAAACTGGCAAGGAAATCAGCCAACTTCATAAATACACATCTCAAAAAAAAAAAAAAAAAAAAATTTACAAACCATCACATACTTTAAAACCTGTCTTAAGGAGCTGCTGTGTGAACTTACATTGCCTTTTTCAAATTTATTGACAGTGTTGATGCAGTTGTAGAGAACACGCTCTCCCGTGTCTCCCTGGTCACCGATGAGGCAGACAAAGACATTGGCATCTGTGCCGCTCCCACTTACCGTCCCAGTGCAAACCGTCACCCGGTATTTTATCACTGTGGAGACACAAATTAATAAAACAATTTCAGCAACACAATTAATTGTTATTTAAATTTACTGCATTTTCCACAGACTGATTAAAAGTGTTAATTTTAAGTGTTCGTACTTCCAGTTGGTACTTTTGCTGATGTATTGACTTTTACACATCCATATTATCACTAGGAAAAGAAAAAAAAAGGCAAAATAGGAAGGTCTGAAGCATTGAGAAAACCCATAAAACACATCCACAGAAGGACACAAAAGTGCTGTCCCCTTCAGGTAAAACCTCATGCATTGGAGTGCACAGCCTCCTCAGGGCCCCAGCCCTCCTGCCTTCCCTCCTGCCTTCTCAAGGTGGTCCTGGTCATGGGGGACTTTGTAACAATGTGTTTGGGGAAAACATAATTTTCAACATCCAAGGGCATGGCAGGCAGACAAAAGTTGTTAAAAAGGGCCAAACACTCAAGGACCTGAGGAAACGGCTCTTCTGGCTTTATGGGGCAGGACAAGGCCCATTGGCCTCCGCTCCTCAGGACTCTTATAGTGCAGGAGGTTGGATTATGTCTTGCTTCCTTGTCACCTTTGAGATCTTTATTTAGCATTTTGCTGGATGGATTTTGAGCTGCCACCTTCCTCCCCCTACCCTGCCCTCATCTCTGCCCTCTCATCTCAACTAGGTGATGGATTTCCAGAAGAAATTTCACAATGAAGAACCAGCCCACAGACTCAAGAGACAGACATTTTGTCTCCAGCATCAGGAAGAGACAAGAAACAATGCTCCCACCCTCCCTTCAAAACCTGCCTGCAAGCCCAAAACGCGGGTGCTGCATCTCGCCTCTGCTCAGCACAACTGCTCCTCAAGGGAAAGTGCCTGCATTTGAGCTCAAGCAGCCCTCTCCACAGTTGATTAAAAATACATTTCAAAACCAGGTTTATTTACATTTTAATAACATCTGCAATTACAATTACTCTTCCTCTTCTGAGGAGCTGCTCAGCTGCATGCAGATCACTGAGTTCATCGGAAGTTTCAGAAAACAGGGGATTCGTGGTCTATGGAGTGTGGAGCCCCATTGAGTGCTTTGGTGGAAATAAGAGAAATCCCAATGGCCACCTTGAAATATTCTGCTCTCCAGAATTCCCCCTCGAAGTACATTTAGTTCCTCTGATACAAGGTCAAGACAGAAGTGACTACTTCAGGAAGCCAACACAAAGTTCTGCAGCTTTCCTTAATTAAATCTCCAGTTCAAGCATACTTAACCCAATAAATAGTTTGGATTGCTCACATATACTGAAAGGTGCCTATGCTCTTCACAACTGTTCTGTACAACTTCCTATACATTTATACATACAGCTGCATAAATGTAGATATAATTAAATAAAACTTTAAAACCCAAAAATGATTGTTAAATTTTAGATTGCATTTCAGCTAAGCTTACTTTCCATGAACATCCCTTCAAAACTGGCATTTCACGTTTTAAAGGAGACTGGAAAAATACAAGTTGAAAACCAAATATAGATCTGGAAACAATTGTCTCCCATCTCCCACCACAGAGAAATCTACTCAGAATAAGAGTCTCAGATTTCTGACGCTTCATGCAGCTAATGATGCACACAGAAAAATACTGCAGAGAGAAAGTGCCAGAAAAAGCAGCTAATTGAATTGCATCGGTCTGCCTGTGCATCCCTTTTACACAAAGAGAGTTTCTTTCTATTCAGGTCCTAAGCACGGAGCCTGTGGCTCTCACCTGGCATGACTTCAGTCACTAGAGATCCCTCCGCAGGGAGCTCCCGCACAATCTCATTGTCGTCTTCATTTATATCTAGCCAGCGGCCGCAGTTGAATGAGTATTTTTCTTTTGTCAGCGTTTTCAGCAGAGTTACCTTCATTAAACCAAAACACTGCATGAGTTCAGAGGCTTAAAGACAAAAAAGCAACAAGCTCCTGACAGGTTTTTGCCTGGGAAGCAAGAGTAGGTAGCAGCTGAGAAATAACACACATTAATAATGAGACCGTCATTCCGGCTCATGCACCGCAGTGATGCATGGAGCAAAGTCTGTCATAGCTGATGGCTTTTCATTCCTCCTTTCTCCAATCACTCCATGGTGTTGTGAAAGTTTTGATGGATACTGTGGCTCTTAGTAATTGCTCATCATATGCCACTGTGTAAATCCACAGAGTAAATCGTGGACGGCACTTGCACTGCTGGTTCTTGCAGCTCAAAATCAGTGCATGGCATATTGAGAAAACACCCAGGAAACGGTAGCAAACATGATTGAAGATCTGCAGTAGCTTCCAAAGGAGTAATGACCAAATAAGGCGGGGCTCTGCAGATGGCTGGCAAAGCATGTGAAGGGAGGGTATGATGAAACACAGGTGGCATGGAGAAGGTGTTGGGGGGTGTCAACTATTCACTTTTCTGCTACAAGAAATACAGGGCATCACATGATGCTTGTAGAGTGAAGTTCAAACAAGACGACACAATCAACCTCTGAAGCCCTTGCCAGAAGCTATTATGGTCACTAAAAGTTTAAATGTTCAAGGGGAGACTGGAACCTTTGAACAAATAAATGGAAGAGAAACCTACTAAATGCTTTGTATTTAGTAGATCTGTTCAGGAAATAAGTCTCCAGCTGGAAGCAGTCGAAAACTGGAAGAATGTTAGAGGGAAGTATCATAAATGCTTGTCCTTTTATTACTGTTCTCTAATCATGCACTTAGGTGACACAGGACACAGGATGTTGGGCTAGATGGACTTTTGGCCTGACCAGCATGGCTGTTCTTGCATTCTTCTAATAGAAAATGGAAGTCTGCCCCTACACGAAGCAAGCCTGGCATGAAATGTGTGAGGAGACTTCGTCTAAGTTCCTAGATGCTAAAATGGATGCACAAGTGATGGCATTCATGTGCTATGAGCCTGATGCATCCAGAAAGCATCAGACTGGCTGTATACCGGCAGAGTGATTTCTTGCATCTTCACCAGGTTTGCTTAGACAGTTTGGCCCAAAGCAAGTCCTAGACACACTGTCAGATCCCTCTTGTCCTCCCTGAACACAATTACTATGCAGAAAAAGAGAATACCCCAGGGAAATGTATATCTATGGAAGGTCTAAGCATTCTTGTTCATCACCTCTGAACAAACTAATAGTGATGATTGCTGTGGCCCAAATTCTGACCAGCACTTTCTTTTTGATAAAGACCACAGCCAAACACCTTGTCCCACCATATAGTGAACACAGCAATACTTGATGCCCAGGTGTTTGGCTGCATATGCTTTTGCACCTCTCCAACAATGCAGGAGAGCAGGACCTGTCAAAGCACGTTAAAGGCACACAAGAAAAATCACTATGTGGTAAATTGTGATTTATCATCACAGTTATTTATGGCTGCAGAGCAAAATGTATGTTTTGTTAAGTGCAGAGAACATATTCCAAGCTCTGCAGGAGTATGGGTGAAGCTTAGAGATGAACTTGCTGCCTTGCAGACCCAGGTGAGGGCTGACAGCACAGTAATCATTGTTGGTAGAACAAAGGACATGTGACTGAAGATCAAGAAGTTCACCCCTTTTATTTCCCGAACAGCACAGTGCTGCTCTCTTCTGCAGTCTCCACGGACTCTTCTAGTCTGCGAGTGTCCACCTCCTGTAATGGGGCCATCAGCACTTCAGGGCAGGTTACGCTCCACTGTACAATATGTCTCTGCTGTAATCAGTTTTTGATTATGACCAGCCTAAACAGGCTACAGAAGGAGTGGGCTTGCCTTTCTGTACACTAAAGATGTCTAAGAGTAGGAGGCTTTCTGAAGAGCAAGGGAAAAAAACCCCTGGCAGCAGTGAGGGGGGACTACAGTGGTCTGATACTGGAAGGGTAGGGAAATGTGATTTTCACCATCGATCTGGCCTGTTGGGAGCTGCCATTTCCCATTGCTCTCATTTCCCGTACATAGCTGGGCTGAACTGAGAAGGGCGGCAAGGAGAAGGAATTTACTCCAAAACCCATGCAGTGAATCCTTCTCTCCACACATGTTTTTCCAAACACCTCTATGTGTTCTCTTCACATCCCATTTTCGTGTAGGATTTCCATTTCCACTCCTCAGCCAGCACCATCTGTAAAGGGAGGCACCTCTGACCACTGCACATCAAACTCAGCTGGGGAATGCAGCGACCCAGGACTGGTAGTACAGACCTCTGTGACCAATCTGGCTTTTCAGGTTCTACCTTTCCTTGCCATGCCCATCCCCTCACCTTATTCAGATGCCAGCCAGCAAAGGGATTTCTTTTCTCATGCCATATCCGAAGCTTATAAAACGTGCCCAGATCAGGGAGCTCGATCTATAGAGGGGAAAAAAGTGCATTATCCATTTCTGTAAGTCAGGAAAGCATGCACACAAAGGACACCTCTGAACATCTTTCAAGACCCAAATCAGAGAGAAGTCAAAAACTAAAGTAAGAAAACCCTTATGTTCTTTGAAAGTAATAAACCCTACCCTGCAAAGATAGCTTGATGCCTCTCTTTTCAGGAGAGGAGAACATATAAGATGAATCCATGTACTTTTGATAAAGAGAGCTCCTTGAAATCACTCTTTCCAGTGAGAACTAAGGCCAGTTCTCAAGCTTCAGCTCTTTCTCAAACAGGGTCTGCAAAGCACAGCCAAGCTTCCTCCAGAAGGCATCTACGGCTGCTGGTGAAAAGGGGGTAAATGTTTTGGCTCCAGCCATGCATTAAAATCCTCTCTTTCTCAATTTTTCTCTGACCAGTCCCCACTTAACTTTTAAATATATTTGTTCTTAAACACAAGAAGAGTCTCCACAGCCTCCAAACTCAACATGCTGTTGAGCTCAACCGCAAAACATTCGTGGAGGCTCATGTCCAAGGAGGCTGAAGACCAGATCAGGGAGGTGAGGAAACACTACTGCTAATTCTCCTGTAAATAGTTAATGACCAGTTAGGCACTGGAGGAAAAACAGATCAATTATTAGCTTTAGAAAGGCATGGTCTAAATGGGTGGAGCAGTCTATAACATGAGTGGGACTGTGCCTGAGAGGGACACTATCTGCTTCGGGAGCCACAGAGGAGATGTGGTACTTAGTACCACTATGACTTGAATTTGTAACCACCTGAGCACCCGGGAACCCCAGCCTAGGCCCTATTTGGAGAAGACAAGCCATATCCAAAGGTGGGGAAATCGTTTGCATCACCACCAAACTGAATGACTTCACCTCCACTTCAGAAGGATCTACTGAGATAAAGATCTCACGCTGATGATTTTCTGTGCAGGGTTGAAGCTAATGCCCTGGAAAACAATACCAAGCCAAATTTACCACTAGCACAAGATTCATACCATGAACTTGTCGGTCTGCCCAGTTTCAAAGTTATCTGAATTGTTGTCCAGCTTCATCTCATCTGACTTCCCCTTGTCTCCATAAATCTGGAAGAAGATGGTGGCATCTGTCCCTGCATTCTTAATGTCACTTGTCCAGATCCACAGAGACCAGGGGCTTTCTGCACAGAAAGGTACAAGATATTTTGTTTAAAAAGTAATTTTTAAAGATGGCCCGGTAAAAAAACATATTTCTCATTCTTTCCCCTGGGTGGTAGAGAGGGCAGGATGATATGAAAGAACACCAGGACATTTTATGCTTTTCTGCACAAACATAATCAGCTGCTACATGACATACAGGAATGAGATTGCCTGGAAATATAATTCTGTGTTTTCATTTAAAATAAAATGAGAAAACCCATAAATCACCACTTTCCAGGTGAGCAATATTCTTCTGTGTCATACATTACTAACAGGGCAATCCAGGCACATGCTCCATCTCTGTAATTTCAGTATCCTTCTCCAATGCCTACAACTCTAGCTTCGAAGACCATTTTGAAACCAGGGAAACACTGTTAGCTCTCTTTTTGTCAAGGAGGAAGAGTCTCCAGTTACTTGTGCAATGCAGCTCCAGGTAGCTCCTAAAACTTGCTCCAGATGATCTGTGTCTTGAACAAGGAGGACTATGGATACAGCCATGTATCACTTCATCCTGAGTTAATGAGCCTTCCTGAGACTGGACCAATTAACCCAGATATGCCTTCTGCAGGACAGGCTGGCTCGGAGCCCGTTCAGGTATCTCTAGCTAGGCTGCATCATGTGGGGCAAACATGCTCAGAGCAATGTAAAGACATTTTTCAAAAGTTTTTAAATTATTTAAATGCCTAAATCCCACCTGACTTCAGTTAGCACTTTTAAGTGACATGCCCAAAGGTCGTGGCAAAGCTACAAAATTTTTATCTCTTAAATCTTCATCCATTTTAACGGTAAGAGCAGACCACCTACAGCAACTTTACATTGGTTTTTGTAACAGAGGATGGTTGCATATATAAAGGTGATGTTATTTCCTCTAAAGAGCCCCTCATCTGCATTCTTTATTGATAATAATGTGTTTCACTTCTGCAGGCCTTGCAGCACCTACAGAAGAGGGAACAGGCTTCTTTCCTGACTCAGACATCAGCTGAATTATTAACAAATCCTAATGAAAGAATTGCTAACCCTTTCAGTATGCCTGAGCCTGCATGAGAACGGCTTGACCTTCAGAGCCCAGAACAGAATATAAAAATATGATGGCATGCATATAAATTAGATTTTTACTTATCTACTCAACATGTGACTGTAAAAAAGTCAACAGCTACTCAAAAAAATGAGGGAGAAGAGGGAACTCTATTTTAGAAAAAGTTTTGCCCCTATTTTAATAATATGCAAAATGTTCATGACCACTCCTTTCTGAAAAGCACCAGCAAGTTTTACCCAAACAGAAATGAAGCTAAGGCAAGTTTGCATAGGGCATGTGATACAGCAGCCTGCTCTCCCTGGGGGAAAGAGCAAGGGCAATTCAGACACCAGAGACTTCTCTCATCTGTCTGGTTTGGCCTCCCTGACCTCTTGCCGAAAGAAAGGAGAAATGATGCATGCAGGGAGGGGGAAAAGGGAACTTGTACCAGGATTAAATGCTAATAGAGGGCTGTCAGGGAGAAACCACACAGGGAGAAACCCGGGTGAGGTAGGCCTGCAGCTGCCAGAGGAGACCAGGCATTTCCCCAAATACCCACCATCATCCTCCCAGGGCTCGCCGGGCACATTCCCTGTTTCCTATCCCTTCACACCGAGGGATCCAGGCAGTTTGGAAATTCTCAGAGCCAGAGCAACTATTCCCCATGGCACAAACACCAAGGAGGGCTAGACCTGACACAACAGTTTCCAAGATAACATTCAAGATAGAGGAGGGGAGGGGTGGGGGTTGGGGAATAAAAAAAGACTGAGAATAAATACAAGCTACACGTTGAGCTGCAATCCTCCGAGGGAACAGCTTGCAAACGCTGTGCAGGGAGCCATTTCACCATGGATACCCAAAGTGAAGTTGAACCAAGCTTTGATCAGCTCTACAGAAAGGGACAGTCCTGTATGCACGGGGAGATAGGCGAGATGACATAATGGGTCTTTTCTAACTCCAAGACTTACGCTTCTATAATCTGGCAGCTAAAGGTCACAGATTTCTCAAGGCTAATGCTCTCTGTCTATCTCCTGCACTGGGGCAGCGGGGGAATTAGCCTGTCAATAACAATCAGAGCTGATAATAGAGGGTTAAAGGTTGCAGATGCTTTAGTTAAATGAACCGAGTCAGAGGCGCAATGTGGTTATAACACTGACTAACGTTTAGATAAAGCTTATTTAAATGAACTGCTATTTAAGCAGGAGCCCACCCGAAGCATTTGGATTAAACTGTGTATTATCCTAATTAAAACATTCTGCTTATACATACATGCTGGAGCAGGCAAGACAGCAACGATGCATTTTGCTTGGTGTAAAACTAGCCAGCAAGGCTGGCTGCTGGAGCGGTGTGTGGATGGATGAACATGCCGGTATTCTGCCCTGCACGGCACGGAGCAGCACCTCCCAGCAAACCATGTGCCATTGCCTCCCTCTAGAGAATAGGCTTCAAAAGCAGCGCTCGTGTGCCTTCAGAGGCATATTTGGCAGCTGGACAGGACTAAGAGCTGATTTTTTCTCTAAGACCAAGATTTTAAAAGTTGAAGTTAGTGGGAAGAGTTTGGTTTTTCTTCCTGTTTTCCCGCAGGTTTGTCTTTTTATTATATTTACATTTTGTTTCCATCTGGGTCAGGAAAGCTTTGCTTCTGTAGTGATAAGAAATGTAGCCTGGCTTGTGTGCAAAGGTGAGATGGCGGTTGAGGCAGCCCTAAGCCCAGTGAAACTAGGAAGGTTGCCAAGTCCAATGTCCTCCCTTAAGAAAATGAGTGCAATTCTTCAAAATATTTTAAAAGTTTCATTTTAAACTCCCCAAACCAGGATGTTCAAAGCTAAAACTCATGCAGGACTCAATCCACTTGAGCCTCTACTTGACCACGGGTCTACCCATGTCATGTTGCATGGGTGACACTCAGGGTGCTGTTGTGTGTCTGTGGTCACAGGAGGCTCCTGGGCACTTACACCTACTTTTCAGTCTTCTCTGGCGCAGGGACACCATTTCATAGAGCTCCCGCTCTATGAGACCATCTCCTTCATCTTCATCCAGCCATTTCCCACACGGGAAGGTTTGCTCAATACCAGTGAATGGGCAGTAAACCACCACCTAGGAAAAAAGACTGGGAAGGTAAGTTTGAATATTTTGTAACTGGTAGCCCACAAAAACTTAAGCAACTGAAGCAAAGACAGAGCTGGAGATCTTGATCCTGCTCTCAAAATCTGGTTTTCTGGACCAACATGAACTGAACTGGTTATGTGATTCCAAATTTGGAGTATAGCTAGGACCCATCTTCCAGAAGTATATCAAAATAGGTCAACCAAGAAGAGATAAAACACCACAAGGGGAACAGAATGGGAACAGGCAGTGTGGATGCAGGCGTCAGTGTCATGTCAGTGGGCAGCACATGCCATGCACCGCATCAGTGCACCATAGGGTTTTGCAGGAAACACAAGGTACAAAAAGTCTTCAGAAACATCCTAAGCTGATTTTGCTTTCCAGGAAAACTGCATTTCCTCCCAGCTTCAGGGTAGGCAGCTGCCTCCTTCTCCACCCTCCCATTAACTCCTGCTGATTTTGTACACTATCTCACATCACATATGGCTCCACTACCTCCCAGGAACCACTGTGGTCAGCTACTTCTTTTTCTGAACTCCAAAGCACCATCTAAAAACTTAAGGAAAGTCTGAGTACACATGATAACTTTGAAATGCTCAGCACAGTCCAAGACTGCATTTCTGTCTGGCCCCTTGGGCGAACATCTGAAGGTGCTTTTGGCGCTGAGCAAACAATAATCTTTATCTTTGTGACTGCAAAGGGGCAATCAACCCAATTAGTGAGTGATTGACTTATGCATCTAATGTGCCTTTGAGGCAATCAGCTACTACCATGCATTATGTATAATATTGACTTTTTAAACTGAGGATATTGTCATCCAAATAAAAGCAGATTTTTAAACTTTTTTTTGAAACAGTATTTGTTTGTTGGGGTCAGTTTATGAACAGGAAACAGTCTGACAGCTGCCTTACAGACAAACAACTTAGTCTCACCTTCTCACAAAACCAGCCAGAACTGACGCCGCAATTATCATGCCCAATGGTGACTCTGCTGAGAGGGCTGAGAAGAGCAGCTATCTCCACATTAAAGAGATCTGTCCTTGCACGCTCAAATTCACCTCCTTCCAAGAAAATCTTCCCACTGTTCTTTAAGCCTTTGGAGCCATGGAGGATTACGTGGATCTTGGAGTTTGTGCCAGCTCCTCTGATATCTCCTGTCACTACAGCAACGTTGTACACAATACCTGAAGGAATCAGGAATTCAGTTAGGAAGAAAATAAGGGAGGGGAAAAAAGGCTGACAGTAATAATTTTGATTGGATTTACATTGGGCTCTACTGGTTTCCCACTGGCCTTTTTAGCTTTCAACTTACACACAGTGCAATGCTTCCTTTGTTTTTGTCCTACACATACCTCTGAGAAACGCACAACTACCTTCAGACTGTCCAAGAGAAACAGGTTTGTGGCAACAAACTCCCTTTGCATGGCCAAACGGAAAAAAGTATGGGTTTATATCACCATGTGGTGATGATTAGGTGAAAAAAGACAAAAAAAAAAAAAAAAAAAAAAAAAAGAATTGGCAACTAAGTTGCTTGATTTTGAGAGGTACCAAGCACCAAACATGTCAGAGGATGCTGAGAGGATGGAGAAGTGTTGCTTGAAACAGCAGTGGCATCACAAAACTCTGGAAACTTGGGGTGAGCAGCTTATAATGCTGCTGAAGCCAGCAGGACATTTGTTGTCACTGTGAGAGCCTAAAGATCTCAGCAAAACAAGGCTTGGAAGAGGTATTAGTCTAGCTGGAAGAAAGAAAAATATTTTTGAAGAGAAGTTTATATGCATAAAAGTTTGCTTATTTTTTTTCTAGCGCTAACTGTTGGTGTAAGATAACAATTCTTCCTGCAAGCCTTACTTCCCAGAAGACTCACTGACAGGCACATCTTAGACCTGTGTCATGGCATCAAATAAAGAGACACCTCTGTAACTACAACAGTTTTAGGGAACATGCATAAAGCAGTTGGGGCCCAAGGTAAAATCTTCCTTTGCTTAAATCACCCAAGAAATTTCAGTAGGGACTTTGGATGAAGTAGAAATATCAGAACTCACTCTCTTCTAAACAATCCTCTCTTTGAAGTTTATGTTAAAAACTGTATTCAAGCATGTTTTACTGTGCATATATCTGCAACAAAACTCATGAGAGCAGGAAAACAATGCACAGTCATGAATGGTAATAAGGGAAGCTTTCAGTAAATTAATTGAATTTTTTCAGATTTCTTTCCCATCTTCCCCTAATTTTTCCCAACATGCATCCTGCAGTCAGAACTCTGCACCCAGACCACTTTCCTCGTGCACACGCAGGAGGGAATACGAGGACTGCAGATGTTGAAGACCATGCAATGAAGTAAAGAACATCTGTTATGTGCATAGTCAAAGTGTTTACCTTTATGCTAATGAACAAATACAGACAGAACACTATCCAAATAACCTTCTGCCTTGTGATAAGTTCTTTATTGATTTTACATCCAGGTTTCTTTCAACAGAGATGTAACTTTTGGTTGTCTCTGCTCAAACCATGTTGGATAATAAAAAAAGCCAGTTTTAGGCCTCAGCACCACATTTCTTGTTTTGTAAAAGGATGCCAAGTTCCCCAGCCAAGAACCTGAAGTACAATATGCACTACTGCACGGCACATTGGTGACTGCAGAAATAGCAATCCACCTTCTGAAAAAGCTGCTGAGAGACTTGCTGAAGTACAAGCTGCATCTTTCATCCTCTGCCCATCAGCCCCTTCTCCAGGTACACCAGGTGATAAATCAGCACATAGGTCCTGCGCAGCTTCACTACTGAGATATAGAGGTGGGAAATGCAATGGTGGTTCAGAGACCCTTGCACAAAAGAGCCTGTCACCAGCAGACGGTCCACTGCAGGTATCCCTAAGTGTAAGGTATTCAATCTTCTACAGAAAACATGGCTAGTAGCATTAATTAGGCCTTTGTAACTTCACATTTCCCACCATGGATTCAGCCCATGACTTTACCTGTGGCTTCAGTGCCCCCAACAAGAACGTCCCTCTGGATTTTTCCATCATCTTCATCTAAAGCAAACCAACGTCCAACTGGGAATTGGTACATGCATTTATTGCCAATGTCTTCAATGATCACCTAAAAAAAATAAAATGCACTTCGCAAAATAATGTGGAAAAAGCAAAGGTCTTACACAAGGGGGTGACAGAAGAGCAGAAGCTTAATGTACACACTGTCACCTGATTTAATATATTCAATACTCAAGCAAATCCCTCCCTGCTCCCTAATTAGTACTGATAGAATTCCAGACAATCAGCAAGTAAAAAAACGAAGCTTTTTTGTTTTTTTTTTTTTAATCCAGTGAACTCAATCTGCATCTCTCACAGTGTATGAGACCAGATGTCTCTGCTAGTAAGACCAGCTGGCTGGCCTGTCTTCCTTCCCTCCAGAGCCCCTTTGCTGGCTACTCTTCTCCATCAGCTGAATGGCAGCTCTTTGTTCTGCTTTGGGAACAGGCTGTCTGCTTTTCCTCTCGGTTTTAGAGCCTTGTTATAAAATAATAACAAGGAATTTCAGGACAAATCAAGACCATCAGCTCAGCTTGTGTGACCTAGTAATATCCTGTTATCCCACTCAGTTACTCCAGGATGGAACAATTGCAAAGACAGCCATGAAACCCTGTGGTAGGAATAGTTTCTAATTTGGAAGGATTTGGCTCTTGGACCTATCTAGATACATATTTTACTGAAACAAGCCAGGGAACAATCTTTGCCTTTAATACTAGATTAAGCCACTTGAAGTTTCTTGTACCTCCTGCTGAGGCATTTCTTAACAATATCGACTTCTGGGTTCCTGAAGCTTGCCATAGAGTTACTTCAGTATTATAAACAAGCAGTGAAGACTACTGAAGATTTTCAGCCGGAAAAGAAGAAATCAAAATCTCTACTCATCTACATGGCTTAAGTCTCAGAGGGAAAAACAAAAAGTCACTATTAGGGACAGAAAGTCCTTGCCACTTTTCTCTGCTTTCTCAGCAAACAGGGAGAATTTGAAATCTGTCCTTTGATAGATCTGTGAATTCCCATTCTCTGGTAACCAGAGCTTCTCCTCCTGTCACTCATCCCACACTGTGCTGTTGCCTGTAGCATTACCAATTCTCATTGTACCTCCATAGACAGAGACAGCAGTATCTGCTAGGGCTGGGATTGTCAGCATGAGAGAGCAGTGCCGTGCTGGAGTGTTCGAGACTAAAATATGTGAGGTTCAGGAGAAATATCAACACTTAGATTCCCCTCTACCAGCTGATCCTCTCTGGGTTCCTGTTAATATGTTTATTCATATATTTAGAGGTGGAAAACAAGCTCTGAGTATAAGCCATGCTGAAAACAGAAGAAACATGAGAAGAACTTCTAAAGATGCTCAGCAGGTTCATCCAGGAGAGAGTCCCCAAGTACTGGAGCAAATTACAGAAAAACATCTACCAACAGTAGGCAACAACTGGGCTGTTTCAGCTCCTTCCTCCAAGCTTCCGGTTGTACTTGCAAGGCAAAAGTTGCCATTTTCTTAATCACAAACATCTCGGTGGTTCTTGTGGCAGAACATAGGATTAGTGTGTTGGCTGCAACTAATCACTACTGCAGGCTTGGGACTTAAGCAACCTAACCAACATTAAAAAACATGTCATGCAGTCTTCATCTGTAATGTGAGAATGAAGTTCCTTTTCTGTGGTTTTTTTCCCCCCTATTTATTACAGGGAGCTCAACAGCTCTGTTTTAAATCTTCTGCATTTTTCATGGACAATCAACATAATAACTTTTAGTGCAATCTATGGTGATGGTGGGAAAGCATGTGCTAATATTTGCATTTTTAATACATCAAACCACTCTGTTATCTCAGATTTACAAATCTGGGGTCAGATCTTCGATGGATTAAAGCCAGCTGTGTTAAACCAGCTGCTCTTAAACACCAGCAGAGGAAAGAAAATGAGATTTGGGGAAGGAGTCATAGATTTCTCCTTTTAAAGCATTCTTTCAACCACTTCACTAAAAGCTGCAATACCTTCACACCTTAGAGCAGGAGATTAAAATGAGGAGGAAGGTGGAAGAAAGGGATCTTTGTGGCAGGTATATCTCTTTTGCTGTGCCAATGATAAAACACTAAAATTTGGCCAAGCTATAAGTCTTTGCAAATTTCCAGTGTGAACAGACTCAACAGATATTTTTCGGACTCTGGTATCTTTACCGTCTTGGTAATGAGTTAAGTCAACAGAGTGAGAGGGGGCTTGGAGGCTCTGGCTTGGAGAATTCCCCCTCATCCGTCAAAGAAACTGCAGTGACTGAGACAGGAGAAATATTATTAGAGCAGGCA
This sequence comes from Pandion haliaetus, assembly GCA_013401275.1. Classification (NCBI taxonomy): domain Eukaryota; kingdom Metazoa; phylum Chordata; class Aves; order Accipitriformes; family Pandionidae; genus Pandion; species Pandion haliaetus. The sequence goes on along the minus strand of VYZV01017249.1, from coordinate 265,428 downwards.
AAGTCAAGTCTTAACAACTGGATTTTCTCACTGCCACAAAGTCACCGGAGATACTCTACAATTTACCCTAACCCAGAGCATCTCTCATTTTCTAACTACCCAATTTGAATCCACTGCACCTGATTTAGATGCACCACACTGGCATGCACCAGGCTTCTGCCAGAGCTTCGTCAGCTCCCCTTTGCTCTGCAGAAAAAACAAGTGCTGGAGAGGATACTTCTGGCAAGGTGAAAACTTGATTTGTGCCTTTCTCAGTAACCAGGAACCTGTATCGCCAGCAAACATCCTTGCATTTCTTGAAATCAGACCACCGAGAAGGTAAGTGAGACATTTTGATCCCACAACATGCTTGTGTTAAATGTCTCAGGAGTAACTAACCTTTGCGAGGAACCAGCCAGCAGAGCCACCCTTGTTATTATGCCCTATATTAATTTTCCTTAACCTTCCCAAATTCGGAGCATCGAGTGTGAACTTGTCCTCTGCTCCCTTTTCGAAGTTGTCTTTGTCATTGTCCAGTTTCCTCACACCTGACAAAAAACAAATAAAGAAAAACCAAGGAGGAAAGGGTTACTGGCACACACGTGTTTGTAAGTGAAGAAATATTTAGGAATGTCACTGCTGACTGAATCAAATATTCTCCAGGTACCAGCTCTCTGCAATCAGGATTTAAGGTAAAGGCAGAGAACTTTATATTCTAATAAAAAATGTACCTTTTCTTGAGCACATAAGAGAGCAGGATTTTCATTCTAATGTCACAGTTACTTACAGCTCTCGGAGTTTTCAGAAATATATATCCAGATGGCTCTTGCATCTTTTTTTTCATACCACCACATTTCCCTTTTATTTTTAATATCTTTAAAAAATCTCCAAACTGTTTAAAAAAAGGCTTTGGCCACAAGCTGCAGATTTTGACATTTGAGGACACAGGATTCTTTGCTGCATCACACAGGAAGGATTTATTTTCAAATTAGGACCCAACCAGTGCTATTGGTTTTTCCTGATCTCATAGGAGCTTGCCTTTATGAAAAGTATTAAAGCGCTGACCCCAGTTGCAGCCAACGCTGTTCCTGTGCGAATGATGCTGTGAGCAGGATTGAACCCACCCAAGGCATCAGTGCAGGGAAAGGTGTCGGAGGGCAATTCATCCCCCTTACCTTAGAAGGGGATGAAGAATTTTCTAGGGATGTTATTTCCCTGTGTAGATATGACAGAGTGTCTGGACAGCCAGCTTAGATTTAGACTCCTGCTTTCAGATGTCTCCAGTGAGATCAGATGAATCCCCTTGTAAAAGTCTGGAGAATTCATCAAGGATGAGACCTATCCACTAGGTTTCATAATCTGTTCAAGGACACTTGGCAGACTTCATATCATTATTTCTTGAATTTGACAGGATAGGTGCAGTATAGAAGAGAGGATGTTTTCTCTCTGGGTCTCCAGAGATTTCCACCCACTTCCCCATGGTATGAGCTGGAGAATTTGGTCTGTCCACATCTCTTATTATTATTCAGTTAAAAAAAATTTAAAAAAAATAATTTCAAGTTCCTAGACCACTGTTGTAGTACAATCTGCGTTTAAAAAGAAAAGAAAAGAAAAGAAAGCTACCACCATTAATTTAAGGCCAGCTAATATAAATCTTAGTTAGATTATCTTTCTAAATGGCCAAGCAGGCTCGGCCACAACCTCTGCCACACCAAAAGAATGGCATTATCTGTCCAGAGACACAGAAAGATGGGGCATGCAGCTCTTGCTGCCTGCACTGTAAATACACATTGGTGCTGGATCCCTCAGCAGACTAGCACTTACTGCACTGATTTATGCTGGTGCTTTCTGCTGCATTTTCCCAGGGTTTGGTTTTTTTGGTGGTAGGTAACTTCAGTCATGTTCACAGCCCAGCCACAACTGCTGTTCTCCAGACACAGGTTCCAGAAGCTGTGGATGTGAGAAACCCCAGAGCTAACACCACCATTTGTTGTGCATTTCACTCAGCCAAATTATTCTGCATTTGCCAGATTGCTGCTGTGTGTTGTTCAGATTGCAGGCCTGCAGAGCAGGAAGAAATATTTTAGGAAATGATTTGCATTTGAATACCTGTGTCTCCTTTCTCACCGAAGATATTAATGAAGACATCCGCATCTGTACCACTGCCACTAACTTCACCAGTAAAAACTCGGACCACGTATTTGTTGACTGCAAGGAGAGAGGCAGAAATCCCAACACATTAATAACTCAATGGTTTGATACAAAACATAATAGTACAAACCAATTTGGGCTGTGCTGATGCCATCTTGAAAGTATGTCTGAACCATGGCTCCTGGTACACTGACCCTTTCCTCCATAAGAGGAATAAAATCCATCGGCAGAGCTCTGACACTGAGTATTCGCTGCCTAGGGCAAGAGGAACAGATCCCTGAGTTCCTGGGCTTGACATTGAAAGTTGAAATGGACAAGAAGAAGGTGCAATTTTTGATGTTGATACATGGCCATTAAATGAACTCGTACCTACACACCAGCCTTGCTCTTTCAAAACATCACTGAGTTACGGAGCCAGCCAATTGCCCAAACTCAGACCTGACCCCTCTGGTCCAAATGCTATCCTAGAGCTATTTTTGCAGCTTAACCTGTATTAAGCCTGGCTGGTGACAACAAGTATTTTGAGGAAAGGTCAGTCACACTGCACGAGCACAAAAACTTGAATGTGACCACCTTGCTAATCTGCACAGTTTAAAGAAGAAATTAAAAAATCCAGTCATTTCCATTTAATGGAGAAACAAGAGTAAAGCCCGGGAGTTGTGACACTGTCAAGCTACGTCATGTGTGGCCCCAAGCAACGCAGAAATCACATGGGTGAGCCACACCATGAAAATTTCACATGTGCAATGTCAGTGGGTTTGAGAAACAAGTTCTTCAGGAGGATCAGGATGGGACTAACTTGGCTCCAAATGACAGCAAGGGTGAGCTCAGCTGCTTCTGAAACCAATGAAAAAACTCCCATGTGCTTCAGTGTGACTATATTTGGGGCAAACATGAGCAACTTTCAAAATCTACCACTGAAGTCTACCTGACTACCTTGTTCCCCCAAGCAAACTCAGCCATGACAGATGTCTAGTGCTGTATCCTCTGTGCCGAACCAGTGCTGGAGACAGACACCAAGACACAAAACAAAACTGATGAAGATTAATGCAAAATCTACTGCTGAACAGTACATGACGTCATATGTGCCCTCAACAAAGTATCTGTTATACCCTGTATTACTGAGCCCTTGGCTAGCTGACCCTGAAAGCTCTGTGCTACATCACCTCTTTATCTGAGTCATAGGCATGCTGCTTCTGCAAAAGGGGCAAATGCACAGGCCACCTCACACATACCTCCCTTGCAAAAATACAACTTTTTGCACCATGATCCACGGTGAGCAACTTTTTCCCTTTGGCAGGTGCAAAGTTAGGGGAGAAGCTTGTCTGGGCTTCCTAGCCAACACCAGAAATTAATTCCCTCAGGAGCTACAGACCATCACAAACCCTGGTTTACCACTCCCAGAGCAGGTCACCTGCCTCCTCCACCATAATCAGTGTGTATTAAAAATTATTCTGAAAGACAGCAGACACTTTGGTGCACATGCTCCCACTGAGGCAGAGGATGTGAGAGCAAGCATACGAGAAACTGTTGTTGAACCATCCCCTGAATTAGAGATGCACTCAGCTCCCAGGGTGAGGAGTACAAGGGCAGAGCCTAAACAGAAGGGAAAATCACCTGTCACGGTTTAATGAATGTGCTCTGGAAAGGCTAAAAATCAAGCTGACATTCCTGGCGTCCCGTCACAAAACATGCCACTGCAAATAAAATAATAATGATAAAAGTGCAATAAATACTAAATAATAAGAAAGAGGAGGACAGAGCCAGGCTCAGACAAAGGATAAAATGCCTTAATGTTTCTCTTTAACTCTTTTGCTTCAGTTCACAGAGCTCTAACAACCTGCTAGAGATAGGCCAACACCAAAGCATTTCATTTGCATTAGCCGAGGATGGAGATGGTGCAATCTACAGCTCCCATTTGGCCACTAAGCTGCTCTAACTAAAAGTGCTCCATTGTACCTTGGGATCTTTAATCACAGACCACATTTTTCAAGAAGCTTTGCTCCTTGCACCTCCTCTAGAATATTTATTCTGATGTGAGTGATTAATTTCCACTTTACTTTTCAGGGGCCAGAAGAACCTGACGGGATAAAGGGATCCACAAAAGGACAAGCATCAGCAGCTGAACTTAGATTACCCTTGTAGGTTCAGGCTTTATGCCTCTGAAGTATAGACCAGAAGGATGCCTGAACACAAGCAGAGCACCAAGGAGGACATATAGAGAACAAGTCCATGAAAAGCAGTCAGCAGCAGTGACCAAAAACAGGGCAGGAAGGGCACCTTGTACAGCTTCTGCAGAAATACATCCAGTCAGCAAGAGAAAAGCTGGTAAAATTATTTGCCAGATCCAACACCTTGAAAGGTTTCTCAACATGGCTGTATTTCAAATCTAAGGTTTATAATGACATCATTTGACAACCTGCTCAGAACACCAAGTGATCCCAAGGGCTCTATACACACACAACATTGCGGTCAGAGTGTCAGCACGGAGATGCCCGTGGCGGAGCTGATTCCTGAGCCCACAGAGATGGGCAATGCACTGGGTTATCATTTTGGGCTGATGGCAATCACAGGACACTGTGCTGCAAGGGTTTTATGTTGTCCTCTAAAATACAAGCAAGGCTGGGGTACATGGCATGGGCTGGCATGCCTCTTCTCTGTGCTCCTTGCAGATGTGTTTCCATAGGGAAAGCTACTCCAAGAGCATTAGTGGTCTTTGGCTTAGGTCATAGCACATCCCTGCTCCACAGACCACAGGATCATGCCTAGTGTATGCTTACCAGGTCTTCCCCTTAATTTTTTTCATATGTTCCCAACTCTGAAACTGTGCACTCAAGCCAGTCCCCATACCTGCCCCACTCAGCTCTGTGTGCAGGACAGTTTTAGTTCCTTCATCTTCAGGAAGCAATTCTGAGCCATGCTGAATTTTTGCCAGCACTCTCTCCCTCTCTAAGCAATTCAACACTCAGCTGCAGCAGAGAGAGTAGCTCTTAATTCTGCTCAGGGGTCCTTCTGTGCTTCATACATCAGCACATCTTACAGAATTACATGGTGGATGTGCGAATTTAAATAGAAAGGGATGCTGCATCTCAAAAAGACAGCGAGGATTCAGCTGCTAGAAGCATGCAGGAAAAGGCTCTCATTGCAGCCAGGCAGAGATCTGGCTGAAGTCGAGCACTCTTCATTTTAAGCATGGGTGGATGTTGTTCCCTATTCTGTAAGCCCTTAATCATGCATTATTTAACACAGTAACATCATCTTTTAAAAAATACCCACTTGGCTTTTTTTAATCTCAATACATGGCTCTGAGCTCATCTGCAAAACAGAGATCAAGATGTTGCCTGGATATTTTTTTTCTGAATGCTTCTCCTAGCACTGGGAACATGCAAAATGCTAATGTATGGCTGGTAAAAGCTGCGACTCCATCTAGCAGTGCAGGCTTGCTGCAGCACAGGCACAGAGAGGGCAGCTTTCCCAGAAGCAAAATTAGCAGCTGCAGAGGCACGAACTGCAAGATGCCGAGAGCAGAACAGCTAACAAAAATTCAGTAGCAGCAGCAGTAACTATTTTCTGCTGTCTTTCCTCTTCCTATTGCAACACACAAGCGCAAATGTCCTGCATGGTTACAGCACCTTCCTTTTCTTTATAGCTCGGTGTCTGCTCTGTTAGAGACAATCCAGCTCCCCCTGACATCTCTCATCCAACACAGTGACACACACAAAGCTGTCCCAAGAAGGCATTTGGAGACGCTGCCAGGAGTCCACCTCTGGGAAACAGTGGGGTGGCACTAACTGATATGACCCCACTGTGTTAATTTAGCAGAGGTGTGACAGCCAAGCAGCTTGTCTGTTACTAATCAACTCAGCCATAGCTTTCAACAGCTAAGAGGAAAGATTAATATTGTGCCATGGGCTATAGTCAGGCTCTTTCCACTGAGAGCCAAGGGGTTTATTTTGGTGAAGGGCTGTGATGCTACAGGCGCTCCTGACACTGCTCCTGGGGGAGAAAGGGCATGGGGCTGCAGCCCTCCTACTCCCCAGTATACCCCATCTAGGCTGGCCCTACTGTCATCTCTATCCCAAGGAGCCAGGGTGCAGCACTAGCCCAACACATTGCCCAGGATCTTTTCATCCAGCCCCAGCACGCTGGGGGCTCTTGTGCAGCCTCCCTCCTGCCTCCGACCATGGAAAATGCGTGGACACATCCCAGCCAAAACCTTTAGCTTGCAAGCTATAGCTTGACTGCTCAGCCTTGTGATATTCATCTGTTAATGCCATTTATTTAGCAATATGATAACATGGTCACCTGAAATGGCATGGGATGGAATAGCCTAAAGAAATCTTGTAGCTAATATTATTTGGGGCATTAGATAGCGTGTTTATGCACAAGCTGCTGAGTTTGTAGCAGCAGGAGCACCAGATTTAGGCAGGGAAACAAAGTCAACCGTGCTTCATTACTTAGAGGTACCACCTCCTGCAGGGCACAGTGAATTCCCTTCTAGACATCCCTGCCTACCTCCATGGTGCATGACCTGCTGCAGAGCAGGGCAGGAGTACAGCATCCAACAACAAAGTAATGCCACAGCCTTCAGGAGCAACACACGCTGGGTTAGAAGCAGGGAGCTAAGTCGTAGGCAGCGACGGATTCTTCTCATAAGGCAACTTTTAGCAATTATCCTTCTGTTTTCGCAGTGCTCCCAAGGGCGGCAATGTTTAAGATCCATCCTGTACGGCTCAGCACTGAGCAGACAGATTTCAGAAGAGAGAAGGGGGGTGGGGGGAAATGGCTAGGAGAGAGGCAACGCTACTGCCTCTGAATTGCTGCTAGCAAAGAAATACATTTGTGGTTAGTATGAAAAGCAAGGAGAATTGCTGCTGGAGGGAGAGGAGAGGGGCTGGATCTGCAGGCAAGACGCAGTTTCAACCTGAGTCTGCCACAGCTTTTTTGCGCGCGCCAGGAAAGGTGGTTTAAAGTACATATGCCTCGGTTCCTTGCTGTCAGATTGAGTCAGTCAATCCAGCCCACCAGAAACTGTCTGACAAAACCTCTTCTTGATGGAAAGCACTAACTTGTTAAAATGGAAGCTCCTTTATACCACTTCTGACAGCATATTCCTCGGTGGCAGCTAGGCTTCGTGGTCAGAACAACCTTAAAATGTCAGACAGCCTATGTTTAGGGCACGAAGCTGGGATCTGGCATCCCAACATGCTTGATTCAGAGTAAGCGTTTGAATTTAGTTCTTGTCTGTCCTGGGAAAGAGCCCATCCCACCAGGCTAATACCACCTCTTCCTAGATAAGCTTTTCCTGACCTTCTGGTGGAGATGCCTTACTGCATTTTCATACACAGCACTATCTCTGGAGTCTCTGCAAACACTGCAGAGAAGAAAACTCACCCAGCCCTAATCATTACACCTCTCTCTGCTGCAGTAGCAGAGACCCTAGAGATAGCTATGCAGACCAAGGCATAATGAGAACCTAAAGCAACCCCTATAAAAGCAGAGGAGATGTGCCTCACCAGGAGCTAGCTCTGTCTCAAAAGCATGCCCTGCTCTTGCACAAAGCAACTGCACCCAGCTAAGGTGAATTTTTCCTCCCCATCCAGGAAAGGGTTGAATTCAAAGGGTTGGTTTAGAGCTTGAAAATAATTAATCTCTGCCACGAGTAATTGACAACTATCTTTCTTAATGAGCTGCACCTTCAGAGGTGGCAAACAGCTCCTTAAACCAAGGGTTCAAACTGGAAATGCAGATTACAAGCGCACCTGGAGAGCAGGGAATGCTTAGGAAGAAAGAGCTTTGCATTGCTTTTGGCCATGACCACCTGTGCCAAAACACAGTGTTAGTGGGGGAGGAATGCTGAAGAACCTTTGCACGGCTTTGGGGTGCACACTGTCAGAGGCAACGCCAAGGATACAAGGCTGCCACAACCTCGGATCAGCATTTCGTTACTCTCAGAAGAGCTGTCTAAAAGTGTGTTCTCAAGAAAGAGATATTATTGATACCATCCAAGGAAGCATAACATCTGGGAAAAGGAAATAATTATGTTTGCTCTGCTGAATGTTGCATTATCCTCAATAGCTGCCTCGTGCCCCTCTTATAATGAACTCAGCCACTTGGTCTCCCCATCCAGTCCAGAGACCATGAGATTCAGCCCCATTCTGTGTGGCTTTTACGTGAAATCAAAGTATGCATCAAAACAGTTAATATATTAGGATTCAGCCTGGATCATCCCCTGCAAAGCCTGTGAGAGGCAATCTACCACATGCAGGAGTCTTTGCTTGTAGGATATGCTAAACTGATGTTCCTACTGTGACTTCAAAGTGATGATGACATTTTGAAGTGAGCTTTAAACGACCTTGCTCAAGAGACAAGAGTGGTTTAGCTGGAGAGGCATGGCGCTTAGCACAGGGCAACCCGCCTTGTGACAGTGGTGTGGAAATCCTCGTTCACCTAATTCTCCAAGATTTCTCATTATTTTTCATTAGTTCAGCCCAAGAGTAGGAGCCCATGGAGAAAGAAAAGAAAAAAAAAATAAAGCAGACATTTCACAAAAGAAATATCTGCTTCCTGCTTTCCCCAAATTTGCTATTGTCAAAATTGAGGTTATCACTGAAAATAACCTCTTGGGTTAAACATTTTTGCTCAGAATGAAGCATGGAATAATTTTACAGTATTGTTTAAAATCATATTATCACTATACTTCAGTCTTGCTTTATATAAAGAAGATATTTTTTAAAAGTTAATTTATTTAAAAACTGATAGTTGAATTAATTACAATAACTAGACAGAATTGGTCAAAATTATCCCCCATCTTCACAAACATGCTGCACTATCCGTTTTGTATTGGGTACATATAGATCTCTATACCAGCCACCCATAGAGATGTCTTATGCCTCTCTAAAATTTTTTTCTCTTGAAACATGACGTCCTTTATATGAATTACGAATCTCTATTTCCATCCCATTTCTGAGTTCTGTGCATCCTGTTTTCCTTATGGTTTACAAGTCACCAGTGTTTCTTTTTATTCCTACATTTCAATTTCTTATTGTCCTTACCCATCTTTAGAGACAAAACAAAAGGCAAAAAATATGTTACAAGTAAAATGTCCATAGCTGCCTCATTTTAGACACAGTGATATAAGATGGGCAAAGTTTGTGGGGAGAGTAAAATCCTTATTAGGCCAACTGAAGTATTTGGGGGGGAGGGGGAAGAAAAAAAGACATTCTTAGATACTCAGTATGCCGGATAACACTGGGAAAACACTCCCATGTTATCAGTTGGGTGGTAAAAGGTATTACTCCCCCTACAAATCTTGTTTATGGAATACCTCAGCATGCAGCAAGGCCTCATCCTTAATACAGGGGGTGCTTACTGTTATTCAAAAATAAACAACTCATATTTATTTCATAAACATATTTAGCTGCATTTTCATGTGCTGATTACACATTTCCAGTTCTCAAGGTAAATAAAGATGAGTTTTGATGAGCAGGTAACACCTATTAATATTTCATTTCCCCCCCCCCGCTTCTGAACCCTCAGAAATAATCTTTTTAGTTTTTCTGATCATGAAAGTTTCCAAAAATGTGACACCTAATTTTGAATCATGATCCAGGGGAAACAGGAGATGGACCAGTGCCACTCTCCAGACCTGACACTTTATAAAATGAGGTTGCAAAGCCCACAGCGCATCATTGGCTGGTGCCTCACATCCAAAATGCTGTCCTTAGCAGAGCTTCTAGCACCAGTATGTTATTGAGAAATATTGGCCGTGGCTTCAGTTCAGATCCAGTCCAGCCCTTAGGGACGTGCCCATCCTGTTGGGACAGGAAGGATTTAGCTACTGACTCCAAGTCAAGCATATGCATCAATACCTGCTGCCCCAAGTGTTTCTTCAAGCCACCGCCAGGTTGATGCCTCCAAAGTTTTCAAGTCAGCCAACATTAAAACTCTGGACAATGAACTGTGAAGTGTTAATACAAGTCACCTTCGCAGAGGAATGAAAGAACACAGCTCACATTCCCAGCTCAAATATATGAGTTTTAGGTCCTAGCAGATCTAAAAACCACAAAGAATATCCAGAGCAAGTTAACTCTGTGTGTGCTTGCACAGATTGCTCTCAAAAGCACGTCAGGCAGAGAAGTCCAGCACAGGCTCCCTTTTCATGTGCATGGACTGCCTTTCCTACCTTTGAAGGTGTCGTGGTTTCAGCTTAGTCGGTAACAAAGCACCACGAAGCCGCTCACTCACCCCCCACCCCCTCGCCTGGCCACGTTGGGATGAGGAGAAAATACAAAGGCAGGCTCGTGGGTCAAGACAAGGACTGGGAGGGATCACTCCCCACTTATGGTCACGGGCAAAAGACAGGCTCAACTTGGGGAGGAAACAAAATCAATTTAGTTTACTACAAATCAAATCAAAAACAAAACACAAGGATATTAGGAAGGGAAACCAAACATCAGAACACCTCCCCCCACCCCTCCCGCCTTCCCGGCTCAGCTCCATTCCCAGTGCTTTCTACCTCCTCCCCCCGGTGGTGCAGGGGAACAGGGGATGGGGGTT
>VYZV01017249.1:177319-254695 GCA_013401275.1 Pandion haliaetus | reverse complement strand
GGCTGCTCTCCAGTCTCACACTGCTTCAGCAGGGTTTTTACCATGGAGGCACGGCCATCTTCGGGAGCCTCCGCTCCACCGTTCACCTCCATGGGCTGCAGGGGGACAGCCTGCCTTCTCACCACGGGCTGCAGAGCCAGCAGCCTCCTCACACGCCCCTCCTCCCCCTCCTTCTTCACTGACCTCAGTATCGGCAGAGATGTTCCTCACATGTTTCCCAACTCCCACACTACTGGTTCCCCTTCTTCAATATGTTCTCCCAGAGGTGCTACCACCGTCACTCCCCTTCCAGAGGCAGGTCCGACATTTTGGCGCCGGGGACCTTCTAGCAGCTTCTTAAAGGGGCCACCTCTGCAGCCCCCCTCCCCTGCCACCAAGGAAAACCGCGCCACACAAACCCATAACAGAAGGAAACTGTTCTGTGGCTCTCTCTGCCTGTGGTCTTCTCCTCTGACCCACCATGAACACAAACTGTCCAAGTCTCCTCAGGTGATCTCATTAGCTCTGCCCCAGACAAGGCCAGACCAATGTTTCAAGGAAACTTGTGGAAAACTAATGGATTGGGGCTGACCTGCAACTTGATCGGCTGAACTTCTCTCATTTGTAATTATAATAAATATTGTTCTCATTTTTTAAGGGCGAGACTACCCCCTGCACGCACAAGCACATGGGCACGTTTCAGCACTCATCTGTCTTTACAGGAATCCAGTTCCCAATTGTTCAGTGTGACCTTACAGCTATTACCCCTCAGGACGTGCCCATGCAAACTCTCAGATGCACCATATATCAACCCCAAATTAGGCCAGAATTGAACACAACCACTGACCTTCCAGTTCAAAGCTGGTTCTTGTCTCAGCAAGGCAGAAAACTTATGTCTGCCTGCAAAAGACCATGGAGACTTAGCCCTAGATACAGCGTAGCTACACCTGATCTGGTCTTTGACATGAGCTGCTGTCCCATGCACATTTGTAGCCCATCATGTCCAATCCTAGATAATTTCAGGGTGCTGATGGCCAAAAAGCCAGCTGGAAATCAGCCTTTGGCTCTCAACATCGTTTGCAACAGGCAGGTTGGCAAGACTTGACCAACATTTGACAGGTTAGCATAAAGTGCAATCATACAGAAGACTGAATTAATTTTCGGGTATCTGTGCTTTTGAACAGGATTTTAAGGACCAAGTGAGTAAATGCCCCCTTTGCAAATGAAAGTTCCTGCTTTCTCTCAGTAAAAGAGTATGTACAGAGAATAATTTTGATTAGGGAGAGCTTTTAAGGATAATCAAGAATAGCCAATATGCATTGGTGGTACCTAACTGCAACTTTTTCACTCCTTCTGAGGAAAACTGGAGGTCACAATGCAGAGAGCCTAGCCTAACCTCAACCAGCTAAATAGCGTTAACAGCCTGTTGTCACCCCCAGAGAGAAGATGACCCATGGGTAATTAACATATCATCTAACCCCACCAAACCTCAGCTTCTTCTGTGAATTAGGACAAAATGTAGCCTTGCAAAAACATTCCAGTGTTACATCTTGAGACATATCTCAATCTCCCTGAAGACCAAATCTCAGGACTCCCTGCTTTCCAGCTGGGTGATAAAAGCTGTACCCATCACATACACAGGGGTGGAGAAAAACACAGCCCCACTGTCCCACCTGCAGTGCATGCAGAGTAGCTCTGGGGCTGCAGACCACCAGGGAAAGATGGGTGAACTCCAGCAAAATGAGAGTCACCACAGGGTGGGAGACATAATGGTCCGTCCACAGAGTGGCACAAGTGATTCATGATGAGTCTGCAGATAATCAAACAACAGGCTGGGAACTGGATCCAGAATTTAATTTGCTTTTGCATCTCCATTGGGTAAGTAGTTCTCATTAGTGCAGCTACAAGCTATTATGAATGCTGTCCTCCCCCACTGCTTTGGTAGGATATCAGACACCCTCCAAGTGATCCAAAACCAACAACACTCAAATGAAAACCAGCACCTGACTTCAGTTTTGAGCTGGTTCCTTGCATAAAGGCTCAACCATAGTCATACAATCCGAAGGCTTCATAAACTCAAGTGAAACAGCATAAGGCCAAACAATAGCCCTTCCTTGTAATTAATACCTGTAATGTAAATTAATCCAGGCTGCCAATAGCAGCTGCTGGGTAAATAAGAATCTCTGGCACTATCACTGTCAAAGGGCCATGGGCATTCGATGCTGTGGATGTGAATACAGAGAATAGAAGACCATTCAAGCAGGAACACTGAAAATGTAACCTGTTCTCCTTGAGAAATGTGTGACATACAACAGGGAATCTGACAGGAGCCATTTTATTCAGATAAGTAAATGAAATCACTCAGGCATCTGCAACCCCTAAATATCCCTGCCATCCTCCGTAACTCTATTTGGATCATGAAAAGAATTCTACTTCTGTTTTAAGTGTGTGTCCAATTTTTCAATTATATGCTGACTATTTCTTGGAAGATACTCTTTTCTGCATTTTTTTATAATGCCTCTGTGTTTTTCCTTTAAATTAACCTCTTCAAAGCTCACAGCCCTGCAGGGATTCTCTGCCTGGCCTGTGCTCCTCACCAAGAAAAATGCCGAGTCTCCCCATAGCTTGGTAGGTTTTGGTCCAAGCACCAACAATCCCCTTCAAACATGCTTCAAATGCCTCTACAGAACTTCAACAAAGCCAAAATATGACCAAAAAANAACCCAAAAACAACAAAAAAAAAAAAAAAAAAAAACCCAAAAACATTTTTCTCCAGTCCACATCCCACACATATCACAGAGAAGATGCACATCCCAGCAGTGACCTCCAGTTCAAGAGAGGAAGGTAAATCCTCATGACAAAAATAAGAAAGCTCTCCAGGAGATCAAAAGCTGAAAATGTTGCGGGAGAGGGAACATGGAAGAAATTTGTTTGGTTACCTCCAAAAGACATACCAGACTGTGGCAGTAAATGGAGCATGAAAGCAAAGCATGAGGCTAAGGTCTGTAACAGTGCCCGGGTGGTTTACAAAGAAGAACTAAAGAAATAAGGGGAACAGCAATTGAAGAGGCATGACCAAAAAGGAGAAGAATATGGCACTGAACACTGCTAAGGGGAACACATACTTAAGAAGGAGTAACTAATCTTTCTTTACAGGCACATAAAATCACCAAACCACATAATTATTCATTTGTCTAGTATCCTAGAAAATATTAATACTCATAGAGTAAACAGCACTGTTTAATCAATTTGAAAAAAAAAAAGAAAAAAAACACAACCAAATTTAGGGCAAATGACTTGTATGTACAAAGAAAATCATATTAATATCTCATTTCAGACCTTTACAGATCCAGAGGGAGCCAAATTAATTCAGATAAATTTACATTTGCAGTTGACAGTTCACCTCAGCAGCCTGGGAATGTTTATCTTTCATTAATTATGGTTCAAGGGGAACTGCAACCTGAGATAGCTGAGCTAACCCTCTCCTCTTACAGATTCAGACCTGCCGCCTGGAAGGCATCCAACCCTTCACCCGTGCCTCTGGCCTCAGCCCAGCTCCCTGCATTTATATGGACAGCCACAGAGCATCCAGCCTATGCCACTCAGAAGTGGGCTTTTCTAGCTGGTAAAGACAATGAGAACAGATTTATTGCTGACAAACACCTGGTTAAATCTCTTCTTTCATACTCCAAAGGCAAGAGACAATCTTATTCATATTTGTCCTGGACCAAGCACATAGCAAGCAGTTGATCTATAACCCAAAACCACTTCTCCAGAAGAGCAAGCACTCGGGACTAGCTTTTTGGCTAGTGAAATGCAAAGTTGCTCTGGCAATTTCACTGGAGCTGTGCTGATTTGTACCAGCTGAGGGTTTAGCCCACCAATTTTTCTTGCTGAGAAACAGGTGTTGAACAGGAAGGAGGAAATCACATGCATTCCTTTGAATCAGCTCTCCAAGGCAGGAGCAATAATAAATTCAGATAAACTGTTGTGTCATTTAAAGATCTATTAAGATCGAATGGTTGACTTCCTCCTTGAGGGAACCTCTTGTTATTTGTGTATTGTTTTGACTCATTCACTACCTTATCCAGACTCCTCCTGCCTCAAGTGACCTTAACTCTTCTATTTCACAACCTGAACAGATAAAAGAGCAGGAAAGGACTTTGGCACACACAGCACCAGCAGTAACTGGGTGGGTTTTTTGGCAGAGCATCTCCAGACATTATCTCATTCTCCTGTGGCAGCCACCCTGGAGAGGTCTGCATTTATAAAATGCTCCCACATACATTTCTTGTCAATGGATATTTGTTGTGCACGTTAACTCATATGCAGTATCCTTTAATACTTACACCTTCAACATACTGAAACTGTTTTAGGAGGTTGTATCATAATAGCGCAAAATTATTTAACAATTCAGGGACAGTGTCATGGTGTATTATTTCACTGTTAACTTCAAAGAGGATCTCAATAAAAATAACAATACTTTTCCCTTCTAGAGCATCTGTCAATGCTCAAAGCACTGTATTAAGACTAGCAATAAACTGTTTTTACCAAAAAAAGGCTCCTAAGTGGTCACACCAACAACATTAGTGCAAGAAATCTACTACTTATTCTCAAAAAGATGTGATACTAGCAAAACCACAAGTTTACGCTCTTTTGCACTAAGCTGTCTCTCTCCTTTCCCTCAGACCTGTGCCTAGTGGTGGGTGTACTTCACTTTCTATGCCCAAAATGAAGTTCCCAGAAAGGAGCAGTGCATTGGTGAGGTCATCAGGAAAACAACTCGGTTTCCTCATTAGCACTTGCAGATAAACTGCTGACATACCACCTGAGGCTGCTTTGCTGGCTCCACTTTCACATCTCGATCCTCTTCCCACTCACGTTACATGCACTATATATCACCGCATGGCCTACACACTGATATCAATTTGGGAGTACATGTCTGGTTTGCAAGCTGTCCTGGCTTCATTTCAACATCATTAGCTTAAAACCTCTCTGAAAAACAGGCACTGGTTCAATATGGATATCATACACATACAGTAAACCAGCATAGAATTACAGCAAGAGGGTTGACTTGTTTGTGGAAATTTCCTGCAGGTCATCACCAGAGCCTGGAAACACTTAACTTTATATATAGGACTGCAACCACGCTGCCTCTTCTGATAGCACACAATGATACCGGCTACACCTTCTGGGGTAGGTTGCCTCTCATCTACATGTAGCCATTTATTCTAATTTAAAGTAGTCATCACAGATCCTTCAGTACTCAACCAACAAGCAGAGCTTCCCCAAATAGTGATTTATCCCACACTAAGATGTCAGGCCTAACACTGGAAGAAGGAATTGCCCTCTGGAAGCATCTTGCATCTTTCTATTTCTCTCTCCACTGACTATAAAGAAAACTCAAATTAGCTTAGACTACACAATTACTTTTTATATGTCTGAAGTCATCTGAAAGCAACCCTGTCCTTTCTGACAAGGCACCAGAAAGCCAAGCTTTTGGGAACACCCTTACTTTTGGGCACATCCATGGGATTCAGGCTGCCAATGAGGTCTCTGACGTACAGTCCGTCCCCATCTTCCTTGCTCAGCCAGTTATTGCAGGGGAAGTAAAACCGGAGGTGAGGTCTGTTCATGTCGGTCACGATCACACGGTCGAGGAACCACCCCGCATTCAGTCCTGTGTTATCATGCTCAATCCTAGAGGAAGAACAACCCTGGATTTGATATTTGGGTTAAGACTTGGCACTAGCACTGTAATTTTGTGTAATATTTAAATTAAGCAAGGCTAGAGCAACTATACACAAAATCCCTGTTTATACCTGTTTATCCAAAGTGTTTCATAAGACTTATGGGCTTTTACAGGCTATTTTGAAAATAGCAACCTTCCATATGTATTTGTGAGCAATATCATAGGTGCATACATGGGCTGTTAACTGCAAGGGGATGCACACCAAACATACATACACCTGCATGTTCAACATACACACTCACCTTACACTGTATATCTAAAACATAAGTGACTCTCCTCCCACCCTGTAACCCTCCTGCTCTTTTCTCTTCTTACTTTGTTTTATCCACCTCTTCCCATTTTTCCAGCTTTCTTTTTACTAGTTAATAATTTTTAATGTTATACAGGTCAGTCAGATGGAGATTAAACATAATAATTATCATTTACATTACAGTAATTTAGCATAAGAGGATAGCAAACCCCATTTACCTCCATTGGGACATAAAACCAGTCCTAAACACCTTCCTCCATGATTGTATATGACAGAAATACGATTCTTGGTGGGGAGCATGGATAGTTATAAGGAATATGGTAGGTGATTTCACGCTTCAGTTCAAATCTTAGGCAGTAAACAAGCTTTTACCACCCCTTAACTTCACCTTGACAGGAGCACGTTAACAAATATAATGAATAAAACATGGCAATGCTAAAACCTCTACAGCCTGTCATTCAATTAGCACCTCGCAGAGCAGGTACTGTGGTAGTACCTTATTTTCTTTATTTGTCCGACGTTGTTGGTTTTCACTCGGAACACATCTGTTTTGCTCCTCTCAAAGGCTGTGCTGCTCCTGTAATACACATGCACCAAAAACTATGGTAAGAAAATAACAACCTTGTCAGCAAGCATGCCTTGTGGCCTGACAGAGTGCTACTGTTTAAAGATGAAGTAATGTCATTTCTAGCACTGGAAAGACCTACTTTTCAGTGCTCTCTTTCCTGTGACAAGTTTCGGATAGCTCTAAGTACTGACCTTTAAAAGACTTTTTCCCTTCTCAAGCTCTAAGAGTCCTCCCAGAAGCTGAAATGGAAGCTTTGGGGGAAATGCAATGCTGGCCCAAGCAGATGCAAACCTTGGATCACATTCCATATCACCTCCAAGAATAAAACATGACAAAGGTTTCTCAAAATCCTCAACTAAATTGCCTGTAGAGGTAAGAGCTGGGGAAGCCTGCAAGACTTTCCCATCAGCAAGTGGCTTTTGGAGGTGTCTGAAAATAATCTTCGGTGAAAATATTTCAAGGCAGCACCAATGAAGCAAAGATTACATGAAGAACTCCAACTCTTTGGTAACATCTCATCTGTGGTTCCCTGAATCTGCTAGCCCACCCATCAGTTGATAAAATATAGAGGTAACAGCAAAAAACATGGGGATGTTTTCTGCTGTTGTCCTCCAGGGTGGCTGGAAAGTATTTGTTCGGAGTGGTCGAGTCAGAGCTTTGTGTGACCCTTATCAACCAGTCCTTGTTGGCCAAACAATGTGGAAGACCCTGGTGAATCTGGACCACTGCACATCCACCTCAGTTGCTTTACAGGGGCTCAATATGCCTTTCATCTCTGTTTCCCACTCCCAGATGCCTCCTCTCCTGCCATCCTAGCCTCCGGGCATCAAGCATACCCACTCTTGTTGATGGAGCAAAGGGACTCCATAGCCCAGCGAGTTCCCTGTGGAGCCACAGATCTGCCCAGACATCAGCCAGATATAAAAGCATCCAACCGCATCAAAGGTTTCTTTCCATGCCCATCTTCCAACATTTTTTTAATGATCTTCACAGCTTTCTCCTACAATTTGTATCTCATTCAAAGCAAAACAACTGTAAGATACAGACTAGTTTGATTTTTCTGGTGGAGTGTTAAGTGTGCAGTTTGTATTTCACAAGTGCAAGCGGAAGGCAATATAAAGTATATTGGCCCAGGTCAGGGGATGTGGAATTTAATTCCCAGTTCTGCCTCTAGCCTGCAGTGTGACCTTTGAGAAGCACCTCCATCCTTTTTGAGCTTGTATTTTCTACAAAAATGCTATGAATAACATCAAGGCAAAACCCGTCCTTGCTCTGCAGACAGAGCCTCTCCCACCTGCCCTCGCTGATGGGCCCCCATTTCACCTGGGCCACTAAGCATTGCTACAGATGATTAAACACAGCAAAATCCAGAAGTCATATTAAAATGAACAAGAAACCACAGCACTTCAGCAGCATAAAGCCACAGTGACAAGCAGCTTGTACTCAGAAAGTTAATGAATATTAATAATCCAAGCAAGGGGGTTCCGTTTTGCTTGGCTGTCTTCTCCACATCATTGAAGGATCTGCACGCACCTTTGTTTAAAGGTTATTTTGTGTGTTCTGCAAATGCGTGCGAAACCCTCCTCCTCCCCCATTCTGCTATTTCAGATACCGTGCCAGGAGCATCACCGCTACATGAAAAGGCTAAAACGGTTAACCTTGCCATGAAGACAAGAGACAATTAAATCCATCCCAGCCTCCCCCAACCTAGCTGTCAGAGAGAAAACAGTCAGCGAGTGCAAGGCAATTAGTTTGTCAGGCTTGAACGAGCATTGTAATGACAGTGTCTTCTCCCCGCATCGGCTTTGGAGATCAATGCAGTGCTGCTGACTGCTATGGAGATGGCACAAAAGTATTAAGTGAGACTAATTAGCCCAAAGCTTTCAGCACACCGTTCCCGGTGGGTGCTGGTTTACGGCAGTCCCGCCACTGTGCTGGGCTGTTTTGGTTGCTGGGATGGTGGAAGAGCGGTGGGGAGGAAATGTGGTGTTGGAGAAGCACTGAGTGGGCATCTGAAAGTGCCCATCGATCAGATACTTCACGCATCCTGAAAGAGCTTAGAGAAGCACTGGGAAACATGACTGTGGTCCAGGAGTCAAACTCCTGGGAAGTCTTGCTGTCTAAAGGTAGAAAAAATCTGACAAGTCTCTTCCCTTGAGATGATAGGCAGCATCAACAGGACAAAAAAAGGGAAATTTTTAAGGAAAAATCCAATCCTTCCCTCTAGCATTTTTCTAGCATTGTCAAGCAAACAGGAAGAGAGGGAGTGAGGGACTATCCCATGGTGAATGGCTATACTGAAGTTTATNAAAAGAAAGAAGAGAGAGAGAGGGGGAGAAATGACATCTGGGCTATGTCAGAGTCTGGTCCAGGTTGGTGCTGGGGCAAGAAATTCATAGCCTGTTTACCATAAGGAACTCGTTACACCAAACAATTCAGCACGCTGGCTTGTACAGCTCCGGTGACATATAAAGCAGGAAAAAAATCTGACTTGGAAATCGCAGCACTAAATTTCTAATGATCAAGCTTGACTGGATTCAGAATCAAGGACTGTGCATGACTAGCCATAAGCAAACACTTAAAGATCAGCAGAATTTCACTTGGAGCCCTATCGTTTGGCTGGGATATCAGGCTAGGACAAATTCAGAATTATGTTTCAATCAGGTTTTTTTATTTCACATATTTAATTGGCTTTAGTAGCTCTATTTTTTATAGTCTGTTGTAGTGTTTTACCCAATTGCTTTGTAAGAAACATCCAAGAAACTTCAACAAAAATTCGTATATGAAATTCTCAAATATATTTTGTATCTGAAGCTGTTTTCAGATTCTTTTGGTTGAATGATTGCCTGCAAGTTGCACTGCTTATGGTACTGTAAACATACAACGATTTAGAGCACTATGTCCATTAGTTGGGTAAATCACGTTGCTAAAAAGCACCACAAGATCTGGTGCATATCTGAGCATAGTATTTATAAATCCCTGCATGCATCTCTTCTGTAGGCCATTGGCACAAACAGAGCCAGTGCCACAAGAGTTTCTCTGCTACTCAGTATGTAGACAAGAAACTACCAATGATGCATGTTAAAAGCAAAAGCACATAAAATAAACATTTGCACTAGTAAATCACCTTTTTTTTATTTAAATAAAGGGGAATTCACAAGACATAATCCCACCATCTAAATGAAAGTCACATTTGAAATTGAAATTTGAATATTTGAGAAATTACTCTTTACTTCTGATCAGCTAGCAGAACCACTTCCAGAGCTGAGCTCTTAGGAACAGAGGGAAAACCTGGGTACTGATCACAGCAGAGGCATAAAAATAATAACCACAACCTTTAACAGCGATGGAGTAAACTGAACCAATTTAGCTTTGAATCACTGCATTAACTATCATTCAAATTCCCTTTCTATTAGGTGTTTTATCTGACAATGCTTTGTACACACAGCACCACCTGCAAAAGCACCATGGATGGAGGGCTGCACAGAAGCATGAAGTGTTACTGTGGATGTCAGTTCGAGCAAAATTTTAAAGATGCTCCATTAAATCATCAGAAAGAGTCAGTTCTTGGTGGCATCTCCCTGCAACCCTGCCCGCAGGTCTGCCTGCTCCTGCTGCTGATGTTTAGCAACACTGGGAGGGAGTTGGGTACCGGGGATGACTTCAGAAGGTCGCACAGCAAAAACCATCCTACAGCCTGTCACTCTTTAGGGAAAAATAAATGCCATTTGGTTCACCTGCTATCTCATGGGAGGTGAGTTTCTCAGGGACTAGTGATGGGCAGTGTAGTTTTAACATACATGGGTGGCAGGGATGAGCACTGATCTATCCCTGTTGTTTTCCTGGCTTGAAAGTACAGACAGCTTTGCCCAACTTCAGATTATCCAATATACATTATAGGCTGGGTGTATCTGTGTTATCAGGCCTCTGGCTAAGATGGCAGCTTGCCACAAGATGCAAAAAGATACTGGAAAAAAGCTTATCATGCGTTTGACTCATTCATCTGTTTCTCCCTACAAATCCATATCAATCACTCGTGGAGAGAGGACACTGGCCTGGATGGATTTACAGACAGCCTAACTGAAAAAAAAAAGAAAAAAAAAAAGTATGTTCAAACCATATTTACTCTTAACAAAGAGCTCCAATAGTAGCATCATTAACCTCCTTCTTGGAGCAAGGAATACTCCAGGGAGTTTGGTCTGCAAATATTTTGCCAAGACTGTTGTCATGAAGCTGACAACATCAGTCAGCAGGCAGCTGAAAATACCGCATAAGGCAGCATACGTCCCAAAATACTCCAGATGGAAAAGAAACCAGACAAAAAGCACAGCGACTGCAAACATCTCTGTACCAAGGACATTAATTTTTTTTTTTTCTACCAATAAGGAATCTTGCTTAAACAAGCACAGAACAATTAGTGAAAAAAATGGTCCCACTTGAAAAGGTTTAATTGAATGAGATAAATTGCTTGAGGGTATAGCAGCGTGATGACACCCAGGAGCCAAATACCAGCCCAAAACCGTGAGAGCTCGTGTCTGAACGTACCCTGAAACTTTACAAAGTGCCATAGGACACACTGAAACAGCCTCTGCCTTATCCATCAGTATTCCCAGCACAGATTTCGATAGCCTTAGCGGCACATATTGGACATGTTCTCCTTCACTTTGTACTGCAAGACAATGCAGCAGCAGTATCTTAATATCAGTTTTTCATCTTTGGTGGTATGATTTACATAAAGAAAATAAAACAGTGGTATTTAATTTAGATAATCTTAGCTATGCTTTATGTCTTTGTTATCTGCAGTTTGGTTGTTATTTTCTGGAGAAACCGTATACAAAGCAGATAGTGCCATCTATAATGGTGCAAAGGTTGTTCAGCACTTCCCAATACTATATTACATTTTGAATTGCATCTGCTTTGCCAAATTTGGGGGCCAGTTTTACTTTGCTGAAAAATTCTATCCCATTCCCATGGAGAAATATTTTTGAAAATTTTAAAGAGAATGAGGTCAGACATTTTTAAGACTGAGATTAATGAGTTGGGGGTAGGGGCAAGATTTTGAGCAAGGCAGAAAGGTTGAGTTTGTTCCAGGAAGGCACTTTGCACTCATCCTGTGGGAAAACTGGCCAGACTTTACAGTCTGAAAAATGCTGCTGACACTTATCAGCAGGGACCTGGTCTAGCAGCTAAATTCCCTTAAAAGTCTTCCTGTTTTGAGTAAATTCCTGTTTCTCCCTCTAAGACTTGACCTTTCTTGTAGTCAGTACCACCGACTGCTAGCTGTGTAGCTGCAGGTGGATTATGATTTATACATATGCCAATTCTACTGGCTCTTATCTTTGGGTTGTTTAACACCGCTGCCCAAGTACCCTCTCAGGTGGTTTTGTTCCTGAAGTGCTAGACACAGGCTAGCCAATAAACCTGAGCAAGAGAGAGAAGAAATTTCCCACTTTGTTTCTTTTTCAGAAGCAAATACAGACTCCAAACTGTGGTGTCACGTAATGCTGTCCCAGATCATTAAGTCTTCAGAGCACAGTCTAAGTGTTGCAGATTTGTACGGGCATAAATCACAGTACAGTTAGATACACAAACAGCTTTAAAATGGGAAACATCCCATGTCATTAAAGGAAAAGCATTGCAACCCATCTCTGAAGAAGTGCTTCAGCAGCGATGTGAGAAGCCTTCCTCCACTGCACTTGGGGTTTCTTTGTTTCCTAGCCTGAATAGCCCCTTCCATACCAACTTTCTAACACTTCCTACCTTATTATATTAACTATTTGGAGTAAATAATCTTGCTTCCCTGTATTTGTCTATTATTCCAGAGCAGTTAAACAACAAAATCAGATCTTCTGCAACTTGGTATGGCTTAGCTGTAGTAGAGCTACAAACATTAACATCCTTGAAAGACCATCATGTACATACTCTGCAATTCCTATGTATTTCCTGGCATTAAGAGGAGGAAAAACTCTGTATAACGACTCCTGATCAGGTAGAAGGGACTGCCAATTAAAGGTATTCAGCATGGGGGGGGATGGGTTGGGGTGTGAAATCTGCTGCACCATCCGCAAATTCAGTAAGAAGCCAGCTGTCACTTACCAATTATTCATCTTACTTTGCCATAGCTGCTAAATCTTTTCTATCTCTTTCTTTTTTTAAAAGAAAAATCTCCCCATGAATATTTATTGCAGCTGTCACAAGCTGGACCAGGTGAGCCTGACACTGAAAAGTGGTTTTGTTTACACTAGCAAAAAATAAACAAATTTGCTACTAAATATTGTGAATGAGCTGGCAGTGGCATTCCCTTCTGAGTTTTGCAATCTGTCCTCAGCCCCCGAGTGGTGGAAGGCACATGAGCAAAGAGAAGTAAAACACTATGGAGGATCAGCACAGTTTGTTCAGTGCTAGAGCACGGAGAAGCAGCTCACGCCTGTAGGAAAGGTCTTGGCAACTGCCAAAATGCCACCAAGCAGTGCCTTGGTGTCCACCCATGTGCCCATGATGGAGCTCATGGAAAGAAACTTATTTGTGGTAGTGGTTTTAGCTTCTGGCTGAGCTGTAGCTGGTGCAGGATGGCAGGTGGGGATCTGGAGATTTGTGTAAACTGGGTTTCGAAATGGGATTTTGCCAAGAGCGGCCAGGGACGAGCAATGCTTTGCCAGCACCTATCCACCATCTCTGGCACCAGCGGGGAGGTGTTACCGTCGTGTGTGCCCCCGAAACTGGCAGACAGCGACTGCAAAGGAGGATTCATTCCAGTCCCTCCCAGACCCAAACACTACTTGGCTAAACCTCCTGGCCCAATTAAATGCATCTTTTGGGACAGAATTTGGGTGCTGCCACTTCCAGAACTGATATTCCTCCTGACAAGTCATGATGAAGATTTGTGTCTGTTTTTCACAGTTACCTTATTGCTGGCCAATGTTAAAAACACATGATATTTCATCAGCTTGCCATGTCTTCCCTTCACCACACGTGACAGAAAGATCTGAAATGTCATGTATTTCACTAACAGCACACAATCACAAAAGAGATAAGAAAAACCTATTCTAACCAGAAGCTGAAATGGTAGTACCATCTTTAGGCAATGTATGATATTTTAGCTTTCTGTCATACATAGGGAAAGGTAAACACCTATAAAATGTCATGCATTTGTGAACTCATGTAAACATTTAGTTGAAAGATGCATGAAATTCCATCCTTTTGCCATATTCACAAAGCTGCATAATAAATTTGGAGGAAAACTGACTATTTCATGGTTTGCTTCCTATTTAGGAGACAAGGCTATTAATTAAGCAGGTCTGTGGACAATCCTACACTCAGACTAGCTTTTTTTCTTGCTGTTCCTCAATGAAGCACTGTAACATGCCAGACTGCTTAGAGATGCAGCAATTTTGCTGATATTTGGGAAATCCCCAGTGGAAAGCTGTAGTTGCAGTTCTAGCGGTCACCTCCTACGGGACCAGTTTTAAGAGCCCTGAACTGTGAAGGTTGGCTTCCCATGCCTTTCATCCTTGCTTACCAACACCTCAGCCATCTGCTCTCTGCAGCAACAGGGACCAAGCCCAAAATGCTAACCCAGGTCTGAACAAGCTCAGATTGCTGCTGCTGCAACCTAAAATAATCCCTGTGTGTCCCTTCTTTCTTTCCTTCACAAAAAAAGTGATGAGTACAGGAGGAAAGAGCAGGCATTAACCAGAGTGCCAGCAAAGATGAGCTGTACAACCTGTAGCTCATTTAAGGCCACAGCTGATTAAGAAATCTATTCTGGGGATCTCTTGAATTCTCTAAATGGCATACAGGGGGTTTTTTGAAGGTAATATTTGGATTCTTTCCATAGCCATGTGCAGAAGAGAGCTTTCACAATGAAATGGCTCTTTATGTAAATGCTGACCACAAGAAAACTCCCTGGAAAGCAAATGCTGCTTTGATGGCTTTGCCAAATACAATGAGGCAGGTTTGGGTGCTAGAAGCTCTTCCCCCAGCAAGCTGCTGCTGCTCCCAGCTCTGCCACTGACCTGCTGTGGGACCATGTCATCTTTTCCTTTTTGCCTCAGTTTCCTTCTCTGTTAAATCAAGAGAAATGGTATTCCACTTTATAAGTTCATTGGGATGTCTGGATGAAAATCACAGAACAGAGACAAAGCATTTTGTGTAGATATGCAACACACAATCAGCAAGTTCTCCCTGGTGTTTCTTAGGGATGCTGGGATAATAAAACTCCTTTGCCTAGCTCTGATTTCTGAATTTCAAATATGGCAAACAGGGCTGAAATTTCATGTATTTTCTTTACCATTCCCATATCATTTTCTTTACAGACTCTCATGTTTGAGTTGCTTCACTGGGAAGAGAAGCTCTTTTGAGGGTAAAATTTAAAATAGCTGCAGGTACCTCTTGTCGGTGCTGTAGAAATGGAGAAAATGTGAAGTTACGGTGTGACATTAGCACAGGATTAATAATTCTGAAGCACATTTTCAAGAAAACAGTAAGAACACTGAAAAGTGGAGACACACACAGCCTCTCCTAGATTCTGTGGAGAATGAATTTCTGCTTTATCTTAGTGCAATTGTGTGGCTAAGAGGAAATTAGTACATGCAGAGCTGGGACTTTGTTAAAAGTCACCTTGCTTTCACGGAAACTGAGCACCAGCTGGCCCTGATGCTCACTTTTTTTTTTTTTTTTTAAAGAAGTTTTTTTAAGAGAGTCCAAAGCCTCGTAGTAGGTTCTTGTAAAACATGGTTTCCATTAAGTTTAACATGGTGATAAGAATTGAGAAGGTGCATCCAGTGGATGTGCAACCCAGCAGTGTGCAAGAAAGCATACAGCAGATAGAATGGAAACAATCTAAATCAGGAATCAGCTGAAATTCTTCCATTTCTGCTTGCCACAGATTTCCTATGGCTGGGTGTGGGTGGTTACTCATCAACAACGTTACTTCAAACCCACTGAGTTACTCTTCAGGAACATTCAGGGACACTTATCTCTGTACCTGACTTAGCATGGAGACCTCAGTGAGATTTAAGCATGCAAACATGGCCCATCATGCCCACTCCAACAAGTGATTAATATTCTCAGCCCCTAAACTAGGAGCTCCTAATTTAAGCTTTAAGAAAAGCAAGTGTCCCCACACCTTACAAGTGTGAGCCTTACATAATATGGATCTGAACACACATTTCCACCTACAGAAAGGAATATAGGTTTGCAAGGGATTTGGTAAGAAATATGCAACAGCAAAAACTCAGATTTCCCTGATGATGTCTAAATACCTTTTAGATTTATTCCCTCCACATCCATCAGCACAATATTACATTTCATCAAAATGCAATAAAAGTTACCAAAGAGCAGGCCTCAAAGATACAGATTTCCTTCCAGGTACTTACTTGCTGGTGAGATGAGTCTTGGGAGTAATCCCAAGCTCTCCAAAGAGAGTAACAAAGACGTTGGCATCAGTTCCTGCTCCCCGGACATCTCCTGTCACTGTCACCACCTCATAAACTGTGGAAGGAGAAAAGAAAGGTCAAGACAACAGGAGAAATCCCTCACACTATACATTATAGATCCAAGTCATCCCTAAACCTGAGCTGAAATACAGACCCCAGAGACGGATGTCTGCACCCACCACTGAAACAAACCCTTCTCTTGGACAGGGCATAGTCACTGTTAAGGACCAACACAACTGGTGAAAATCACATCAGACTAAAACTGCTGAAGACACTTTACATGGGCAGAGAGGGATTGAGTTAGGAGAGATTTTGCTGAAAATAAAACACTTCTCTGTGAACACATCACCTCCCCCACCGTAATGCATGTGCATGTATTATATATATGAGATGAATTTATGTGAATTGTTAGAGTAAAGCTGTTGAGCTATTTTTCATTTATGCACATGTCAATGCAATGCACGCTTTCCTGTTTGCTCTGATAATATATTTGTATGAAGCTGAGAAATCACTACAGCCATAAAGTTTACATTTCGGTTGTTGTGGAGGCTTTACCAAAGACCAAATGTTAAATCATGATAAGAATAAGGTAGGAAAACACTTAAATTAGAGTCTCAAAGCTCTACCAATTTTCTGTCCAAGTAGTAGATTGAGTGGCGACTTTATTACCACATGTCGATATCTTCTTGGGAGAAACACAAGTTAAAAATAGCCTTTTACTCAAGTGGAGAAAGGCATGACAAGATCCAATGGCCAGAAGGTAAAGCTAGATACATTCAAATTACAGTCAGACACACATTTCTTAAGCAGGATGATGAGTAAAGTTAGAACAATCCTTAAGGCTTGAAAACAGGTTACCTTTCTGATGTCTTGGTTGGCTCAGTACAGAAGGAATTGGAAGAAATTACAAAACTTTGCCTATGGCCAGACCAAGCATCTTGATGGCCCTTTTTGGCTTCAGACCACATGATGGCCATTAGCTAATAATGGTATTTCAGGCTCAGACCTATACGCTGGAGGAAAGGTTAAACTTTCATCATTTCATCTTGCACAGCCTAACTGCCAAGTATGTGATTTCTCACAACTAATGCTGGAAAAATGTCCTTCATGGATGCATCAGAACTGTTATGTATGTTGTTAGTGACCATCTTTTCCTCACTACATCACGTATATATTCAAAAGAGACAAAAAACAAATTGGGAGTCTCCTCCGAGCATCAGATGTTTTTCCCCCACTAACACTCGTCCCTCAAAGCATCACAGAGAAGAAATTAAATCACCATTTTAACTGAAAAGCATGGAGACAGAGTGCTAAAGCAAAACCCAGGCCACTCATGTAAAACTGATTAAAAACTACTCATTTGAAGTGGCTCGATTGCACTGAGACAGAAAAAAATACCATAATATTTTCCTAACCTTGCCTTTCCATGAATGCAAATAGGACAGAAAGGGGACATTATTGTAATAAATACAGTAAGTTGTGATCTGTGCTCAGCTAAATTTTAAGAAACCCTTGGCTTGGCATATTTCGTTTATGGGCTTAAAGGAAGAGGAGATTTCTTTGCAAAACAGAGTATTTGAAATCCACAGCTTGCATATGAGTAATATGTATGAACAATGTTTTCATTTCACCTTCCTCCTGTTAGTATTCACACATGCCAATGGGAGACATTTGGCATAGTGCGGAGAGACAGACAATATCCTCACATTAGCCATTAAGAGGAGGAAGACTCGTAATCCACCCTGCCCCAGTGATTCACCACTGATCGCTTCATGGTTCTCAGCACTGTATTGACTCTACTTTGGAAACAGCGAGCTTATGTCATTAAGTTATAATATTGCTGCACTCATTTATAGCAGTCTTTTATGTCTGGCTGTCTCAAAGCGTATTGCAACTTATCTGTACTGCTGAAGTACTTATCACTGTCAGAGCATCCTATAGGCATTGCCAAAGTGGCAGTTACTGCTGAGCATGCCTTTGCAAGCTTTCATTCTGGAAAAGGGCCTTTAACGCATCGTCCCCACAGAGACTCAGCAAAATTTGGCCCTGTTCCTGTTTTCAGGGGGTGAGGTCAAGTGCTGCCCAGCTTTGTGCTGGCAGGCACATGGCTGAAAGCATTTTTCCTGTGAAAAGGGAGAAAAAAAAGTCATCACAACACTCCGTAAGTTCCCAGAGACCTTCCAAAAGCTCAGGCAGGTTTTCTAGTGAGGTTTTTTTTTTTGCTGCTAGAGAAGTGCTAGGATTTACAAGTTATATGTGGCAGGCAGAGTCTGTCATGTTACATCTGCCCGTGTTACATCAGGTGAAAGCCATTCCTGAACCAGTCTGCTGCACTTCTATGGGTATTGACATCACCTCATCTATACATCTAACATAAATTTCCTTACAGAAGATGCAAGTGAGACTGATCTACTTCCACTTTTCAACTCCTAAAGAAACAAGATGATGGGATACAAGGAAATTAAGTGTCTAAGACAACACCGTCAACAAACCACAATATTCCCTCCTTAAAAATCAAAACCTTTCTCTAATTCCCACAACGCGAGTCTCACAGTTGCAAGAAAACACAAGCCCTAAGTACATACAAATTTGCACTTTAAGTTCACAACCCCAAATTCAGCCTCCACATACTGCAGCAAGCAGGCAGCACATGGATGAACGGTTTTTACTGTGACAGCTGTGCTGAGCCCTGCCTGACTAGCACATGTCATTACTGAGCATACGCTGTGGTTAGCACCATTTTAATTAAGTTTGCATAGAGGGACAAAAGGAGGGGCTGGGTTGGTGACACCAGGATGTCACTGCATTTGACAGGTGCCATGGTGCACTCCTGGAAGAGGAAAGGAGCCTTGCCACACCTTCTCTAGCACTACAGCTGTGCAGCCAGCTGTGCTTTTAGCTGTCTGATATCATTGAAAGTTATTGTGAGGAAACTTTAAGGTCCTCAAAAGAAATCCGCTCTCAAAGTGGAGTTTGGGAGAGCTGGTTCAACCCCACTGATATCTCCTCCACAGAGTCAGCTGAGAGATCACTCCTAGGCAGACACTGCAACTTTTTACCAGCTGCACACATCAAGAGTTTCTGGTTTTACGATCTGAGTCAGCAGGAGTGGAAACATGAACTTTCTTCAGAGCTTTGCAGTAATTTTTGGCTTCCATGATGTGAAAAACAACTCCTTGTATATGTTGCTGCTGATCTTACACATTGAGATGTACTTTGGCAGAGATCTCTTAGCCTCTCCAGGGATGGATAGCTTGCACCCACCATACCCATATTTCCTTCTTGGTCAAACATAAGGTGCAAACCATGACATTCCCATGTCCCTGTGGTGGTGTGCTCCTTCCCCCCAGCCTGACCTGTATTTCCCATAACCCTGCTCAAGTGATAACCACCAGTGGCAGTGGTAAGGGATGCATCTGGTTGTGATGGCTGCATCCATCTAAAAGTGGATTCAGGGGAGACAGATAACAAAACAATAACCAAGGGCTAATTTGAGCAATGTGCCCACCTAACCACAGTGCTGGTCAATGTCTGACTCAAGCTAAATTTGGAAGCTAACATCTGTAGCCAGTATGCAAACACAATTGAGTCAATTATCTTACTCCATAAATAATGGACAGCCCAGTGCCCGTTGAGCTCTCCTGCATGACAGTGGGCTGCATGCCAGGATCTCCCCTTGAGTAAGGACGCCTCTCAAGGTTACTCCTTGAGGCTGAGAGACTCCTTGCCACAACAGATTCTCTGTAAGCGATTAATAGCATGCTAAACTTTGAAATCTTAGCTAAGTGATGTAAAGGACTGATTGCGCATATATAATCCTTTAGACATAAACCATTGACCAAGTCTGGGACTAGGATTGGATCCAGGTGCACCTAAGCTCACCTCTGAGAAGGAGTTTAGAAAGCAAGGGGGTCCTTTCTGAACCTCATGACTCAATGGGAGCATCTCCCTGACAGTTTTGTCTGACCCTGTCCTCTATGAATTAAATATCAGGTGAACCTTGCCATCGAATCTTGTTAAACCGCTGTCACATTTACTATCAAACTTGGTTAAATCGCTGTTTTATATCAATAAACATATTGCTATTTCTGTCTTATGAGTGAAGAATGTCACTCCATCCACAACAGTCCCCATGTCAAATATTGGCATTGGTCATCTGCCTCCCTTCAAACATGGGCGGGATGCCCCAAGTGTCCATGCGTCTTCACCCAAGCTGCTGTTTGGTCAGGTCATTAAGCCAGTGTTAAGACCATCTGTGCTATTCCTCAATGCTTCTCCTACCAGTGTTGGCTGAGTTCATCATGCACCATGGGTAGAGGAGCCCCAAAGAGAGGTCGCAAAAGCAAAAGGGAGAGCACTGGATCCCGGTTTGAACATTATCCTGCTGCGTGGGGCACTGCTTATGGGAAGACACCTGCATTTAGTGCATTAATTGGCAAACAATCTCACCCCCCACAGTCAAGGTAAGTCTATTCTGAGATTCCAGAACATGGCCAAGTTACAGTAATCTATAGTGTTATGGGAATGCTTGACTTTCAGGCCAGTCTCCAAATCTTGATTTTCTCCCAATGGGCTAGGCAGAGTCAATACAAAGCTTTTAATACAGCCACTGATACAGACTTTTTCGTTCCAAATATTATCTCAATCAAGTGGAATTTGGTTCACTTATCTCATCTGGTAGATATTGAACCCCCAGCTGAGTCCACTGTTCAGCTACCCACTGTGAAGACTTCGGAAAAGGGTGAAAGTTTCAGCAGGCTAAACAGAACTGATTTGCTACGGACTGCAAACCCATTACTGTTTCTCATTGGCATATACAAGCTCAGTAAAGGAAATAATAGACACTAGTTTCTTTGCAAAAATAAGCATTCAAAAATGGTAATTTCAAGTGTAAGTTACAGACAGCATAAAATCAGTATCAAGTTACATTGCAGAGTCACTGGAAGAACTTATATCCATTTCACTGTCTTGCAGAAATAGGTGATATTATAAACCCATCCATTCAATGTCCAGAGTAGAGAAACACTTGCTTCAAAATGGGTGCAAAAATTATTGTAAAGCTGTAAAGACTGACAAGTGGAGACTGAGATCCTTTAGCTAAGAGCATGCAAAATTCCCTTAGCTCCACAAGGAAGGAATATCTTCAGGGCAGAAGAGTGATTTGGCTGATAAATTCAGATTTTTCTGACTCTGACAACATGGGACTGCTTAGCACCAATTATGGCAGTGACTGCAGATCCCTTCAGGTCACATCCTCATACGGTGAATATGGAGAACTGAGCTGGAGTTCATGACAGTACCTAGCTGTCGTCTGCAAGAGTGGCCCCTGGTACAAAAAAAAACAAGGGTTATGCCACAGGAATGATTAAACAGGTGGAATAAGACAGCAAAGCTAGTGAGAAGTTATCAGAGAGTTTGGGTAAAGAAAGAAACAAGAGCTGAGCCATGCTGTGAGCTTGGCCAGGGAAACAGAGGGAATGAAAAATCCAAGGTGGCTGCAGACATGAAACATCCGAGTGTGCACAGAAGTACCGGTGCCCTGGAGGCAGCCTGCCACCATCCAGTATCTCTGCCTTGTACTCCTCTCGGAGCTGATCTATCACATACCATCATACACCACACCCATGGCAAACCTCACCTCCCTCATCACTACCTGCTTCCTCAAAGGTCTACAGACCCATACCTCCAGGCTGCACGCACAAGGTGAGCAAGAGCTAAACCCTCCTACATCAAAGCAGTGCAAGAAACCAGCAAGATGCTGCCTTCATCTTGAATACAAACCCAAACCAACACAAACTACTTTGAAGCTGTGGCTATCAGAGCTACCTTCAGATGCACCTATTCAGCAGGATGCATCTACCTCAGCAGCAGTAATGGTTGTTTGCACTTCACTGTATTTCCAGTTGGGAATTCACTGATTATTCTCAATACTCACTTAATGTTGATTCATGCAAAGCACCAATCACTCCAGCTCCTACTGAAGCACTTCAGAGTACATTTGTCTTGGAGCATCTGAAGAGTACCTTGACATTTATGCATAAGGGTCTGTGCTGACTGTTACGGGTTATGGTTGCCAAAATGATGCTCTATGCACATGAACACAGCAGTTAAATACTTACTATGGTTACAATTTTATCAGGACCATCCTTTACCCACTGTGAAGATGGGCTTTTGAAATTAGCACTTGTTTGTTTTTATCAAACCACAATTTGGGCAATAATCTCTTGTCATACACAAAATGAGTCAAATTCTTCTCTCATTGACTCTGGGGCAAATCCTGACTAACTTCATTGACTTGAGCACAATGACTTTGGATTCATATTGGCAAAACTGTGAACAGATTTGGGCCTCACACACTATGAGAGATTGCTCGCTCTTTATATGCTTTAG
The DNA here is from genome assembly GCA_013401275.1 of Pandion haliaetus. Classification (NCBI taxonomy): domain Eukaryota; kingdom Metazoa; phylum Chordata; class Aves; order Accipitriformes; family Pandionidae; genus Pandion; species Pandion haliaetus. The sequence continues at coordinate 232,319 of VYZV01017249.1, read as the reverse complement.
AGAGAGCAGCTTTTGAGTCCGACATGGATGCCAAATTAATTATTCAAAGCAAAAGAGAGGGATTTTTTCCATGAATATTTGGACTGCCTGCACACTGTTATACATTTTGTTATTCGTAGATTATATAAAGAATTGCAGAATTAATAGTATCGCATTTTGAGACACTTCATGGATGTGAATTAGGGAAGTTTCCTGCAAACTTACCACCACTATACACAGAAAGGATTATCTTGAACTCTGAAACATCATTTATCTCTTAAAATATAAATCCAAAGCTGAATACAGTCCCGTGTGTTCCCACAGCCAGAGTAGTTGTGGTTTGGACTTTGTTTTACTTCATCAGTTATTGCAAAATCAACATTTCATTCTCATGCACTGTAGGAAGCCAAACTCGATTCATCTCATGCTACAGCTATCACTTAAAAGTGTTTTTGTCTTAGCACCACCAGAAAAAACATCTCAGTTCTTTGCTGGAACAGCAAAGTAGAATTAACTTAGCAATTGACATCTTCGTTATTCAAGTTTAAATTGCGCTAGAGGAAAACACCGTGCCTCGGGGGAGAGAAACATTTTTGAGAAAAACCTGTTCCATTTCTGTCATTATCATTTGGAGACAGGGAGGGCCTGCCAGGACACAGGGTGCCTCTGAATCACAACTGTGGACAACAACATTAGACGCTCATGTCCAACGGAAAGTGTAAAATGCAGCCTGGGTAAAATATGATATAGATTTTACCCGCAACATTGAGCAAGCAAGGTCTGCGGAAGAGCAATGTGTCTGCAGAACATAACTGGAAATAATTCCCTGCTGTCTGTCACATCATCCCAAGACCAGATTCAAGTAAGAGCCCCACTTTCTTCTAGTTGTCTAGGCAGCAGGACAGCCAAGACCAAGGAGAGATGCTCTTCTTGCTGTCAGCTCTGACCCCAACACCCAGGTAGCAGGAAAGGCTATTTCACCAAAGATAGGTTTTTTTTTTTTTTTTATCAGCAGGGACTCATATCTGTCAGAAGCTTGTTATAAATACAAGTTATGTGTTACCTATATTTACACACACATTGTTAGATGTCATGAATTAATCATAACTCCATGACTTAATCATTCATGACAGACAGCTACTACTATCCAAATAGCACCTTAGAAAAGATTTAAAAAAAAAAACCCCAACAAATATGAATGGATACAAACTATGACCTTCCCACCTTCTACTTCTTCCTTCTTTGCAAACATCTCCTGCTTAACACTTGCAGCTCACAGAGCAAGCCTGATAGAGATACTACTATGATACAGATGTCTATAAAATGAAGAACACCAAACTGATGTGGAAAAATACAGTGGATCTGGACATCAGGGGGTGAAATGCCAAAAAGACCAAGAGTTTCTAACAGCCACATCCATTTACAGCAACGATGAACAACTACTTTGTGATATGTCCAGTGAGTCTTGCAATGCACATAAATCCATCAACAAAAGCCACAATTATTATTTTCAGGTTGGTTTTAAGTGTTGCCACATAGGTATTTGTGCCATTGTGTTGCACAGCAGTGTTCAGCAAGGCAGAAAAACCATAGGCAGAAGGAAAACTCCTCTGACAATGCTTGGGGAAATATCTATGCCCACAAGGTACCGAGAATAAACATGTATTTGTTGGAGCAGTAATAGTCAGCCAAGAGGAGGCCTTAACTGGACAAAAAGTATGTTGTGAATCTGGAAGTTACATCCTGGTAGCATCCTCGATAGCTGACACAGAAACCCCAGTAAATCATAGTGTGTTAGCAGCAGTTAGATGCTCTCAACACCAACCCCATGGTCAGTCCCTGCTTTCCTGGGGCTCAAGTGGATAAACAACCTCATCTGAAGCTGTGCAAGGAATTGACTCAAACTGGAATAAAAATCTGACTTGCCTTGTTTCCTTGTCTGTGCTTAGTCCCTTATAGCTCAGTACGATTTTCTGCCCAGGACTTCCATCTGGATGGAGGTAATTCTTCTGTTTTAATGGCACAGTATTCAGATACTTGTACAAATACCCAGGGACATGATAAAGAGCTTCATGGAGAGCATGGAAGATGTATATTTTTAAAAGTATAAATGGGAACAAAACTCATTGTCCTTTAAATACCAATGCAGTCCTGAAACTGGGAATTTGATGCACTAGTGGAGGAACTGCATGACCTGTGAGCAAAAGCAGCTCCTCAGTTTTCTTTCCAGAATTGGAAAATTAAGAACTACCCAGGTAAATCATGGATTTTCAAAAACACAGAAAGCTTGCTTAGTTTCTTAAGGGTTAAAAAAAAAAGGGAGGGGACCCCAAATCTTCTTCATTTATTCCAATGTGATCAAGTTCTAGTCCTGCATCCTCTAAAGGTCACCTTGCCCTACACCTCAGATGTTACAGATCATTAAATCCAGGTTGATGGGACACATGGGTTGGGGGGAACACATCTAGAATTGAATATATTAACCTGCATTTAACATCTGCTTCTCAGGGAATTCTTGTTCAGTTTCTCTCCAGGAACTCTCAGGTATTTTCTTTTAGAGACCCAAACCCAAACATTCAGTCTAAAAAGTAGCCATAGACAATCAAGTATATAAAACTGAACTTGCCATTCCCTTCAGATTTAAGTATTTTGGGTGTGAGGAGAGCAGCAATGCTGGAAAACCACAGCCCTCACGCATGTGGGTTTTACAGGCATCAGCCAGCGCATCAGCTGCGCCGTGTCTTTGGCAGCCTGGGACCTACAGCTGTTCCTCAATGCTGTTTTTGGTGCTGCCAGCTGGGCTGAGCCATTGCAAATGGATTGTGTGTGCATAACAAGGATGGCTTCTGCATGTGCTCGGGGCTGCTGTGTCCTGCCTGGGGAAAGGGAGAGGTGGGGAGTACAGAAGTGGTCACCCCTCCCAGCCCTGTGCTTGCATTTGCTGAGCACGCACCTGCAAAGGAAAAGGAGACCTCTGTGAGGGCCTAAACCTTCAGATACCAGCGAGGGCTTGCTCTGAAAGGTTTATTTGCACGCATCTGCTTTACGATACGGATTTTTCCATACCAATCACTATCAGCAGCTCTGCTGCAGGTCAATGGCCGACCACGGAGGTCAAAGAGGAAGAGCCATGGTGATTCCTTGCAAAGTCCCATCCACAGCATTTTAACTACTCATTTCCAATTCGTAAGACTCCATTTCAGCATGACACCTCCAGGCAACTTTAACTCTCCAATGGGACTACACAGGTGTGTAGAGGGAGATGCCTAATAGCCACACCAAAGATTTTTTGGTGCCTACATAAAAACATCAGCAAGTGCTCCTGCAACTTAATCAACACTTTAAGATCACAATTAGTTTAGCTTTGGCTTGTTCTGTCTTGTGTGACAGTCTTGTGCTGATAGTTCTTGGGCACACTCATCTAACAAACTCTAAAAGTGATCTAAACTTTCCAAAATTCGTATTTCAAGCAGCCATTTGTAGCTATGGAAAATGTTGAGATGCAAACAGGTGTGATCCACCACATCTCCAAGGCAGGTGCAGCACCACCTTCTCTTGGTAGCATGCTTTGCATATCCCACTGGATCACAAGGCCTCAAATTGCCACTGGTACAAAACTCTTCTCTGAAAGTTTTATGCCTAAAACCAAAGCTCATTTTAGCAGTAAGGAGGAAAAAAAAAAAAAATCTCTCTTCCAAAGAGGAGCCCTTGTTCCTTCTGATCTGGAATATTAATCAAAGCCTCAGTTCGGGAAGATCAGTGGGTGCAGGGCACAGATGAGGTGATTTTGCAACTGATGATCATCTATCATAAAAGTATGTGATACATCTCTCCAGTTCTGTATGTAGCACAGGGAGAGAGCTGGCGACCACACAGCACTTGCTCTCCTCCTCCATTCTGCTGCTAAATTACATTAAACAGAACTTAGCAATAGACTCGGCATGTCCTGAATGTTTTTTTCTGTGTAACCCTTTGCTGCAGCTGCTAAAGGAACATGATGTGATAAATGTAACACAATGAAAGGGATGGTGCACATCAAAAGAAATTATGAGTGGCTTGTATATCTATTTACAAGTCAACAGTGGCCATTTCCCTCCTCCCATCACCATTTGAGACAATGTGTCAATAAAAACGTGCATTTCTTGAGTAGCTTTCTTCATTTTATAATTGTTATTGTCACTGCCAAGTTCACTGAAATCCAGCTTCACCCTTTGTGCAATACGGACAAACCAGCAGTGTTTCATACAAAGTGCTCAGCATCCGTCCCTGGAAGAGACAACTGCAGCCTCAAAGTACTGTATCTCCTGGGAGTTTATCTAAGCTTTGCTCCCTTACATGGGAGTGTACATTTCCCATAGACCTCTACGGTGTCGTTATCATCATGAGTCACCTAAGTTTTCCTAGCCATTTACTGTCATGCAGACCCACCATTTAAGAGATTGTATGTATGGAAGTGCCTTACCCTTCATCCTATAGGAAACAGTCGTGGGAACCTTGGCCCTGGATATGGTGACCAAGTGAGCATAGTGCAGCAGGTCTGACTACATGCTACAGTAAAACTTCCAAGAGACAAGGAAAACCCACTAGAGGATTTGTTTCTCTTTAAAGATACCGATTTCTTAATATCCAGATCTGAAACTTGACAGGAAAAAAAGAGGGGAGAAAAGAAAAAAAAAAAAAGAAAAAAAAAAAGGATTTTATCATCAATGGGACACAAAAAAAGATTTTTTTCCTCTGAAATGAGATATGACTCTTGGTGAGCTGCAGCTAAGCAAAGAGGGAAGCCACAAGGTCTCCTGAGTCAGCAGCACTTTACTGTGACACAGTACAGGAGGGACACAGCCCATGGATGTCTCAGGGCTGGAGTCACCAAGCCAGCAGCTACCAGCTCAGCCAGAGGGAAGATTCAGCTAATGGCAAAAAAACAAGTTTGGAGAAGGAAACACTTTCTTCCTACCAACCCAGAGGTATCCATGGCTTTGGCAGAAGTGACGCAGGAAACAGCTAGTGACACTTGGTCCCTTCCTTCATGGTTCTCTGACCCCAAACTGGAATGGGAGGATAAACAACTGTGCCAGTCTCCCTCTTCCCTATCACAGACAAGATTCGAGGTATCAAGAGAAAGGTATGGAGAAAGGAAGAGAGGGAGTTCCTGCAAAGGGTTAGTTTCAGGTCTCAGACATCCACTCTGAGCCTCAGGTAGCTGGTACATATAGAAGCTTTAATGATGGTTTAGGCAGCCAGGGCGCTGTATGAACAGTCTCTGGATACCTACTGCACTTTAAAACTACTGATTCCACCAATTAATTTTACATTACACAGTGTGCCCTGTTCACACTATTACTGGCAATTCAGGAAAATAGAACCATAGAATGCTTCACTAGATCAGGTTACTCAAAGCCCTGTCCAACCTGACCCTGAACACTTCCAAGGCTGAGACAGCCACAAATTCTCTGGGCAACCTGTTCCAGTGCCTCACCACTCTCATCCTAAAAAATGTCCATCTAAACCTACTGTCATTCCGTCTAAAACCATTGCCCCCTGTCATGTCACTACAGGCCTTCGTAAAACGTGTCTCTCCTTCTTTCTTATAAACCCCCTTTAAGGACTGAAAGGCTGCAATAGGTCTCCCCAGAGCCTTCTGTACTGTACTGTAGAAATAACTTTGCAAATACTTATTAATAAATAACTAATCTCATTAACACCAGGATCACAGGGATGGACAACAGCTGTAATTTAGTTAAAAACGCTCATTATCTCTGCCATAATTTTCTCAGATATGCTATCACCCAGTCACTTGATATCTTTTGTTTTCCTGTCCCCAGGAGCTGGATTTGCCTTGTTCTTCCGTCATCAATCGAACGTGATGGGGGGGAACCCTTCTTCTGTTTGCTAGTACAATAAGATAAAGACTACATCAGATGACACAGGCACCACTGACTCCCTGCTTATAAAACATTTACAACATCTCTTCTCTTTTTACAGGAAAAGGAATCACAGCTTGTGGACTGAAATGTATCTCTATTCAATATTCACCAGCACAAAGGCAGCTGACATCCCCAAAGCTTCTGGGAGGCTTTCTGCAGAGGTTACGTGTTTCTCAAAAGCCTGACCAACAGCAGTCACTTCACTCAATGGTCCTTTGGAAGAAAAGCAGCAGTGGCCTCTGACTAAGTCACACAAAAAATCTGCCATTTTGAATCAAAATAGGAAGAGCAGCAGCACAATGCATAGCAAAGGGAATAGCTGAAACTCAATCAAGAGGACAGGGCAGTTAGTTTGCTCCTGAGCTTTTGCTTTTTGGTGCCAAATGGCCCAGTAGCAGGCTTCCACTGGTGGAAAACCATAGTGGCTCATTGACTGCGTATGTCCTACCCAGCATCCTTCTCCTCTCCCTTGCCCTCTGTTTCTTCCCTCGCATACGCATGCACTTGTTCTCATAAATATCTAGAAATTGAGGGTGCAAAATACCGAGGCACAGCTCAAGGAGGAAAGTCCACGATCCAACAAGCGGCCAGTGTTTCACCCTTGGGACTTTTGGCCACATTACAAATTTCTTGGAGGTCCTGGGGCTGTCACGATAGTAAGTGTTGCAGGTTTTGGACCAAGTTTTTTAATTTCAGATAGGGACTATGAGAATCAAGTCCCTGATTAATTCATTTCCCAGTGTTTCAACCACAAGCTATTACCTTCCCTGCAGAAATTGTTGACAAACTAAGCAGAAGACCATGGAGAGATTATTAGAAACATTTGCTGGAACTTCTCTCTTTGAAAAGTGCAAGTTATTATTCCTCTACTATAAAATTTGTAGTATGAGGTGAGACAACATCTCTCCTGCTAAAGAGCCATCACAAATGAAGTAGGTTATGTACATGGCCTAAATAGTGTACTGTAGATTGGAAAGCCTTGCTTCTCCTCTGCATCAGAGCAATTGAATAATTTTTCTTTTCCCAGTACAGCCATACAGCACCATTACAGAAGTCTTCAGTTATAGTTAACCTATAGCCATGCCACAACCATGAGATGCTTTACAAGATTCCTTAGGCACCCTCAGTTCTCCAAATTGCCACATACATGACATGTTATTATGCTAATTATGTGATGGGGAAACCACAGTGCTGGGAGGTTAAGTGTCTTGCCCCAGTCATTCCAAGATCCAGTTGCACAGGTAATGGGCAGCTGGTGTCACCCTTTAGCAGTCCATTACCTCTTTGCTGCCCACCTCTCTGATAAGGAGATAACCTCGCTGTGCTTGGGAGCATCCTCCTACCTAACGAAAGCCTTTTCTTTTAATCATGGAGCCACACCATGGGTCTTTGCTGTTCACCCTGCTGTTTCCTCACCTCTCTGCCACAGCACTGCAGGTTTGCTGAGGAGACAGGGGGATTACTAGCTTCAACCCAGAAGATCAAATGTTAGGTTACAGTCTTTTTCCACAAGCTGTCTAGACGTTGCCAGGTTGATGGCTGCAATCCTTCTGCAGACCATGCTCTTCAAATGAAACTGAGTGCATCATCTAAACCTTAGGTCACTGCACAGCTCACCATGCATCGAACTAAAGTACCCTCTGCATACAAGATGAGTGGACTGTTTATTGTACCAACACACTATTAAGGTTTAGAGATGAGTAGCGATATTTCCCCAGCCTATTTGGTTACTTACAACAGTCAGAGACATGGTGTGCTGGACCTCCTGCTTCTACATCAAACCTAAGCGGTCCACTGCCTGCTCATCCGATTGCTGAAATGACTGGCATGCTCCTGCTGCATCTGCTTGAGCAAGACTGTGCATCTTTCCTATGTATCCTGCTTACACACGGGAAGTCATCATAGACTACCAGGTTGGAAGGGACCTCAAGGATCATCTGGTCCAACCCTTCTTGGCAAAAGCACGGTCTAGACAAGATGGCCCAGCACCCTGTCCAGCTGAATCTTAGAACTGTCCACTGTTGGGGAATCCACCACTTTCCTGGGGAGATTATTCTAATGGCTGATTGTTCTCATTGTGAAAAATTTTCCTCTTGTGTCCCGTCGGAATCTTACCAGGAGTAACTTGTACCCATTAGCCCTCATCTTTTCCATGGGACTCCTTGTAAAAAGAGAGTCTCCATCTTCTTTGTAGACACCTTTTAAATACTGGAACATGGTGATAAGGTCTCCCCTAAGCCTTCTTTTCTCAAGGCTGAAAAAAACCAGTTCTCTCAACCTTTCCTCATATGGCAGGCTTCCCAGTCCTTTGATCATCTTTGTGGCCCTTCTCTGGACCCTCTCCACGCTGTCCACATCTGATAACTGCAGCTTCTGAATGGCACCACAATGCAAATATTAATTAGGAGAATGTAGTTACAGCAGTACCATGCACACAGCAAAGTGACTTCATAAACTGAAAAGCTAATACAGACACAACCTATCAGTGCCACCTTACATAGTAAAAATCCTTATGTAATTAGAAATATTCCCCACACAAGAAAGACAAGTGCCTGCACCCCCAGGAAGGGTCCCAAGATGGGAATTGGCAGGGCCAACAGCATAACAGCCTGCTCAAGAGGTGAGATGAGAAACAATGGAGCTGACCTTTTTTTTTGTTGTACTCATCTTCTGTTGCATTGGAGGAGTCTGAATGATAGTCGCGAAGCTCCTGTTCATACATCTCCAAAAAATTCTCATCTGTCTTTCCTTTCTTGGACTTGTCACCTTTCTTCTTCTTCTTTTCTTTGCCTTTTTTGCCTTTTTTCTTCTTTTTCTTTCTGAGCTCATAGTCATCCTCATCCTCACTGATATACTCTCTTCGCTTGGTTTTTTTCTTTTTCTTTTTCTTCACTTCCCCATCAATCTCTGAGTCCTCAGACTTTGATTTCTTTTTGCTTTTTTTCTCCTGGTTTTCATCTTCCCCATCTTCCTCAACTACCTCTTCCACTGCCTCTTCTTCCTCTTCTTCTACTTGGTGCTTTTTGGTCTTTTCTTTCATGTCATTGTTTTTCACCCCTATGCTTTTAACAACACTCTATGATTGCCTTAACCTTACTTCTGCCACCTACCCTGGCTCCTATACCAATTGCCAAACTTCTTTAGTCCTCCTCTACCTGCCTAGGGCTAGGGTGTCCTCGTTTTGCAGTGTCCTTCCTCCGCACCAGCTCAGAGTAGGTATGTTCTGGAGTGCCTTGTCCTTCCCAACACAAGGGTGCCAACAGCTCACCTTCTGACTCTTCCTGCCTTCCTTCACCTCCTTGACTGAGGCACCTTCCTCTCTCTTTAGTCTTTGGGTTTTCTCTTTTTCGTTATTATTATTTATTCATTGGTCTGTGCTGAGAAATTTCTCTTTTTTTTCAGAGCTGCCTCAGCCTCCGCTCAGAGTCAGTTGACAATCTGGGTCTATGGTATCAGGACGTGCCAGTCAAGGTTGTAGCTCCCTGGAAAATTGGTCAGATAAGAGCACATGGTCAAGTTGCTTCTTGTCCTTCACATGCCAGCTCAGGAAGGGGGGAAACAGAGGCACTTCTCCTCATAACATATAGAAGCTTCAGAAAACTCATGAAAAATTACTTAGTGCTATCCAGTCATGTGGTTATAAGACAGATGGGCAGGTGAAAAAGGAGACCCACCAAGCAACCATATCGCACTGGTCTGTATTTCCTCTCCATTATTCATGGTGTCAGGATCACCTTACCGATAACAAAGGTCTCAACTTTACATGGATTTTTTTTTTTTTCTTTTTGACCAGCCAAGCCAGTGACCAGAAAAAACAAAGACCTCCAGGATGTCTGTCTAGAGACCTTTAGCATCAGCAATGCACTCCTGCATCCAGTTCCTCCGTCCCCCAGTTACTGTGCTGCATGTCCAACCAAATGAAAAATCAATGCTTAATAAATAAATACAACAGTCAGAAGAAGACACTGAATGTGCTTTACACAAGGTGCCCTTATAACAGCCCATCTTGGCCAACCAAAGAGAAATAAAACTTAGATTAATAACTGAGCACAAGCACAAATATACCCATCTGACAGCTCTCACAGAGAAATATTCAGGTGAGATAGGTGGAGGATGGGAAAAATAAATGATGGAACATCACGGTTGGAAGGACACCACAGCATGAAGCATGCCCAGCACCCCACTTGTGCCCAGGGATGTCAGCATGGGGCTCACCTAATACCTAGTATATGCAACAGGGGTTTCACTCCCACGCCCAGAGGCAGATATGCCAGCAGGACTTAGGAAGGGACTGAGGGTCCCTCAAACTCTCTCTTCCCGCCTGAGCTACCAGTGCAGTCCTGGTCCAAGCCCCGCAATGGTGTAAGCGTACAGCCCCAGCTGTTCAGCTTGCGTTGGCATCCAGCCCTGCAGAGGCTCCAGCAGGCTCTCCTGGCAGGTAAAGGGAAGGACAATCATGACATCGGGTCAATCTCAGCTGCAGTCAGGAGCGGATGTTTTAAAATCTGACTGAGAACAGGAAGAGAAAAGAAGAAAAATCATTTCTTCTTCAAAGGTGCTGTTACGGGTTTTGTCACAGAAAATGAAGTTTAATTGCAAACAGTGATATAGAAAACCATACTGAATTTCTCTGATGTAGCTCAAGTGTATGTAAACCAAGCAGGGCAGTCAGCCTGGTCCTAAATCACTCTAATGGAAGAAGTGAGAGCTGAATTTATGACAGAGCTGTAGGATGATGATACAGAGCCTCCTGCTACCACACACCCTGCCTGTGGGATAACTCAGCCCACAGCTTCCTCCAATGATAAATTAAGGGCTATTTGCTTGATGGTATGCTGCCAAAGTTAATGATACCATAACTATTGGTAAGTCAGAGGGTTCGGCCATGCTAAGTCTTTAATGCACACAATTTAAAACTCTTCCTAAATAAGCCCGGGGGTTTCCAAGAGCCAGCCTGGAAGGGGGGAGATGGCATCTGCAGTGGGTTATCTGGAATATGAGGAACAGATGTTTTGATGGCAGGATGTGCACCCCGAGCAGGGTGGCCGTGGCATTGCCCCAGGCAGGAGTGGATGGGGAGAACCAGCTCCAGATGATCCAGGGTTGGTGGGGGTCTGTCCCACCCTCCTCAGCAGGTGTTTGGCACCAGTCTCCAACAATTTAATGTGAATAATAATTTTTTTTAAAAAAACACTCTCTTTTTTATGGTCTCTGTTGCTGAATGGAAATCTTTCTATTAAGCATCATAAAGTGAATTATTCAGGGACAGCTTCCAAGTAGGTTAAAGCACAGCTTTGGGATGAAACACAAGGATAGCTTTTCCAAGGTCTTAAAATCATAACAAACAAACAAAAAAAATCACTGTCCTTCCTTGTGATACAGCTCTCACTTGCGAAACTGCTGGGACATCAGCACCACAGGACCTGCACTGTGCCTGAAATCCCCTGTTTACTTTCAGGTCTTTATTTTCTGGAAAGCAGCAGAAAGGCACGTACTGCATCTCTGCAAGGCACTTCTGAGAGTGAGCACAGCACAGTTGGCTCAGCAGGCACCAAGGGTACACTGCTCCGAAGGCACCATCCAGGGACGTGGATGCTGCCAGTCCCGAGGAGCTCAAGGATCCTGCAGAGATATTTGATGATGCAGCACATTTTCTCAGACAGATGCTTTGCAGTGCACTACATTCATAACTGTTACCTTTCCCCTCTCTGGGACAGCCATCAGCCCACAGCAGAAATTACAAGCACAAACATTTCAGCTTAAAGCTGGGAGCTGGACTGAGATTTTGGCTGCAGAAAATCCAACCTTTTCCACAGGGGGGGAAAAAAAAAAAAAAAAAAGCCACAGAACAGAGCAAAACATTACTTCAGGAAAATAAAAAACATGGGATCTCTCAGAAAAGCAAAGCTTATATCTTTGTTATGCTTTCGCAAGATAGACACTTCATCAAACCGAGTCCCTGAGTTCTGCTGCTCCCAATGACTCCAGCTCTATGCAGCAAAACGTTGACAGCATTAACATCTAAGGCCAAAAGACAGCATTACGATTACTCGGGACATGTCACCCAGGTGCAAGATTGGTCCCTTCTAGCCCTAAAATAGTTCTCTTAATATCTGCTTACCCTCTCCCCCATAGTAAGTTACCTGCCTTTGACAGCAGGGCTGTTGGGGTAGAAGAAATCCCTTTTTCCCCCCTCCTGCACTGGGAGATTCAGTTTTAGGATGCTGGGGTCACCTCCGGGACCAGCCTCAGGCTGATGCAGCGCCAGCAAGGGCTGAGGCCATGCTACTTTTGCAGAAATACCACAGTTAACAAGTCATGTGTCAGGAAGAAAGATCAGAGGCACTAAAAGCACCAGGGGGACATCACGGTAGTTGCCCCAGTGAGAACGACCCCTCTGAGCTACCTCTAGCCTTGTACTTTGCTTTCTCCCAGTGCAGCAGAGCAGGACCAGAGGTATAAGCCAGAAATAAATCATCCCTATCAAATGGGCTAAAATGATTGGGGAGAAGAGACATTTACCATGTCTCATTCAAACTTTGCTCCATACACTTCCTTCGTCTGTTGTTTTAATTAAAAAGAAATGTGCTGAGAACACTCCAGCTTGCTTTTGTTCTTTTTGTGAATAACAGCTGGGAGAAGAACAATGGGGTTTATTGGTGCATAAAGAAGTACCGGGAAAGCAACCAAGCTATTGGTGAGGACCATTAGTTAAAACTGTCAACAGTATTTATATGGGTTTATATTCCTACCCTGCATTCAACAAGAGATTCCCCCGAATCCTCTCTCTCAAAAAGACTCAGGCCAGAACCCACCAGAGCAACTTCTTGAATTATAACAGATTTGGTGGAGTACAATAGATCAGAATTTGGCTTTTTGAGGTCCTAACTCACCTGTAACCTTTTTTTCCTGGGATGCAAAAACTTGAACAGTGCTTAACCTGGAATTATCCCATTATTAGGTAATGAGATTATTATTATTAATAATAATAATAGAGGTAAATGTTAGGCAAGGTATGAACACACCTTTTCTTTAGTTCATTCTCTTCTATGTGGTTCCTCTTTTGCACCTATTACCATAAAATCCAGATGTCCTGTACCTAGGTGCCATGCAACATAGCCGACATATCCCCAAAAAAACATTTGTTCCAGTCTCCTTCCCAAGGCAGATGCAGTGAAGCCTCTTGTGTCAGGAGAGGTTATTTTTCAATACATGCTGCTCTGTACTTATGGTTAGAGAAGTCTGTCATCCTCATTGCACAGTCTGGGGGCAATTTAAAGAAAAAGTTGGTGTCTGCATGCATGGTCTGTATTTAGGTGCTTTTTTTGGTGACCAATACACCCTATGGAGATGAGGGTAAAGCAACTGGCTGTGAAGGACAGACAGCAAGACATAGGTCAGATGTAGGCAAAGCAGTTTTCTAGATGTTTTATGAACCAGCTGTTTTAGTCTGCCTCCCCTACTGCTCCCGTGGGGTTCAGGTTGGGGTATAATCCAGAAAAAAAAGGGCATCCTTGAAATCTGAATTACCACAGTTAGCAGAGCTTCAGGGGGCTTTGAAGCACACAGTGCTCTGCCCAGGGCACCATATACTAGGTATACTAACATATACTACAGCCCAGCACACCATATACTTAGATATATAGTGTCCATCTCCTTCAGGAAATAAATGTATTTAATGCCACAGAAATATATACCAAAAGATTCCTTTAATAGAGACATTTCATTTCTCTCCCATGTACGTGAATAACGCAGAAGATTACACCAAGCTGGGCAGAGGAGGTGCTGGGGGAGCCACTTGCCAGTGTTGCAGCACCAGTCATTGCAGGTTTAATCAGACTTCATGGTGCCTACCGAGAGCTTTGCTTTTTCTTCCAGCCCCAACTGGCTACTCATTACTACTTTCTTTTTTTTTTTTTTAATTCAGATAACAAAATCTGCCTCTTCACTGCAATCCCACCAGCCCAAGAGCTCAGCGAGAGGCAGTTGGGGATATTGGGGTACAGAGTCCCATCTATCTCAAAGACAAGCTGGAAAGGTTTTAGGATGTCCATGGGCTTCAGTGGGATCTCGCTGCCTTCAAGCATATGGGCATAACGGCCTCTGCTGGTTAAATGGGGTTTAGCCAAGAAAAATATTTCCCTCGCAAAAGGCAGAGACAGATGCTAAGTGTCCTGCAAGGAGAGGAGCAGCAGTTTTTGGTGGCTGGGAACCGCAGGCATCCATCAGCGGGGACACGTTTATAGACCCCGAGCCCTCAAAAGCCTCGAAACAGCAGCTCCTGTAGCCACCTCCGACTCAGGGCTGGGGAAACTGCTTAACCCAAGGTCATAAGAAAAAGCCTTCAAAACAGGAATAAAGTACGAGGGCTCTTAACAAAATTTGCCTGGGGAAAAACAAACAAAAGGGGAAAAAAAAAAAAAAGAACGCTTCTTGCAAGAACAGGTGATTGAAGTTGGAGGGTCTTAAATCCATGTCACAATAGGGATTTGTGTGACTATTCCACAATACAGAATGAAGTCTCTCCCATTGCCTGAACAAGCAGGCACCAGAGCACAGACCCCACCAGCATCCCTGGCACCTCCTGGAGCTCACCTGTACCTCCCGGGACACAGCCAAGCAGGCATCAAACATTATCTATCCAGCTTCAGGTACCAGAGTTGCTGCAGGAGCACAGAGCTCAATGTAGGTTCAACATCCAAGCATTTTGCAGAGTATTTTACCCTGATTAGACTTCTGATTGAAATAGGGAGGTGCTGGGAGAGTGCAATGCCCTCATCTACTCTTCCCTGGGGCTGTGGTACCTCTGATTTGAAGGCTCCTGCCAGACATGTAGGATCTGCTCCAGATACCCACAGCTGGCAAATTATACATGCAATAATCCATGAAGGCTTATTCACAGCCATGAGTTGTTTTAAAAGCCGCAAGACTGGGAAGAAACAGCATCTTAATGCTGCTAGTATAAAACAGAGACCTTACAAGAACGAGTGTGTAAGGCTGGTGAAAGAGGTGCTCTTCTTTTTTATCAATTTAATTCACAACATTTAAGTATTGCTAAGAATTAATTAGTGACAATTAAAAATAGATTGAGCTGTGATTGTGTGTCCTTAGAAAGTCAAGCTGAGCCTACATGTACTCAGCAAATAGAAGCTCAAAAAAAAAAATCTCTATTTGCAGCTTCTTGCATAAATAGAGGGGGTCTCAAAGCTGACAAGTCAACCTCTGTCACCAAAGAAGCTGTGAAACGGGTTTAGGAAGAATGTAATATAAACCTTGTTCAAGGGAGTTTTGCAACATGAGAATATGGGAAGGGAGCTGACTGCATTTTCACCTGCTTCTCCAACCACCTTTTCACAAAGTGATAAGGAAATAAGACCCACAGAGACCAGAAATTTCAAGTGCACATAGACACACGCCAATGAATAAGGGACTAGACTATCAGCTAAACAACTTAAAGACCATTATTTCTGTTTAAACCAGATGTGCAGCCAGACCTAATTAAGTCATTAGCTACAATTACTAGTATTGCAAGTCGTTTCCTATTGAAGGTACTCTTTCCTTAAAGACTAAAAGTTTGAGTCTTGCTGATTCCAAGAGAATGAGAGATTCAGCCCCAAGATTGTAATTCATCTATTCCTTCTGATCATAATGTACATTAGACCAACCACCAAAAGTGAGAAGAGGGATTCAGAGCACTGGCCACTTCTGTGCCAAGTATTGAGCATTCCCACAGGTGGTGAGGTTCCTTCATCTTGTGCACCAGTTATTTTAAGTTTCCCCCAGGAGGGATCAACCTACCTCCTTGCATGCTAAAATTTTCTGATATGTCTGTTCCGCTAGAAGGCTATAAAATTCAGTGTTTCTTAAAAAGACTGTGACTCACATCAGCTTAAAGTATTTCAAAGGACAATGTTCTTTCCCCCAGTGAAGAACACCACAGATCACAATGAAAGGCAGGAGCAGAAGCGACTAAGTGGCAGGGATACAAGGAGAAAAGCAGCTATCTTCAGGCACTGCAGCGAGGGTAAAGAACCAAAAGTGTTCAGTTTTGCAAGGTATTGAGCATAGTGAGATTTAAAGCATGAATAGAAACACTGAAATCAATGGGATCAATCAATGCTTGAAGAGTCACCTGAATCAGAGCAGATCTAAGCAAACCTGAGAGCTTTGCTCCTATCCCATTGACACGCAGCATGTCACTGCTGCCTGCATTCATGTGGCTGCTTCTCCCTGAAGAGCCCAAGCACAGCTCTGCTTGCTCCTGCCCAACTCCCAGCCTCCACAGCCCAAGAAACCAGCTGCGGCACCAGGTCCTACTCAGCTTCTCCCTTGCCAGGGCAGTGAGAAGGCACAGAAATGGGAGCTTGAGCCCGTATCAAGCCATTCCATACCACTCTGTTGAATCTACTGTCTGCAGTGCAGGCACCAGCCCAGCCCAGCATCCCCAACACCCTAAGCTTCCTCATTCTCCCTCCAGTACCATCTTTAGCAAGGACAGATGGACACGGCAACTATCTCAGCACCCACTGGACCAGCCCTGATCGTCTTCATCCCTAGCTCAGTGCCTTTCTCTCCATCGAGAAGAACCATCAAAGCCATCCCCGATCTCCAAGGTGTATGCATTTCACACCTCTCCCCAGCTCAAGTTTACAACCCCGTATCCATCTGTACATGGGGCTGCCACTTCCACTGGGGAGAGGAGATTTAAAGAGAAAAAAGGGAGGGAGGGTGTCAGATCCACACTCCCCTGCTAATTCCTATCAAAGGACAAGGCTGCATTTCCACCCATCTTCTAGCTGCATCATAAGCAGGACAGCTTTGCTACATTGGTCCATCCCCTGCAGAGATAATCAACTTTTTCATTAACCTGGCTGCTCCTGGGACTAGATCTTCCCTGAAAACTGCTATAAAACAAGTTACAAGCCAAAGGGCATGTTTAGGGAGCACCAAAGTGGGCAAGTCTTCTGCAGATTGTTTCACCTGAACTTGCCTTGTCTTTTAAATACTTGAGAAAGAACTAAGAGCAAATGGTGACTGCAATGCGTAGCAGCATTAGCCTAGGATGCACAAAAAAAGAGGATTTTAAGATTGGCTATGAGAAACAAAAGGTCAAGAGGGCAGAAACATCAACTGTCTGCTGTCCTTGGCTAGGGCAGAGGTTGCTCACAGTGTACCAGACTGCTGCAGAAGAGAAGATGGGGGGAGAGGGGAAATCAGCTAGCACTCTCCACACACACTTCACTGATTCTCTCTCACTTTCCCACATCCCCAGTCGGCATTTCCCTAAGGAAAAGAGCCACACACACAAGCCTATGGGACCTTGGGGGCCAGAGTCAACCACAGAGGGACAGACCTGCTCCTGCCTGTGCAAACACCCTGCTTATGGGCAGCCAAGGAAAGAGATTCTACCCTGGATTAAGAATAAAGCCACCTCCTCCTTTGAAAATCATATTAATTAATGGCATTCATTAGGGAGCTAGCCAGGAAACTAGGTAATTTAATTTCTCAAGTACACAGTGTCAGGAATGATAATGGGCCAAAAGCCAGTGCTGCCAACAAGGTGAAACCTCTTTCATTTATTATCTGAGAGGTGGGGAAGTCAAGCATGAACATCAGTGTCACTAGAGAAACAGATACACTGAGCAAGTACTAAATTATCCAAATGAGTCCATTATATCTATTGCTGTCACACACCGCCCGAGGGAGATGGGAAAGGTCTCCCAGCTCACCAGTGATGCCAAGGGCCATTGCTCTCCTGCAGGTGAGAGGCTTTGCTGGGCTAGACACCACACAAAACGAGTCAATAATTTTAGAGAAAAGAAAAAAGGAAAACCTACCAGCCAGCAATTTGCCATGGGAAATCATGAGCAAATAAAAATTCAAATAACACTCCTCTAAAAGATGTTGATGCCCATGAAATGTTGATTTAACCAAGAGCTACAAAAAAGATTTTAAACCCCCAGTCTGGTTTGCAGCATTAAATGCACAGGGAGGCTGAGTCAGTTGTCTCTGCCAAAAGATGCCCCAACTGGACTGTGTTTGGGGAGACAATGGAAAAATCAGGCCAGGTGACTTTCTTGCCATCATCTACATAAAAAGTGATGGAAACAATCAAGCTTAGTCATTTTACTGTGCATCTCTGGTTTTCATCCAAACATATCAGAGAACTTACACGCAAATCAATCCTTACAGCGAGTAGTCAAGCCCAAAAGCTTTGCCACGCTCTGAACAGGTAATTCAGGGCTTGGGGAGATAATAGATTTATTATAGCACTTGTCCAAGCTGATTTAGCAAAGCAGGGACAGAAACATGAGCAAAGGAGTCCTTTCTCACTCCTTGGCACAAGAGTTGAGCATTTGCACCTTGGGCTGATGTAGCCTTTCCTTTCCAAGGACCAGGCAGGTAACTCCAAAGCACCAGATTCAGCAGAGGGACGCACCCAGCCAGAGCTAGGAGGCTTGTTTCAACTTAGCAAGGCACAGTCACAGCTCCAGAAGTGCTTTATAGAAAGAGATTTTCTTTAAATTTTATTTATTTTTTTTAAAATACAAGTTTAGAAATGGTAAGAGGCTACCAGCATGATCAGTCTAAGACACTATGACTCTTTAAGAAGACTTGAGGCTCTGGAGGAGAAGAAAAGAAAACCACCACCACCTCCAGCTTTAGAAGGTCTAAGAACACTTTAAATACACCTATCTACTGGTTTCCAGCCCATCCTGAGGAGTCCAAGATGGTGCTCTCGCAGTGCTCACAGCACATCCTGCAGTGGTCAGTGGAAATGAGAGTACCTCAAAACAAGCAAGTACAGGGCAGTTCCCATTTCTTTTCCATCCCTAGAGAAATGTAAACATTTTTTTCCCCCACTCTTAAAGATCTGCCATGTCAATACATTATTTTTTGTAATTAACATCATTACAGCGCACCATTAAATTGTCCCAGTTCATAAAAAGGACTGCACTATAACACTATACCCAACAGGGAAAATAAATTCTTTCATTTAGGACAGGTTTGAAATTACTTTTAGATACATCTAACCCCTTTAAAATTGGAATTCAAGCAATTTCACTGAAACCCTGTTTGTTTTTTATATTCAGGAACAGAAACCCTATCCAGTATATACCTCCAAGGGAAAACATTACTGTTATCCAAAATGACATTAAGATTTAACACAAACAACACAGTAATTCAGCCTTTTAAAATTCAATAATGGTTCCTCTGATTTGACACACAGTGAAGCTGATTGCAGAACTACCATTAACTTCAGTGATTTTGCTGCAAGCTTCCTGACAAATTCAAAATTACATTTAAATCACCCAATATTATTTAATATGATGTAAGCTATTATATAGTAAATTAAAATCAAACTTAACAGATGTTTCTACAGCTCTTTACTTAAAAGTTATACAACTAAAGAACACCATTTTTAATTCTTTTTTTAAACCTATGCACAGGCTGCTGAATCTAAGTACATTTAATATTTAATGAAAACAGTATGATCCTTACAAGAATTTAGTGCTGCCAGTGAAGCCAGTACCACTGTTGACATTAGATAGCAGGAATAACTGTTTGCAGAGCGCAAACCCATAACTGATCTAATGACAGTAAATATGCAGACCCTAATGCATGTCCTCCAACTTCAGCAGAGTTAAGCTTTCGAGAGGCAAGCTGGGATTTCTATATCAGATCCACGTATCAGAGACCAGAAGAGCAGCAATGATTAAGGCCTGTAGTACACAGCTTGTTGCTGAATCTGGGGACATTTGCAGCAAATGTGCCACTTCTGTAAGCTAAAAGATGACCTTCTGTGTCTCCATCGCTAAAAGATGAGGATCTAATTCAATAAATCCAGAAAGGCTCAAATGCTCAGCTCTTCAGATGCTGTCAAATTGCCTCTGCAATGATCATTGATTTCCTCTCCTGCAAGGCCACAGCTTCCTCAAAGTCCGCGGCAGGGCTGCCAAAATATTGCTCAGGATCCCTGGGCTGCCTCTGACCCTCCTGCCCTGGGGGGTGGAGAAGCTGCGTGGCCCAACTGCACCCGTGCACATCCGTGGGCAGAAATTTCCTGGCAGCAACGCCCAGACACACCTGTGGTTTATACCTTGAATACTTTCCTGTGCTGCAAATGTTGTTTTACCTTTTAAGACACTCTTTGGCAATGTAATCAGCACCAGAGAAACCTCTGCATACTCTGTTCCCACATAATGGGGAAGAAATTGTTTTTATTTGTTATTTCTTATTTGCTCTGCAGTGACATTAGAGTTCCCAGCTGAGACTAGGTCCCTGCTGTGCTGAATGCTGCAATAACCACACCAAGAGGGAAAGAAAGTCCTTGCCCCAAAGGCTCTGTGTAGACAGGAGAGACACAGAGCTAATAGGAAAAAGGCAGGACCATGGCCACAAGCACCAAGCAGGGCACCCCAGCCAAGCTGGGGACACTTCCTGACTCCATTACCTGCTCTGATCCACTAATCACTGAGTCACCAGCAAGAACATGCACCAAAACCCCCAAGTTTACTGTCCTCACATCTTCCTGGCTGCATGCAGCCACCTGCATGTAGGGAATCGGGCTCAGGGGTATAATAGATGCTGTTCGCAAACAACTAAAGATCTATTCCAGAAGTGGTGGCTTCTGAACAAGCTAATCATGAGCAAGTTTAAGGTTTTCAACATCAGAGCAGGGAGGTTCTCAAGCAGCCCCCCCCAAAAACAGCAGCAGACAGAAACCCACACCTGGATTTGGCAGGGGCTTGGAACCTGCATGGATTAAGTACTTCATGGGTTAAGCTAGGACTAGACTTGATGAGGCAAGGCACATGGTCTCTTGCAACTCTGCATGCTCCAAAATAATCACTTTGTGAGCAGGTGATGTTTATAAAATAAATAGCTCATAGATGGTCCAGGGCTCACCATCCTGGTATTGACTTCTCAGTATCGTCTGTCCTGGTGGCACTTCTCCATTCCCAGGGCCTGATCCAGTGATCCTTTACACCAGTTACAATATAGCAGCACTTGCCTCACCAGTGGACTTGTCCCCACCAGTGGGCACCTGCTCGTAGAATCACAGCATGGTTTGGGTTGGAAGAGACGTTAAAGGTCATCTAGTCCAACCTCCCTGCCAGGGCTGGTGGATGACTGTTAAGATGAGATGTACCCATATACAGGGATGAATCCAACCCAAGAAAATGAAAGAGTGGCCCTGGCTTTTCCAAATCCAGGAGATGTAGAAGTCCTAATGAAGAAATTGTGATGCTGTGGTCACCTACTGAAGGAACTGTTTTCTGCCCACCACACACCTTTGTGCTGTTCTCCAACCTACCAGGGATTTTCTGCTATTGCTATATAAATTGGCTCCTTTCTTCCTTTTTCTTATGCACAGGGTAATATCCCATCACTGATTTGAGGCAGGTAGCTTGCAGCAACAGCTCTGATCACAGCCAGATACAGCTGTCAAAAATATTCTGCGAGGAAAGTAAAAAATCCTGCAAATACCTCACATACATCTGCTAGCACCCACTGGAGGACCCAGAGTGACACAGCTACTTTCATCTCTAAATCCCAGAAAACATAATAACCTGCTCTTTGCAGTGAGGGCCTCTAAGAAGGAAGGTCAAATGTCTTGTCAAAAGTCAAAGCTAGGAACCTTTTTCAGAGCATGACACTTATCTCAGCTGTTAAAAACAATCATTTCTTTGCACAGCACCTTGGAAGTGAAGCACATTAATTATTTGGCATCTCTTCTTTCAGATTTGGTTGTTCAGCACAATACAACAGCCATTGATCGACCACAGCTAAAAATCCAGTGCATTAACTCTGCTCTAGGAGAGATCCGAGAGAATGGAGAGCTGAAAACAGCTGCAGAACTGCTGGGGTTTTATTCCCTTTTAAAGTAAAAACTTTAAAAAAAAAAAAAAATCAAAGCTTTGTTTTTGCAATCCTGTACAAACGTGTATTCTCTTCATCTTTTCAGCCTTTCAAATACTAATCATCCCCAGCAAGTTTGGCGCAGGTAAGGGCTGAATTTCCAAGACCTATTGTTAGAAAGGAACCAAAGAAAGCCTTCTGCAGTTCTTTCACAGCCTGGAAAAGCTATCAGTCCTACAAACCCCATCCAAATAACAATATGGGATTTCAAGTGGTACCTATGGGTCTGCTTACACACACGTGGGCTGAATGGGTTTACTTCTCTCTTTTTAGTCACACTGAATCTCTGAGTCACCCCGGTAGCATGGCCTGCTTCTCATATTACCATCCTCCTCCTCCTCCAAGGATCCTTATCCTGAAGAAGAACTAAGGCGTTGCAGCACACAAACTACTCTAGACAGGCACTGAAAGAAAGTCAACTTCTGGCCAAAGTTTCTTCTTTCAAATAATTTTTCACCTCCATTCTTGTATCAGAGATAAAATTATCACCAACATTTTCTTCTCCCCCCCAAGAGAATCAGTTTAGAAGATTTCTGCCAAGGAGGATTAGAGACATTGTTACAAGCTTCCAAGAAACAAGAGTGCAAGTGTATACATGTGTGTCTGGGAAAGGACGAAAGTGAAATAATTGCAGCCAAACTTGCCCAGATAGCACCAAAGAAATACAAAACTTTCTCTTAAGCTGACATAAAAATAGAAAAGCTCTCAGAGTTACAGGGACCCAGACCCAACCCAAGCAATAGTAATACCCTTTATCTGTCTGTGCCATGGAATTACTCTCAGGCTGTCAGAGTTGATCTAATTATTTCTTTCAGGACTTGCTGCTTGCTATATCTTATCTGAATATGGCTGTAAACAGCTGTAAGCATGCAAATAAGCTTCCCCAAAATGCACTACACCAATTCCCTCCCCAAGTATCCTCTGTATTATTTGTCCATAGGCAACTCCATCACAGCTGCACAAGTGCTCTCCCCCCTGAGACAGTGGACAAGATGCAAACACTCAGGTCCACAAGTAACCTTAGGGAACCAGATACCCAGCCTGCCCTCAAATTTATTCCTGAGCCCAGTTGGTTTCCTGCCCCCTCTGAAATCAAACCACCCTCCACCATTACAAATCTAATGGGCCATCCAGCGATAAAGCTCTGCTTCAACACAAAACTTGCTTGGCTACCTCCTGCTAGCAGGACAACTAATAAATTATATTACAGCACAGGTGAAGAGCAAACCAAGTTTAACACCTATTTGCACTGACACTTCTGCCTCTTATGGTAAAGAGCTGGATTTTGGTCTGGTGATTCCAGGTCCTACTGCTCATATAGCATTGAGACTGGTCAGACTGGATGGCAACATCTATACCAGCAGTTAAATGGTTGGGGTTTTTTTAAATAAACAAAGCTTCCAACGTTGGAGAATTCAGCATAGTCACCATAAAGGTTCATCATCTCTCCTGGTGAATCTCTCCCATATCTGACTTCAGTTTCCAACAACATCTTTTATATGGATGCCTGCTACACTGAAGCAAGACTGACTTTGGATGCCCAGGCAGGCACTAGCACACAGAGACCATGGTGAGGTAAACTAACGTGCTTGACTTTTTAGCTTTTGGGCACATTTCCAAGCATTTCACTGTTCTCCTTTGAACTCTCTAACATTTTGCAGGCTTGACATTGAGACTATTGCAGGGGTGTTATGTCAGAGCAGCACAAGGAGGTGCTCCTACACAGGGATGCCTATTTCCACAGGGACACTTCCCACTGCAGTAGGAGTTAATGGCAAACCTGCTATCATACCTGTGGACTTGTTTCATGTCACTGCATGTATTGAAGATCAGCAGAGAGATTTTTTTCATCCTGTAAAATGTAGATTAAGAGCCAAAAGTACCTGAGAGTCTGACTCAAAACCCAACCCACTGAGCCTCCTGAGAAGGTTTTGCACCAGCCCTGGCATACTTTGCACGCAGAATTACATGGGCAGAAATCCCCATTGCTCTGTGTTGTAGCACCAGGTATGCAGCTGTCAAGAAGCAAACAAGCAATTATTTTTTTTTCCCCATGCTGTTAGCTTTGAAATTAGATTCCTGGAAATACTTTAAGCCCAACCCCCAATATCTGATCATAAGTAAGCATTGCATTACTACACAGCTGAACTCTAGAAACAAGAGAATGACAGTTACTTGTATTTCCTATCTTCTAGGAGAAAGGGACAACATGGCAGGAGCACAGAGAGCTTGTACATGCACAAATATATATATATATACACACACAGAGTACACAAGCAACTGAAGCACATACACAAATGGAAAGCAGAGAGAAAAGTAACCCAGCCAGCAATGTCTTTGCAATGGGCTATACAGCACACAAAGGACAGACATGAAAGAACGAAGCAGATACACAATATCAAACAGGTGATATAACCTGCTACCAAAAAAACCCCAAAACAACCAAACAACGCAAAGGGCACCTTTATGAGAAGGGACGAAGAGGGAAAGGTTATTACCGCGTGTCCCCAGTCTGGGAGTCATAAGTAAGTTACAATCCTCACCAATATCAGCTCTGCCAACTAATTGAACTGAAAAGCCAACTGAAAGCAATCTAATTCCCAGCTTTTTCTAGGGGGCAAAGGCTCAGTTCAGAAAGGACTTTTGCAGCTGATCAAATCTAAGCGTGTAATTAGACCTGCAGGGTAAAATCCTGGCCTTAGTGGCGAGTTCTAACTAAACCGGATTGAGGCAGGATTTAGCCTGTTGGACTTTGCGAGCACTTGGGGACTTCCCTGAATCCAGAGAGGAATTTCAGCTCTCTGCAGAAAAAGCATTTGTGTGATTTCTTTCTGTTCCCTTCACAAAGAAGTTGCACAAGGCCCAGATTTCCAAATCTTGTCCTAAACTGAGGCATGGTTTGCTTTGTTTTCACCAGGGCTGGACAACCACAGCTCCCATCCTCTCAGACCCATCCTGCCATAAGCCAGTACCCTGCAGCCAGGTGTGGTTGCCAGCTTTAGCACCTCAGGGGTGGCTTTTTGTGACTAGGCTTGAGACTTTTATTTCATCAATCCAGCAAAATAGTTATCTCCTTCACTGTAAACCCGTCAGCAGTCTCACTGGAGCTAGCACATGTCAGACTAAACAGCCCTTTAAGTGTTACAGTGGACAAAGTTCACTGCTGCCTTTGTGGGGAGTGTGATGCCCTTTGCAGCACATAAGTGTTGGGTATGCAGCCACTTAACGCATTCAGCTGTTTAACCAAAAGACAAACAATCTTTTCCCCGTTGTGTAAAATCTTGAAGTTGGAAGGTTATCTGGAAAAATTCCCCAGGACATCTCTGACTGGTGTTTTCTTTGGATGAAGGCCACCAGTGCCTGCTGGCGTCACTAGCAGAACAGCCTGTGCACTGCTGAGGGGCTCTGGGCAGAGCTGAGGACACACCTCCCCTTTGTTATCCCTTGCCATAATGGGAAACAGTCTCCAAGATATTCAAAACCCACCAAAAAAACATCCCTGCTTTGGAGGTGACAACCAACGTATAATATTTTGCTGAATTCTTAAAGTTGAGCTATGAAAACCCCCTCATACCTGCATACTTCAGCATAGATATTTTTGCAACACACTTAACCCAGGACTATCATCCAAGTATAAATTTAGTTAACCTAGACCATGGCACCCCACCCACCATGGGAGGTCAGTAATTAGGACCATGCAACACTGTGCCTCCTCCATCCACTGTTTGGGTTCCAGTCCAGCAGCACAACCAAGACATGCTTAAAACTGAGCCTCAGACCCCAGAGTCCAAAATAGGGATTTCAGTGGTGACATTAAAGCTGTTCAAAGAACAAGGCATTGCTCCAAAGTTCAGCAGTATGTTGTCTCCAACACATGAAGGACAAATCATGCCTTTATTTGAAAGGCACACACCTTTTCATGAGAAGCTACAAAGCAGAATAATTCAAATATACAGTTAATAAAGAGCTTGTGAAAGTATAACTCTTGTCTTTTGACAGTGACTTTAAAGATTTACTAGCACACCATTTCACATGCAAATAGAGAGGAATAAAGCAGCGAAAACACAAAAGGCTCCTCACCCATTACTATCTTGCCATCAAGATTTTCAACACAGTTCAGCCCTCATTGCCAGGGTCAGATCACAAAATTGTTTGGGTTGGAAGGGACCTTTAAAGATCATCTAATCCTATCCCCCCAATCTTCAAGGCTGTATTAGCCTGCATTATTTCATTTAAAATATGAAACAATAAACCTCTTGTTTCATACTGGAGCAGCCTAGCCTATGCACATACACACCCCCAATCATACAGATTTGGGGAAGCTTATTATAATCATAAGCTATCAAGCCATCATGTAAGTTTTTAGCTCCTCATTATTAACTTATGTAAATTCAGGTCCTTTGAGGGTGAAGCTGTGGCAGGGCAGCGAACAGGGCACTCCGCTACTCTTTGCCCCAATTTAAGTATATTCTTACAAATATCTTCCACCTGTGCTAAAGAGCAGCACTCATTTTTTATGTCATCTATCTCTCCAATTTGGTGAGACTTTTAAAAAAAAGGTGCCAGTTTAGTTTCTTTTAGCTGACTGCAAAATATTGGTAGGAGGCTCAAAGTCAGCAGAAGCTGTTACGGCATTTCATTGCATGCCTCCAGCCTCAAGACTTTTTATCTGGGTATTTTAACTGATTTCTCCTTACAGAGATGAAAGGGTTTGTTTGTTTGTTTTTTTTTCTCTGTAATTAAGGCAGAAAAAAAAAAGTCACATTATAAATTTTGGATATACCTCACATTGCTATTGTCAGGGCTTACTTTCTGGAGGGAGGGAAAAGGGGTCTGTGTGCATTTAGAGTTTGGGGTATAATAGACAGAAAAGTGAAAATCATTACTCTACCAGCAGACTGGAGCTCCTCCCCCCACTACATGGTGAGTGCTCTTGTTCTAGAGGTGATCAGCCAGGTCCCTTCTTCAGCTGTTGGTTGCAGATTGCTAAATGAAGTCACCTGGGAGACAGTTGTTTCTCAGGTGTTCTCAATAGAGGAACTGGCCAAGGCAGCCAGGAGGGGAGTCAGAGTATTTATGAGCCAAAGGCAGTCAGCTGAGAGCTCTCCTGGAGTTAATGAGGGCTTTAAAAAAATATGAAGCTAGCAAGGACCTATTGACCTCAGAGATGGTGGGGAGATGGTAATGTGAGGGGAAAACAAAACCCAAAAACAAAACAGGAGGAATAACTAATTGCACATTAAGTAGATGTTCTGCCATTGCAGGCTTCACCTGTAATTTCATTTCTCCCATTTAACTCACTTTGACTTTCCCCATATGCTACAGACTAGATCCACTTTATCTTTTTGTACAAAGGAGGAAAAAAAACTCCAGCTTCTGACACTTAACATCAATACAATGAACAGTAAAATCCCCTTCTCAAGGCACAGACCAGGTTTGTTTGATGGAGTCTATCCTATATAAATGAGAGTATCTTCAATCCTGAAGTTAAATGGAGCTTATGGTAATTTCTTGATTTTCAGTATTCAGAACTGAGCACAGATTTTTCCTCCCTCTTTCCCAAGCATTTTCTACCTGGGCAAAGGAACAAAGGACAACTGGGGAGAGCTGCGTATGATGGCCACCCTCACCTGCACTCGACCAAAGGGCAGGTCACTGCTGCTTTGCAATAGAAACAACATTAGGTCTGTGCAGAAGTCTTAGGAAAATCTGATCCAGAAACCCTGCATTGAAGACACCATCTGCAGTTCTTCCTCAGGTCACAACTCAGCAGATGCACTTCCTTTTGAGAAAGGAAAAGTTTTCACTGTAATTAAAATACTACATAAAGAATTACAGAGCTGGTTTCATGAAGATCCGGCCATCGCTGCAGGCCAACAGCAAACTAGAGCAAGTGATGTCTCACAAAGTCACTTTGGAAGAGCAACCTTTAAGGCTTAATATTGAACTTTGAAGACATTAAACATACCGACACTGCCACAGGGTACTATGGGGGGTGTTAGGAGTTTCTGCTTAAGCACTAGCTGGGCTTAATTCAGCTACAAAAGGTGTGGAGTGATTCAAGCATTGTTGGGAAGTGGAGATGGGGGTTTTGCAGAAAAGGAGAATAAATAAAACAGAGCTTATCAAATGGAAACCCAAGTTGGTGTGGGTATGAATGAAAGGGATGGACCTTATTAAAAAAAAAAAATTACAGGAATCATCAATATGAAAGAAAAGGTCTTTTCATTCCTTTGGATGAAAATATGCTCCAAGCATATGGAGGAGCTCCAAGCACACGGGACCAGTGCCAGCCTTCCCACCTTATCCTTCTCACCTTGGGCTTCCTATCTGGCAGCTGACCATTGGGTTGGGTTGGGATCTTTTCCATTTTTAGCTGAATGTGACAGTGACAGGAAAAATGCTACTCAGGTGCTGCATTAATATCCTCACTGAATAATAAAGTTTTCCTTGGGAATATTTTAAATGTGATTCATTTGGCATCCTTTTGATCCGGCAACAGTTACCCCTCCTAGACATATGTGCATCACCAGAGAAAACTCCAAAAAGAGAAAGAAATGTGGAAAAGCGTGCAGACTGCCCTTGCTCAAACCAAAGAGCAAGATAACGGTGGGATGAAGATGATGGTTCATTGCACAAGCAGCAAAGCCATTGCAATCTTGAGCTGTTGAATTCAGCAAAGAGCAGAGAACTGTGCTGCACCACCCTCATTTACACAGGGCACCCACCTAAATCCAGTACTGCTGACTGCCTTGGGGACAATATCTTAGATATTTTGCCATTAAAGCCATACTTTCTGCATGCTTGTGAGCTAATGACCACAGGGAGCCAAGGGCTCTGCCTGCACAGCCAGGATGGGTGGCCCAGCACCACACTGATGGACCCACAAGTGCTGTGAGAGGGTACCGACATCCCAAATTGTCTCAGATACAGCCAGAATTGGGGTTTTTGAGTAGCCTCCATCCGACACAAGCATCAATTAGCTCAAGCCATAATCAGACCCCTGAAATGGTGATAGAGGTGATTGCTGTCATGTGCCTTAGGGCTCCCTGATTAGCACAGGTGCAGATACAGAACGGTGAAGGACATGTCCTTGGAAAGATGAAGGCAGGAAAGACATGGTTAGAGCAAGAAAAGCGATGCACGGTGGTGAGTGTAGACAATATCAGCCTCAAACATGCACAGGGCAAATTACAGACGATGGCCAGAAATGTCTCTGCACAGCACTCTGTTGCTTCCCTTCCCTGGGCTTTTTTTTGCCCAGGCTCGCCCTGCCTCCTCTTGCCAGAGGTAATGGAGAGCTGACTACGTCGATATTTTGAGTTGGATTTTAAGCCAATGAAGTTCCCACACTCCCCCCAGCCCATTCCAGTCTGTAGTTTCACTTTGAAGAAAATCAGAGTAATCTGAAATCCCACACCAACGGTTTTCTGCAGGGTGATATTTTTATATATACAATTTCCAGACTGTGGATTGCAAAAGTATTAACTGACTCTAGTGAGTGAAGACTAACGTTGCCTTAGTCACTGCTGATCCAATCATCTTCGGTGTGTGTGTCTTGTTCTGTTTTCCCTTCAAGCCCTTGACCTGAAGAAATATCTAGGAAACATGTAAGACATTTCTGTGTTATAAATAAAGCAGCAGCATTAATACTTAAAATATTTAATAACCACCTATCAAAATATGGCAATAAAGTAAATTAATACTCCAAAGTCCCGATTTGGATCTCACTTACATGGTAGTTACAGCACTAAAACTATTGGTTTCAGTTGCGTCATTTACAGACAAGTAACTGAGGTTAGCCTCACCTTGCATTGCTCTAATAAATACATTACAGTAACAACAGATCTGGAGTCAAAAGGAGTTTGCCACTGGTTGCAACAGTTGCATAGTGTAAATAATACATGGATATTAGAAAAGCAATTATGTCACAATATCAGAGCCCATATCCTGAGCACAAACTGCTCTGCAACACAAGCTGGCTCTATTGGGATGAATGCCCTTTCTAAATTACAGCATTACAGATCAACTAGATATTCGCTTTTTTTCTGTAGTAATGCAAAACAGGAGACTGTTCCAAGTTTAAGGTCAGTGCAATTTTGTTAGGCTTTTTTTTTTTTTAATAGATCTTTTTAAGAACACAAGTTCATCTTTCAGAGAAAACAAAACCTAACTTTGGCCTTGGACAGGCACACAATGATGTCTCCATTTAGATCTAGTCCCTCTGGGATGATGCAGAGGAGGGAGAAGAAAGGTGGGATAAGGAGTGCTCCGGAAAACTGCAATCAGTCTGATGCCCTTTTGGAGGACTAAAACCAATACCTGGCCTAAGCTGATAAATCTGGGGTGTGTTTCTACAAACAGAGCCTTGGCAAGGAGCTCACCTGTAGGCTCTACACTTGGAGATGCCTAAACTTTCCTAAACTTTAAAGAGATTAATTTCATGCTAAGTATTGTTGCTTTGTATTTGCAGGAGGTGCAGACTCAACATTTCTCTGTCTCCATCTATAAACTGAGAATATGAATAACATACAGCTAAGTTCATTAATGCTACTCAGGCTGTTGGGAGATCAGTGGCCAAAGAGGTAAGTTCTCACCTCATCATTTGTCAGGGTTTTACCACTTGTTGTTTCTCCAATGGCCAACAAGCAAGACCTTAACCTTAGCTTTGGACAAAGCCATTTACTACATGGCACAGATCTCATTTGCCACTCAAAAATGATGACACTTAACACTCTGAGATGAGCCACACTCAGTTTTCTTGTGCAAAGAGTATGATTGGGCTTAAAAAGAGACAGCCAAGGCTAACAATCCAACCAGACCCATCTAAGTCTATGTGATTTATGGTGGGATTACTGGAAGGCTTCAACAAATACCTGTCCTTCTTAGCAAGCCCCTTTAAATAGCCATAATCATGGTATAAAATTGTGCAGCAGAAAACAATAAGGTTTTTTATCAAATTAATATTGACTAGGATAAGGGAGTGGGGCCAAACTATTTTAATGTCTTCTGAAGCATCCACTGTAAAAACATACATTTGGTTGCTCGGTGAATGCATCTTGTTTGCTTTTCCTTTTAGTTATTAGTATAAGATTAACAATCAAAAGGCTAATAGATGAAAAAGTTGTTAAGGTGTAGGTTAGTTAATTGCCAGAAATTAAATCTTTTGCTCATGCAGCTACAGAGTTTGCTAATCATAAAAATAGATTTTTCAAGCAAAAGCTTAGCAATACTTACTAAAAATTTGTGCTACGGGGCGGGGGGAAATAGTCAGCGCAGAAGATGGAAATGAGCTGTGCCACAAAGCCCTACAGCTGATGAGAGCTCAGTGCATTAAAAACCCTGAAGAGGACAGTCAGTGTCTGGTGAGCTGGTTGAAAACTCACCCAAAAACTTTAATAATGAGAGCTTACAAAGAGGCAAATGTTTGCTACTTTTCTAAGAGAATCACCAAGTTACATTTGTATGTGTCTTATCAGCCTCTTCTCTGTGACAGTTTAGCATCAGCCTGGCAAAGTGTCTGCATATTCACTGGGATAAAAAAATTTTAAGATAGCAGAGCAGTTGTCAGGCAAGTACTTAATATTTTGGGGTCAATGCCTGTTGACATGATTTCTTATAGAAAGGGCTGTGTGAGCCCCCTGCCTGTGTCTGTCAGTCCCTCGCTTCTGTCTTCCAACTCCTGTGCTAAATTTCAGTCAGGCCTGAGAATGAGTCAGTGCTCCCAGAGCCAATCTCTTCCTAGTTTATGGAAAATTTTAGTGAAATAAAGAGCTATTGTGGACAGTGCACATATATTTGTGCTTTCATTATACTGGAGTACTTGCAAAGGGGAGAAATCCCAACCAAGGAGGGGCATCTCTGGTGTCTAATATGGCAGAAAATCTGATTTAAACTCTCCTGTTCATTCAAGCATTGTAATATCTCTCTGCTGCGTCTGTCCTATGAGGCCTAATATGGGATAAACCCACTGCTGCACTATTTAAAAAAAATAAACTGCCCACCGAGAGCTGTAAATCTAGAAGAAAATAATTTTCCTCAGCTCCACTGCTCACAAAACTGTTCTGGATGTGGTTTAGATGTTTTTAGCTTGTGGACACACATGGTTCTTCCTGCTGTGATGTGTAAACATTTATTTCCGCTAGCAGGTTAAATAAAGTGATGCCAGCAGGTTTATTTTGCAGAGTAAGAGGCCTGTGCAGACACAGGGTCAAGATCTGCTCTCTGTAGAATACTGTGTACATTGATTTTAACTAATTATTCTTCATTCAGACAAGTGAGGTAACACACTGATCAGATATAATCATATAAACAGAACCAGATTTTCTGTAACAGGATAAAGAAATACTCAAAGGCAAAAGGTGTTTTTCTCCCAGTGTTAACAGGTCCGTGATTTGAGATGAAACAACTCCAAACCTCCAATTAAAGCAGCTACTAGATGTAAGGGAGTCATTACAGTTCTCGTTCTTTATCCCTAAGAGTTTATAATAAATAAGAATGACAAATTAGCATATAGCTCTAGGAGAAGTGAGTGGTTTGGGGAAAATAAAGAGTGTCTGTGCCTGGGTGAGCTGGAGAGGCACCCAGAGGGTGGGTTGTACCCCTGCAGCTTATGTGTCCCCAGCATACAAGGGGACAACCCTCAACCCTCATACTCACCAGCAAATATAGTACCAGTTTATGTACTGCTGCTGCTGCTGCTGCTGACCCTGAAGCAATGGGAGGACAGTGGGGCTTTTCTGCTCCCATGAGCATGGAAAATCCAGGGAAATCCATCTAATCCCAACATCTGCATTGCTACGTACAAAAACTCATTGCATACAGTTGCAAGGCAAGAGAGACTAAAGAGCCATAAAACTGTCTTAAGGAGAAAAAGAAATGCATTAGAAATGCATCTTCATTAGAAAAGAAGGTGGCTCAAACAAGAACAGGAACTGGGTGCAAAGGTGCCAGGCAAGATTGGCTTTTAAGTTTTCTCAGTGGCAGGCAGCAAGGCAGAAGGTCAGACCAAGTCTGGTTCTGGGGCTGGTCTGAGGCTGCCACAGTAATGTGCAGAGGCTCTGCAGCGTCCTCCTGCCTCCCTTCAGCTGCCAGGAAAAAAGGAGCAGAGAGATCCCCCAGGCCATAACCAGCAGCCTGAAGATTGCTCTGGACCAAAGTTTTTCTAGATTTAATGTGGTCTGGCAGAACAAGGAGGGACCCATTGCCACTTCCATATTACCTTGTAGAGAAAGCAAACAAGATTCCCAGAAAAAGGCAGGAGGAACAGTGAGTCTCATCTCGCTTCAGCAAGGGAAGCGAGGTGGTGGACAAAGCAGCTTGCACCACGCTATGATACTCCCTTCAAGGAGTTGTGGCTGCACATGTCACCCACCCTAAATCTCAGCAGAAGGGAGGGCATGCACATGTCGAACCAACTGGTTATGGGGGAGTTCCACCCACACGGGGTGGATGGGGTGAAAAAGCCACCATCACCCCTAGGGGTCTCCTCCTGCAGGTAGCAAATCTGGGTCCCACCACCCATGGGACCTTCAGTAGAGGCAAGTTGGTCATAAAATGGGCATGTCAGGTAAACAGAGAAGGCTATTCAGCCAAATACCCTTACTGCTCCAGAGACATGGCTATCCTTTCTCCAAAATAAGTTGACTTTAACCAGTTTTATCTATGGGATACTTGGACCATCAGAATTGGAGGGGAAAAGGAGACCATATCCTCTGGTTGCAAGGATAGCACCAGTTCTGCATAAGTGACTGATACTCCATAAAGAAGAAAGAGAAATATCTGATGGTAGTTAATTTTCGTTCTCACCATCATTCAAAGAGCCTACTCAATCAGTTTTCCACATACTGTGATATGAAATCCATCACTGTTGCATAATCTTTCCCAAATGTTGCCACGTGAAGCAAAGTTTCTGAGAGATTTATTAAAGACATGATTGAGGAGACACTTCTGAAACAAAAAAAACCATTCTCAGTACACAGTACTTCATGAAACACCTATAAGGGAAGTAAAAAATGCGATTAATCTTTTCAAGTGAAGGAGATGCATATTCCATATTCATCATCCTGCACCACATGTTCATGGAAGCATCTGAAGAGCACGGCACTAGGGACTCAAGTATTTTATTTTATCGCCTGATGGCATTTGCATTGAATGGCAAAGACGGCAAATTATTTGCAAAATTATCAGACGCCCTCAGTGCCTCAGCACTTCTCAAGGGAAATAACGTGCTTAGAAACACGGATGTTACCAAGATTAACTTCCACTGCCTGAAAGGCATTTGCCTGCCTGACCTGACTGCAGCCCACAATTTTATCAAGTGCCACTAAGCAAACAGGCAGTGAGATGAAAATGCTCCTGTGAAGTTCCAGACATCAGCTTAGATGCCTCCACAGCATTTCATTCACCTCATCTGGGGAAAGGATGAATTTCATTTTCCAAAAACTGATTCTAAGTCCAGCAATGCAGAAAGACTGTTAAAACTGACAAGTATAACAGTCCTGGCTGTCAATACAACTGACAAGGTCTATTCTTTGCAAAAATAAATAAAAGATGCCCTGTGAAAGGAAAACAGTAGATTTTAGCCCTTATTATTTCTAAAGATGCAAAGAAGCCCAGAGAAAGCTTAGTTTTGTTGATTAAGTTTGTCATGCTGTATCAGACCAGTTAAACCTGGCCTGGCAGCAAACCTTCCATCTGGGAGACCCTTCATGTATCAGTATGTCAGGTTTCAGCACCAAATCCCAGGAACTTGGGTGGAGACAAGAGCCCCTTGTCCTTTCCCTGCAGGACCAGCTGTCCCAACAGCAAGGACCTCCGTTCAACCCTATTTCTGACCCACTGGTGATGAAGACTTCAGTGGCTCCCCAGGAAAACTTTTCCAGTGCCAAACCCTCGTTATCTTCCTGATAAGTCCCTGCCAAGTGGAACCAGAGGAAAAGGGGTTGCAGGTAAATGACAGAACGGGCAAAGATGTCCCCATTGGCCCCAAGGCTTCAGGCAGAGAGGAGCGAGCACCCAGTGGGATGCTGTCAGCAAGGAGGGACGACATTAGTGCCATGGTGTTTTTCTACAGCTCTGGCCAGAAAAGAGCAGGTGAGGTGTACCGGACCTCCAATCTCACCTCCATGAGTTGTAGTGAAATGCAAAACAAAGCTGGTGATGATGAGCTGAAAGGACCGCCCGTTGATTTTGCAGCTTTGTGAAATGATATCCAACACATCCAAGAGAGAAAAAGACAGTGCCTATGTATTAGGTAAAACTGTGGGCTTAGGTGACAAGAATAATCTGAGTGTGTTGGAGGATGTGTACACCACTCCTTCAAAAGCAGAGGAAGAAAAGGATTATTTTGTGAATTATTTCAGAGTTCTGTTTCGTGTCTCTGCCTTTCTGCCTACAGATGTCTACGTCGGACTATCACAGTTGCTAGCAGACACCTAGTGAGAAGACACCCTCCTGTAGCATTTGTGTTGATTCACTGGTAGGTTTTGAGGTCTGTCTGTATTATTGTCTCAGACCTACACAGCCATCTATTTTCTACACCCCACCTTCAACAACATACGCTCAACAAAAAACTCTTGGTTAAGACCTGAACTTGCTAACTGAATAGTTTTCAGGTGTTGAAAAAAATTAGTGGGGTGTCTTCTCCATCTGAAAAAGTGCCCATGGCAGCAGTTCTACATACTTAATGTAATATTTTCCCTCTCTGTGGTGGACAGTAGCTCCTTTATGGATTTAAATGGTTTACTCCTCCATCCAGATCCACTGGAAAGGCTTAGAGATGGCTGAAACCTTAGAGCAAGAAAACAGTTAACTGATAAAAATTACCTGACTGCTAGCACTTCACCGCCCAGGAGTAGATTCTGGTTTGCAGTGCTCATCACAGCTCTAGAGCTGGTTGGAAAAACAAGGGGTAAAAAAGGATAAATAGGTATTCATAAAGTTTTTATTCCAAGAGGTGATGCCTGTGACAACCGTGGTGGAAGAAGGGAGGTCAGTATCTGCCTAGTATCACCTAGCAGGTCCCACAACCCAAAGACATCTTGCTGGGCACCCCTGGGAGAAAGCAGCAGCTCACAAAAGCAAAAGGAATCACTTCGTTGCACAAGCGCAGAGCTAAAATCTGACACTCCGTACCACATAGCATTGCTGAGGCCAAAAATATAAACTGGCAATACCAATTTGAGGGAATACCAGCAGAAGGGCCATTTATTACTTTCCCTATTTCTTCTGTTTTTTCTCTAACTATCCACTCCTGGGCACTGTCAGAGACAGACTGTGGTGAAACATCTCTGTAATTCACTACGGCTTTTTATTGAGACTTTCTCAGAGGAAAGGCTGCAAACGCCACTAAGGAAAATGACAGATGCTGCAGTCTTTAGGAAATGAACCATTCTTTGATTGCTTGCTTAGCTGAGTAGTTTGCAATGTGATAGACAGCAATTACATCATCCAGTGTCAATTTGTCTATTCATTTTTCCCTCTCCACATGTTTCCTCTTCTTGATTGAATAATCACTAACAATAATCACAAGCAGCTGGGGGAAGGAAGTACATCCATCAGTTTTAATGTCAGCAAGAATGAGAACTGATTTCTCCAGCATTCACCACAGCTCTGCATCTTCAAAGTCATTTACATTTTCCTTATACCAGTGCTAATATCAAGATCATATTATTTCTATTACCTACTCCTATTTCAGTTTATAATCCAGGAACAATAGAATGCCACAGAAAAATACCCAATTTCAAAAAATATTGTTGTTTCATCTGCTATTCTGTATTCCCACAAATATTTTTGCATTTATGTTTTAATTCTCCCAATGCTGAGAATATTGATGGAAGTGTAAGCCTGTAAGACTGCAGCTCAATAAGATACACCAGACCCAGGGAAGATGACTTTATGTAAAGTGTGAGGACAGTAAGGGACAGAGCTGTTAGGAAGGTGTAAGTAGATAAAACCCAGGGATTGCAGAGGCTTTGCAAAGCTCATCTGTGCACAGATTGTTACTTCTAGTAATAAATTACCTTACTGTGCCCTTATATATTGCAGGCTACAATCCAGAATATAACATTGAACGTCCAGTGATCAAAATACCAAACTCTCGATTTGTATAGCCCTACATATACTTTTTTATATCTGTATATGTATATGATGTTATATCATCATATAATTCTACAGTGGTGTGCTCTAGTTATACGAACCAATTTCTGTCAGCTGAGCTTGCAACTCTCTGTTCAGAGACACAGAACAGCAGAAAATACAAAATTAGTTTGAAGGCACAAAAGGCAGCTCAAAGATTGCCCTTCCCATAAAACTGTTAAAGTGGTTTATTCAATAGAATTAAATAATCTTTCAAACACAGTGACACAGACCAAAAATATACCCTGATTACTGGTTTAGTTATGGCTTACATCAATTGATAGGCTTTCTATTACAACCATAATACAGCTACAGAAACAATAAGCAAAAATTACAGGGTGGAAGGTTGAAAAAAGAAACGTGACTCGATGGACACGAGGGATTAACATCAGCATGAAACTACCGTGACTCTCCTTTTGTTTCTCCACCGCCACCATCACCACCTTACAGAAATAACAAACGTGAAACAAGCTTTATTTTTGTAATAGCCCAAGCTCCCCTAGTGTGAAGACACAGTTTTGCTCCACTATTCCAAACTAAGCATTTGTTTTCCACCAGGTGAAAACAGGGGATGTATTCAACAGGCAGCAGCTGTTCAACATGATTTACCTGGGCTGAATGCAGAGGTTTAATCAGGGACCCCACGGTTGACAATAAGGAGGACCCAGAAATGAAGCAAAAAAATCACCACATCCTGTCCCAGATAGGGCAGGTACAGGCAGTTTTCCTCGTCTCTAAGGGGACAGGCTCTAGCGTCACACAGAAGTGTGTATCACTTGGCCAACACGAGGTTAACAAATATGGATTAATTCAGTTCTGCTTGCTCCCCACTGGGAAAACAGGTAATAACCAGAGTCTTCATAAGCCATATGGAGCACTGGAGATACTTCAGTGTCTTGGTCCGTCAGACAGTTTCAGGCAGAACAGACATTTCAAGAACTAGCCAACACAGTATCTGATTTTGCTGGCTTAATTTGTCACCATTTTACATGCTAACACATTTTACAGTGATTAGTACAGTTAAAAACGTACATCAGCTTACCCAAAGATCAAACACTGAGAACATTTATGGCTTCTAAAGGGAAAGTCAGACATGTCAGTAACATATTTACAGCTTTCAATCCTTGAAGCGCTGAGGCAGATTTGTCTTTCTTTAAGTTTCCCCACCATGGCCCAGTCCCTCCTTTCTGATGTTTCTCAGATGCTCAGGGCTTCAGGGAGCATTGGAAGTGATCATGGCCTGGGACTCAGGCTCCCTCACTCTAATGCCGAGCGTACATTTGGATTTCCCTTAAGTTTATTTTAAAAAGCACTTAAGTACAATTGCTTGTTGATTTTGAATACCATGCAGAAAACACAGGGATGCCCAGCAGCCTCACCCACATTAGACAGGATGATAATAAGACATGAAATGATAATAGTCTGGGAGGGTTTGGGGGGAGATGCAGGTTATTGGCTTAGAAGCATCTGACCTGTTTTTTTCTATTGAAGCCAAAAGCTAATGTTGTGCTGGCTTCAAAGGGAATGGGCTGAATCCTGCCTTAAACACAATCACATCACTGATTAATTCCATGCTGGTATTTTAAAGCAAGCAGAAAAAACTCTTTTCTCAAGGTATGTGATTCGCATACATACAGTCAGGTACAGAGGATTCATTTGTGATTTCGTGTGGTGATTTACACTACCGCAACGAAATGCTTTGCATAGATGAGTTTGAAAGGATGAAAAGTGCTGAAACCTGGAAGGGAGAGTGGCAGTCACAACATTTCTGCTTCCAAATAAGTTTGTTCTTTACGCACACCATTAAAAACACAGTATTGCTACTGCACCATATCTACAATACATTAAAAAAATGTATCTGAAATCAAGTGAGTAAGAAACAAGAGGCTGCTTTTCCTGCCCATGATCAGGGCCTGTTTCTGGAGGCTTGCCCTGAAGTACATCAAACTTTCCACAGACATCACTGGATTTTGGAAAAGGCCCTAAGCATAAATACTGACTCTTTTATTCCTAAAACCTCAGCTCACTCCAGAATTTCCCAGAGAATTTGGCCCTTACGGATTGCCGGATTTTGCTGTTTGCTTCTTCATATACTCGTAAAAGCTCCAAAGTTCTGTGCCTGCTCGGATGCAAGCAAGACGGGAAAAGACCATTTCAGAGCTCTCCATTTTCAGCACCCAAGCTTCTGCTGTCTACAATCAGAGCTTTGCTGACAAGCCACCAACCTCAGAAGATTAAAAAAGCTAGATTTTCTCTTGCTCCATGTCTCAGTGTTTTATCCGCCTCAGTTTCCCTCACACACAAAACAGAGATTGCTCCTTCCTGCCATGGAAAGCCAACCACGGGCAGTCCACCCACAGAACTGCGTCACCACCAGTGTTTTCACCTTCAAGGTCTGAGCAACATTTCTACTGATTCACCAAACCCCCCCAGAGTGGACTATTCTTAGAAGTTGATTTCCTTCCATCTACTACATCTTTTCCTTCTGCCTACTACATCTAACCATCCTGAGTGAACATCACCTTTAATTTATCATCAGTCAAGCATGCATGAAGGCAGCTTTTGTGGGGGACAAGGGGAGCTACTCCTGTCCATTGCAAGCTCTCAAGCTTCATCTGTCATCTCTGCCATGTTACTCCACAGAGCTAAAGGCTCTGGACCAGGGTTGTGGTTGCATTCTCCTATATTCCCTTTACATCGCTTTCCCAGGCAGCCCCAGACCTACTCACCATGGTGCCTCTCCTCCCCGAGATTGCAGCAGGAGGAGCTGCCACGGCATGGCTCTCCCTTTGCAATTCATGAGCTGGCTTTGACAACACCATTGCAATCACAGAAAATATGCTAAAATATTATAATGGCCCTATCACCATTTAATCCATTCTGTCCAACACCAAAGCTGGATTTCATAAATCAAAAGCAAGCAGCTAAACTATTTTGACTAAATACTTCCTTCCCCTCGATGAAAGCACTGGCAGATTCATAAGCCTCCTCTGTTGACCCGAAAATAACGGAGGAGCAGAAAAACTGAGTTTTTCTGACTTAATTTGCATTGCCAGTTTATGCAGATCTCAGGAACTTCTTAAGAGATTCTCCTAAATAATATGAGTTGGGGATTAAACCATACTATTATCATTTTCTCTCTCCCTGTCTCAGATTTCATATCCTCAGCTGCAGAGCTGGGATTACAGCTTGAGCTCAGGACATGGTACCAGACAGCTGACAAGCATTTCTTCTTGGACAGATCAGATTTTTGTATCAGGGGATTTCTCTGGCGCCTGCAGCCTTTTCTGTGGGAAAGCACAACATGGTATGCATGTCCTTTACTTGCCATAACAGTGTGCAGCAAACACCTGGCTTCCTGACAGTCACTTCTTATCACTCAGATATCGCATTGTTCAAAGAAGATTAAGATTGGACATTTGGAGCTTTGACCGCATGGGAGAAGGGAAAACAAAATAGCCTCAAACTCAGACAAATTCTTGATGTCAGAAGAGTATTTTCTTATGCTCAGTACACAAAAGAATCATGGCAGAAAAGGAGGATCCCTCTTTCTGCAACAGCCCTTCTTTTCATCCATTTAAGCAGGATGGGCAGAAGCTCAGGCTGGTCAATGCTGGCTCACCCACCCCACAGTGACATGGCACAGGTAGTGACCTCTGCCTAGCTAAAATCTCCCAGGCATTATTTATTTGCCACCCATGGAGAACAGAGCAGCAGGTAGGGTCCATCCTCGGCCCTGCTCCTGCAAGCTGCCACCACACCATTCCCACTTGGCTCCACAGATGCTGCGGTATGGCAGCAGGAATCTGATTTTCCAGCCCCCAGTGCAAGGTCAAAAAATATCTGAAAGCTTCTGCATATGGCATTTCTGACAAATGCCATAGTTTTTCAGTCATTTTTTGAGCAACTTCTGAAAAATGAATCAGAAAATAAACATGTTGCAACATGCATTTCAGCTCGAGGACTATTTTTTATATATATCTTTAAGTATCTTTCTGGCTTGCAAATCATTCATTATATCTAACTATACACCTAGGTACACCTTCACAGACATGTCTGGGCCTGTTTCTGCAGTCCCTACACAAATAAAATACCCATCCACTTGAATGGGAGCTCTTTTCAGATAAATGTGGCAAGACTGGGCCTTTGGTGCATATGTGCGAGTATCCTGCACACACATTTTAAAATCATTAAAAAAATATAGTAGCTATAGATTTATAACCAATCAAAATCTAATCACAGTAAAACTGCACTTATTACAGTATAGCCTAGGTGAATCTACATTGCTCATTTATATGAAGCAAACAAAGGAAAGGAAACGTCTGTAACCCTGTAAATACAGTTGAACTGTAATTACAGTTTTGCTTATCCTTTTGTCTGTCCAAAAAGTCCAAAAGGATTTTTGCAATTAAAAAGAGGGATTTGCACCATTTCTTTCCAACATATGCATGCTTCTCAAGTGCTTTCCCATCTTTTTTGAAGCATCTTTTGCAACATAGCAGACTCCTTTTGGTTCCTTTTGTTCACTTCAATCACCATAGTAAAGAAAAATCCCTCACTAAAGAAGGTAACCTTAGCAAAGCAGCAGCAGCAAAGCAACACTGAAGTCACTACTAGTCCCATACTCAGGCAGAATAAGGAGCAAGGGCTGTAGGTACCGGCTTCAGTGCCATTCCTGTTATCATAAAGCTTAGTGCACAGCAAGATGGCCAACCCACAGGGTCACATTGCTCTCTAAATAGCACTTTCATTACAGCACTTCATTGTCAAAGCCCTTTGCACATAAATTTACAAAACACAGCAAAGACAAAGATCTCTTTTGCATATTAAATCAAGGAAACCATTTCATCTACAAGTTCATTTTCAGTGTGCTGAATATTTCACAGCTAGCTGACACAAAGTGGTGCTCACTCACACACAGTGTAACTCTAAGATCAAAAGCACAACAACACAAATATATAAAGTTTAAGCACAGGTCCTTCACCTACCCCTGGCTGGTATTTCCCAAGTGAGCTCTGACACCTTTATCAAGGATATGGGGTACTTTTAAAGTAATCAGACCTCTGGAGTCTAGTGTAAAGTTAAGGAAATACATTCTCACATACCGTCCAGGTCACTGCTGGTCAGTAGGGACTTTTGTGATGGTGACCATTGTGCTTCACTTCCTGTTTGATCATTTTATCTGTAGCATGAGCAACTTTCACAGCTCTCAGCATAGCACAGAGGCTTTTAAAAGAAGCTTTGTGCATTCATGCATTACAAAATCAAAATCCAAGTCCGGATTTGGATTTAAACCCTCTCCCCCCCAAAAAAAAATTATCCCTCATATAGAACCAGTACTTTAAACTCCAAATCCTTGATCAAAGGTCTTCTAATCTAAGTAAGACAAGACAAGGCACTGGACAACAGCCCAAGTGCTTCAGACTAAGAATTTATACAAGGAAACTCTGTCATTTAACTATGCCAGCACAGCTGAAACACCAAACCTCACCCTCATGTGTATCATACCAGTATGAAAAGGCATATACCAGCAGCCTACTACACTACGGTTCAGCAGCCAAAAAAACCTCCAGCATTATATGGCATCTTTTCTGCATCAGGATTTTGCCAATTTAACTGTATCAGGTGAAAAATTAAGCTTGGCATAACTGACAGAGTTACATAGGTAACTTTTTAAAAAATCCACCAGCCCTTTTACTATCCTAGTAACATTCTCAACATATAAAAATGTCACGTTAAGACATCTGACATCTTGAGATGCATAATTTTAAAATAAGCATCATAATCCAAGCCACAAAGTATCTTCACTGTATTTTAAAATCATTTCCTGCCAGTACTTATCACAGATACCTGAAAGTATTTAACAAGACCTGCACAACAGTGAATCAGCATTCAGACACTCTTACAAAGTGTTTCATAAAAATCAAAGAGGAAATGCTTTTTTCTATCTTATGCTGTGATATTTGAACCAAAAAATCAACTCAGAAAGTATAACTACATAATCTCCTTGCTATTCAGCCCGAGAAAACTTGCAGAAGTGTGAAACTTGCAGTTTCTTCAATAAGAACTCCAATCTGAAGCTGAGATGGTCACTGTAGGAGGAAATACACAGATGCATTAGCTAGAAGGAAAGCATTACAGACAATGAGAAAGAAAACATGATCAGCAGAGGAGACCAGAAATATGAGACACAAGATGGAGAAGAGAGAAACTCTAAAACAATTGCACACCATGATCCACACAGA
The DNA here is from genome assembly GCA_013401275.1 of Pandion haliaetus. Lineage (NCBI taxonomy): Eukaryota > Metazoa > Chordata > Aves > Accipitriformes > Pandionidae > Pandion > Pandion haliaetus. Next base: position 189,106 of record VYZV01017249.1, on the reverse strand, counting down.
TAGCTGTTGCTGTGAATTGGAGTTTAACATTCTTTTGTACCTCGGCTGAAAAAATTCATAGTGATCTTGCTTATTCCTATGACATCTATCTGCTGTTTTTCACCAATGCTTTGTGACATTACAGAACAAAGACTTCAAGTTACATACTTCCCCTTAAAACTATAATGCTAAAGAGTATTTTCAAAAACCCAAATACCAGAGAACAGTGCTTTCAATAAAATCTGGCAATGACCCAAGGTACTTGATTCAGAAACCTATGTTAAGTCATACGGTCTGTGCTAAAATTCTCCATCACTGATTCTCCTCAAAAGTTTGGTGCTTTTCTTCATAGTGAAATGATAACCATATTAATGTGCCCTGTTTATTCCTAAACCTATTGGAAATGTGCTTCTTATCTGACTTGCTTTCCAGGGCAGTGTACACCCTGGAACAGAGGAGTTTTGCTTCTCCTACACTGTTGTGGACCCAAAACTGCTAGCAGGAAAGATTCTGTTATCCTAGATCCTATGGGATGCAATGCCTTGAGGAAATTTATATCAAACAATTATTGCATAATCTCAGGGTGTAATAAAACCTCCTACACCATACACAGGCATCAAGTTCCTGTTACACTTCTACATCAGAGGAAGAGGTGTCCCTGTCAACAGCAGCTACAGGTCCCTGTATGAACCCGTAGGATCCCCTTGCTGTGCATGTGGAGGAAGTTGAAGATTTCTGAGGGCATAGCATGAAAACCAGGGCGAGGTTTCACATTGTCATAGTAGTGGTGAGTTATAAAAATCCCTGAGGGGTTCATGGGGAAGGCCCAAAAGCCAAAAAGGTGGACCTCTTCACAGAGCTCCAGGGCAGCAGTCACCAGGATCAGTCCAGTGCTTATCCGTTTGGCCCGCACCCCTTGGCCGAGCCAGTAGCGTGAGACGTTGATGAGATACTGGGGATGAAAGTAATAAACAGCTTGCTGAGATTCAAAATCATCCAGGACATATTTGACCCGGATTGAGACGTCCGTGTTGCGAGTGTTGTAGAAAGCTGGCAGCAGCACGGAAGCATTCTCGTAGACCTGGAGCACATCGTAGAAGGGTTTCCTCCATTTTTCCAGCCTATGAAATCTAAAGGGAAAAGGATGCGAGTGATGGTCAGACCAGTGCAGACCCAGTCTGGACCCATCGGACAAGAAACTTCCAATGGGCTTTTACTGAAACATTTCTGATACAGAGATAATTGAAATTATGTTTCAGTTAACAGGGGAATATAGTTAGATTTGTCACTAAAGCATCAGTATGAAATGTAGGGCAAAAACGTAGGGGATAAAAAAATAGATATTCTCCTTTCTTTTGGCAATACATTCATTAAACAGTGGACAAACTTTGTAGACATTGCTGTTTGTGTCTCACTTCTCATTTTGTTATGAGAAGTATGCCTTTTTTCCAAGGTGTGCACAGCCGTATAGTGCACTATGTGGTGCAGATCTGTATAAAAACCTGGCAAATACCAAAGCAGAGCAAACATTTAACATTTAAAATAAATCCAAAATGCAAGCAAATTATCTTGTGCTTCTTCAGAAAAGAAACACATTCCCCCAGCAAGAAAGGAAAGAAGTAATTAGCTCCATGGTCCCAAACCTGTCAGCAAGGTGCTATTAAGGTATTAATAAACTTAAAATTAAAATCACCCAGTCAATCATGGCTACAAAGTTTAACTGGCATTTTTAAAAAACATATCACAATATGTGTTACTTTATTTAAGCATTTAGGGTAGTATCCAGTTGCTTCTACCCTGAGTGTTTCTGAGACATTTGCCTGGGACTTGCAAGCACAGCACAAGACTTCCAGGGGAAGGATGGCTCTGCTGTTATAATTTTAGCTCATCAGCTTCCCACTTTCTATCACCAATGTGCAGGTCTAAGCGTTTAACATGTTTCTATAAGTTGTTACTAATTCCGTATACTGAGTAACTTCAATTCGGAATGAAATGCATGATTCATAGTGTCAGTTTAAAGTCATACTGGGAAAAAAATTCTCTGTAACTATTAGAATTAAGTGAAAGGTAGGTTTGGAAAAGCAATAGAGATGAAAATACAAAAACTAGAAATGACCTCTCAGTAATTATACTGGGATTCACAGTCACGACATCCGTCTTTACCCCAACGTCCATGAAGTATTTCTCAGATATAGGTGGCAAATTGCATCTATAAAGGAAAGAAATTAGTAAGAATGTTAAAAAAATGTACCTTTTCAGGACTATAAAGTAGAATTGATGTAAGCATTTCTTCAAAGGAACAAATCTAGAAACAGATTGAGAATTTAAAATTACATCAAAACCTGATGATGCCCAAACTGTGCATTAAAGTAACAGGTTCTTAGGGGCTGTATGAAGACCTCTTCTTCCCTGAGTCTCAGAGATGACCCCTTTTTGCAGATATAGCCAATGCTCACTCATTTGGCTTCCTTAATAGCAGTTCAGCTATTTACTTTGGCAGTTTAGTACAAGAAATAGGATGAAGCCCCAAGGACAATCAGCCTATAAAATCAAAGACTTCCTCAGCAACAGCTGAGCAGTATTCAATAATTAATAGATAAACTGTATCTATAACATTGCCTTTAACATGCTTTGTTTTATACCCAAGAGAATTTAGGGGAAATGTTCCACAAGAGACAAATCAGCCCAGTCCTAATTAATCCAAAACTATCTGCTTCCTTTCCATTTCCCTTTATAAGTATCTCCCAGAACAGTGTAAGAGCAGCAATTCTGACTCTACAGATTCACCAGAGGATGTCAGAGCTATTAGGAGCAAACTTGTGAAGATTTGCAAACCTTGACTTTGTTCAGCCTCCACTCACCTTGGCCTTGACCTAGATTCATCATTTCACAAAATTGAGAGCATCCCTCAAGGGATGCTGATGTTAACTGAAACACACACACATACACACAAGCTTCACTTCCATAGGAAACCCAGCTAAAAAAAAAAACTTCAGCATGTGTTACCAGAGGCAACATAAGAGGCCTTTTACAATCAGTTAAGCTAGCATTAGATACTTGCTGACATTTTGAAAAATTTTTGAAGTGATCTACAAGCCTCAATAAAAGCCATCACTGTTAAGATTCCCACATCTCAAAAATCCTGCTGTGCCTAATTCCCAAACATCCCCATATTTCTGAAGATCGGGGCTGAATAGGAGAAAACTGTGAAGGAATTTAGAGTAAGTGATGCTCAGTGTTTTCACAGTACTACAGTTCAGCTATCAGTATAGTTTCTCAGTGACAGGGACAGGGCAAGTGGGAGAGCAGAAGAATGCACAAAAATCCTTTAAAGTCCTCCTCAGATCAGGACGTTCACATCCACCTTCAGAGAGTCCCTCTTTATCAGGTCAGAGAATTTTTTTTTTAGCCGTCTCATCCTTCTCATAGGCAGTGTTATTTCCAGAACTTTTCTCTGCTACGTCATGCAACATCCTTCTGAACTCCTCTAGCATCCTCAGTTCCACCTAGCACTGGGCACTGTGCTCATCAGATTATATTTGAAAAAAGTTTTCAAATACTCAGCTTCAATATTTTTGAACACCAAAATTCCACCAGGGTTAAGAAAGTGATAATTCCTTATAAAAATGATACAATCTGCATAAACTGTAATTTTGCCGTAAAACTCCAAAGATTCACCCCTGCAGAGTAGTCCCATCTCTAAATGTACCTAATGTTTCATCACAGATCTCTACTCTGGCCAGTAGATGGAGATAGACAATAACAACTAGCAAATGCAATTGGTGTGTGTATTTTGTATATTCTATTGTACTATAATTAATTGCTATCAGAATTTATTAATAGAAAAACCTTGGTTGCATCCTATTGGCCACAAGCTTCCTGACAATAAAAGATTTTCCCAGGCATCCTGAAGGTTTCACTGAATGTTAGAAATGCTCCATAGGCAGTTTTTGAAATATTTCAAAGAACTATTTCATTGGTGACCAAGATGGTGATTCCTGACTGTTTGCTGAATTTGTGTTAGACTGGAAAGTAGATATGTTCAGACCCGACCTTAAATACAAGCTTTACTTTAAAATTGATGTCAGCAGACCTTAAGCTCTTAAACACTAGCATGTCTTTGTGCATAACGCTGGTCCCACGTTTTTTGGAGATGGTGAACCAGCGGTTTCTTCTGCACAAGTACTTATGTATTTACTCATATTTCAGTTCTACCTAAGTCTCTATTTAATTAATTACTGGTACCAAAAGCAACCCAATTTCTAAGTTCTGTAGTGATCTGACTGGCTCTTTTTAATCAGTTTTGGTACAGTTCAAGGAGAGTAACAGTGGTAAAAAGGGACCTCCACTGAAAGTTCTTATACATAAATTATGACGTTTGCTGTCCATATTTCCACCTCCACTCAACAGCTTGTCATCTCCATGTGTAACATGTACCCCTCCTTTCAACCATGCTGATAGCTGTGATCCAACACAATAGAAGGGAATCTACAATAATTATTTAAAGTCTATGGGGTACACCAGACTTTTAAGAAGCAAATTATGGGAAGCCTGGACTGTTTCACAGATTAAAACTAAGACAATAGTTTTCTATAAAGTGGGAACAAGAGGCAGACACAAGGGTCTGAAAACAATGAATAGTGAAGGTAGGACCTGCAAAATTTTATTTCTCATTTGATGCCAAATGAAATTAAGAATGCAATGAGCCAAAATCTGACCTAATTTTTGCTGGTATAAAATCAGAGAAATTCATTGATTTATGCACAGTTATTCTAACCTGACAGCAAAGTACCCAAGACCAGAAAATAGGCCAACAGAAGTAAAAAGATTTTTCTGTTCTACAGAACAGGTCATGAATCTGTCAGCTAGCTTTCATATGCCATGACCCAGGCAAAGAGCTTAACAGGATTTAGAGAGGGATTAGTCATGCATATGAATAATAAAAAAAATCTTTCCCATATATAGTAAGGATGATAAAAGTGCTGCTAAACTCCGTTATCCAGGGACACAAGTCATGGGACATCTGAGTCTACGCAAAACCTGGATAACTCCACATATGGTGGGGAGCACAATATGAAGACACTCAACCTTCAAAGTTATTCAGGCATTTCTGCACACCCTGGAGCCTACAGTACTGATTACTGTAACTCCCATTATCAGCACTTGAGCTCTGCACCACTTCAGAAACACACCTCTGTGGCATGTGAGCTGCACAGCATGGAGCTACTAAAATCTGGCCAAGCCACTTGTCATGCAATAGAGGTTGTACCTCTGTTTCAGAACTGCCCCAGAAAATCATTGCCATGTTCATAGGACACTGCTTATGGGCTAATGTCCATGGAAAGATAAATCCACATCCTGAGTGACAGGGGATGTCCTGAAAGAGGACAATAAACTTTATCAATAATTTAATGATCAACTACATGGAGTTAGGGAGAAATAATTCCTCAAAGCATAATTTTTAAATAAATATTATACAGTGAGGTAGTTTTCTCAAAACATTGCTTTTTGTGCAAGAAGCAGGCTTGATATGGCCAGTTTGGCAAATCCGGAGATTCCATGTGAGAGAGAACAGCTTTGAAATCTTTAATTTGTCATTAAAATGGAAAAAAAAAAGAAAAATGGTGCTGTGGTGATTACCGAAACACGAAGTCTGCACTGTCAATCTCCCGGCCACATCTGCTGTTCTTCAGAATTCCTCCATTCCCAACCACCGCACATTTCTTAAACTGGGAGCGGTGGTATGGCATATCCTGCAACATCACAGCAAGGAAACAGTTAAATACCCCCAAACATGGAGGCAACAAGTCTCTTTTTCACTTTTTCCTTTTTTATGTGCAGCTGCACCTTGCTGCAGATGCACTAATCATAGGAAGTTGACACTGGTTCCAGCCCACAATATTCCTATGGTGTACATAAACAGATGGGATTGTTTTCTGTGCAATTAGAGATAGTATGGGCAACTAACTCAGAGAGAAATAAAGCAATAACCTGGTTTTGTCCAGACTTAATAACAGAAGAAGCCATTTTAGAAACTTGCTTTCCTTTCTGATTTCCGTATGAGGGCATGAACCATAAAATTAACGTACTCCAGGCATTGCCTTCTGAGCTGCCTGCAAACTGCTCATTCCTCAGGCTCTGATGTCCTGTTTTTGAGGATTCTACACACATAGTTTCAGAGCAGGTAGTAAAGCCCAAGAAGTGTCTCTAAGTCAGACAACACATTACAGATATTTATCAGAACCTAGCCCAAATTTTAGTGCTTACTACCACTAATTGTACTAATAGTATTAATGATTATTAATTAGCACTTGTACTACTAGCAGCACCTAGAGCCTTTGGTCAGACACCTTTTTGGACTTGTGTAGGACACATCTTTCTGTAATCTTCAGGCAAAATTCTGCCTTCATATGCAGACATGCAGCTGCTGTTGAAGCCGGAGAGAGTGAAAATCACATCTCCGAGAACAGAACTGGGCTGTTAGGGTGAGAGGGTTGTGACGCAGAACTGTGCCGCACTACACCTTATGAATATGTAGAGAAGTGCTTATATAAGCATGAGAGTGCTCGTTTTGATGCATACATATTTTATCAATAATTTCATACCGCAAACCACAGAGAGATGCGATAGTGGCATGAGATTTCTAGGTGATTATTTCCAGGATCTTTCCATAGCATTCATAAGCCATGAGGTAAAAGGGCATGCAATTACATCTGTGTGAGAAAAGCAGCAGCTAACAGAGAAGCAATATACATTTGATATGATAGAGTTATAGAGTTGTCTACACTTTATCCAGTGATTTCTTAACACAAAATGCCTCAGCAGTCCTGAAAGTGAGATCAGAAACTGGATCTCTGCACTCAGCACAAGGCCCTTACAGCCCTTGCCCTTACAGTCTTGCTCCCGTGCTTTCAGGCCTTTATCTCGTACATTTGCCATGCTGCAGCCCTGCTCCTAGGCAGAGGGTGGCTTTGGCCACATAGGCGCTGCCCAGTGAATCCCAAAGGCACTTTGGCATGGGATAGAGCCTGCAAAGCATCCTCAAGGCATACCTGGATAAATACAACAGCAGCTATAGGATACTCTTGGCAAAAGCTAGATGTCTACTTTTTCATGCATTCATCTGCGCAATCTTACAGGGTTTTGAGGGTAATATTCCTGGACTTACTTATATTTACCCACTCTTTGCACACCCCCAGATGCTCAAAGTGCTTTCCTGGATCTAAGTCCTTCACCTGCTCTGCCCCAGTTCCCCATGTGTACATTTAGATAACAGCACTACACTACCTCTTAGCAGTGGTCAGAAAGCAAATGGATTAAAAGTGGTTAGACCCTTAAGGACCACATTAAGGACACAAATCTATGTACTTCACTCGAATATTCTTCTGACTTTCTGAAAGGGATAAATTTCAGTTATTCCCTCCAAATATGCCATTTTAAATTAATGAGGTGTGCTCCATGATAAATCAGTAGTCACATAAGCCCATTTCTGCACTTCAGTCACTATGTGCAATGGGAATTGCCCACTGGTTATAACTTTGAATGACCCTCAGGTCAAGGATTATTTGTTGAAAAGGTTTTGAATAATCATTGTGATTAATATATTTTAAAACTGTGCAGCCTGTTCACAGATAAGCTGCAAACAGTTATAAGTATAAAAATAGTCATTGTGAATATGAATTATAAAATAATCGTGCCCCTAAAAAACCAGACCTACCCCAAATGTTGGATTTATTGTATGCGAGTATTGTACTTTTTAAAAGTTCTGATCAGTCTGTGCCTCTTTTATTCAGCTTTCTTAAGCTATTTCATTAGCCACTTTGCTACTAGGTCAGTAATATTCTGCAGGAAAATATATATATATATTGCACACTAGAGCAGATGACTACTAGAAAATAGGATAATCAGCTAAAATATCATATCAAAAATAAACATTTTCAAAGTACAAGCAATGCAGTTTGTAGAAATGTCAAACAGCCAACTGCTAAGTGCTTGGCTGTGGGATAGCATCTAATGCAGCAAGTAGAGTGAAATTGATTCTGCAAATGGGCAGAGGCATGAGGCACCTTTGGAAACATTTTGAAGATTTCTTGGTTGATATGGAAGATTCCACTAGTATCCACTTCGTATTTCAGTTTAGTTCCCAAGGGAGTATTTTTCTGGGTGGTGAAGAGAAATGCAGGGGCATTGCAACACCTCGACAAAGTAGACCTGTAAAATGAAAAAGAGAGAAATAAGATCAAGGAGCTGATAGCATGCTTTAGGATTTGCAATTATATTACTCCCAACAAGGCTTTTTTCAGCAAAAATAAACTTTGTAGCTGTAGGAGGGTTAAAATGGTGGTTTGCTGGATTTTCCTTTAGAAAATTTCAGATTCAGTGAAATTTTCCCTGACTGAGGAACAGGAACTTATGGTAAAAAAAAAAAAAAAACCCACAAAAACAAAACAGAAGAAATGAGATACCTGTACCTCTCTCTTCTAGGCTGCAGGAAATACACGTGCAAATTCTGCCCTGCTCCAGACCCCAAAGCTGAGCTTTTGGCCCCAACATCCTGGGGAAACCATCCTAATGAATTACTCCCTGTCTGCTTTAGAGGTCTTCCATTTTTTGTAAATTTTTTACTCAGCACTGGGCAGGAAATGCAGGGGTTAATGTATTCATCTGGGGATGTGGAAGCTTGGGAGGGCAGGGAATTAAACACAGCAATACCTAAAGTCACTACCCCACTTACCAGACTACTGTGGAGCACAGCACACTTTGATTACAAAAAAAAAAACCAAAACTTTTAAAGGTCTTAGTTTTGCCTTTGACCTTGCATATGTGCATCAGGAAGATGATGTGGCTGTGAGAGATGGGTGCCAGGCAGACTGGTCATGGCTACAACTCCAAAATCTCAGACAAATGGCCAAAATTTTCTTTGTCCCTGGGACAAAATGGCAGGTATTCCAAAGCAAACAAGAACAGTTTTGATGTGTCAAAAATGCGATTCATGGCATGAGAGAAAAATCATTCAGCTCTGATCCCCTTACCGTAAGTTTCATATAAAATTTAAATAGGAAAAGCAGCTTTCCAAATAGGGGCCCATTTCTTAGCCCTGAATGCTTTTCTCCTTTTACTGGTGGAACTGAAAGCCCTGACTTCATCTTACTCTTATTCCAAAGCCTGTTTGTTTCTCAGTCAATGCATCTTATATCTTTAATGAAAAATACATGTCATGGCAAATGCACAAACTTGAAGACAAAGTCAAATGGCTTTCAAATAACCTAGATTAAATACCTTGCCTCTGGGATATGTGGCCTCATTATGAGTTGGAAGAATAAGCCAGTCTTCTTCATGGGCTTTATTAAAAGCACCAGAAACCAAATACAGAATTATGCAAGCACTTCAGTGATGTCCAATTACTATTATATATTTGACTCATGCAGAATGACACAATATGATGATCAGATCAAGGCAGCAATTGAGACTGAATAAGTCAATGAATAATTTCTAATAACAAAATCATTAAATAATTACAACCAGGTAGTGGGATTGAATTGTGCTATTTGAAATATGAAAAAATTCTTCATTACTTCTACATTAAGGAATTGCAAGAGCTGTTGTTCTTTAAACTAATATCCAACTGGTTTTCCGGAGGTACATTCCTTAATGTAAATGTCTGATACCTGATGGAGGAAGACTGTCAAGGAAATTGTTTTCCTGTGTCTCCAGATACAAAAGCTAGTATGATTTTTGTGCTTCCTCCCTCCCTGCTGCTTAAGTAGCTGCCATTTAACTTTTTCTGGATTCTCCCCATCTCACCTAATGATCCAGAATTGGCAAAGTTCAAAAGCCCACAGCTCAGTGTTGTTAGACCACCACCTTTTAGCCTCCTACTAGTCCACCTCCAAACTCAGAGACTTTGGTATGCTTTTAAGGGACTACAGTTTCCCCACACACTCACACACTAAAGTCTCTGTCCCATAAGACAAAAATGAAACAGCCTTTGAACTTCTTTTTTTTTCATGACTAGCATGATTATTGTTGCTGGAACCAGCTGACAAAGGTTAGGTTACACCTAGGTACCAATGTTTGTTTCTTAAGCGGTGATATATCAGGCAGGCAGGTAGTCAGGGACAGGAATCTTTCATCTCTTCTTTCAGTGCACTGCCCAGGATGGAGAAGGGTTCTTTGCTTAATGCACTGGTCTTGGTGGCCTGAGAGAGAGAGTGATGGTCCTCCTGATGGTCTTTAGATAGTCCTTTCTCATCACTCCCACCTCTGGGCTGGCCTCCATCCTTCAGTGTGCTCTTCTCCATACTTCAATGTGCTCCTTGCACTCTGTGCACAATCATTAGTTCTCTTACTCCAAGCAATCTTTAAGATAGTAGGCTCTAATCCTGAATGGCTCTTGTCTTCAAAATGGGCTCTGATAATTGCCCATCAAGTAATTTCCAGAAAAAAATATACTAAAAATACCCTAAAAATCTTATGTATGGAACTCACGTTGGAAAAAGTCCTATGAGTCTGGGACTAACTAGTTATTTTTAAAGATGTTAATGACTAACTCAGCACATGCATTCTCACACTCTCTCATTCTCTCATTAACTCGTGACAGCTACTTCTTGGAATCATGCAAGAGAATTTGGGAGAAAGTTGCAGGGCCATATTCTAAACAACAGCTCTGAATTGTGCCAGTGACTTACAGATCTAATCAGTCTATATTTCACTTACTCTGAAATAATGTACTTTCCCTAGACCTACTCAAATATGGCCCTTGAATATATCAAAATACAACATTCGAATATTGTTTTGGCTTCATTCTACTATTGCCTTCACAAGACCAATTTCAAAAGTTGTATCTTGAAAGGACCACGGAGGACCTTCAGCAAAGAAGTCACTTGAAGGAAGACAGAGTACTACAGAAACAATCTGCAGAGGCCTCCATAGACAAGAAAAATTATCTAGATAGGCAGTAATAGCTGAGAAGCCATTGAAAAAAAGGAAGTCATTAAATAAGGCCTGACAGTACCTAATACACCACAGAAAAAATCTGGTTTGAGTATTTTGTAGGCCAAATTTGCAGTGTCACCAATGATATTACCATTTTACACCACCAGAGAGTTAGGTTGATGTATTAGGGTGCAGCCATTAAGTCTTGGCTCCGTCCTCACTTCTGCCTGAATCATACCTGGAAGTCTTTCCAATACCAAATTCCCCACATCAAATTCACCACCCTTCCTGGGAACACTGTTCCACATGCCAGAAGAGCTCTCTCACTCTTGCTGTTCACTTTTTAAAGTAGAAAAAAGTCCATATTTATTCAAAAGGATGGTACTCCAATAGTAACACAATGTTATAATGCTTACTCTTGCTATCCATATGAAGTTTTGATCTCTCTACAGGAAGCTAAACTCAAACTGAAGTAAATCTTACTCAGTCTCATTAATGTGGACCATTCTTACTTGAATAAATTAGCTTCTGTGACATTCATCTCCCATTTGCACATCTGCAGGCTCTTCCATCTGTCAAACAATTCAGTTTGTTTCACCCTAAGAGATAAAAAGAAAGAAAGCAAAAATTCACTTTATTACAAGGACTTCATTTCCTAAACAGCTGCAGCCAGGGTACCACACAGTAGGCTTTTGATAGGGCAAACCAGTTAGTCTAGCCAGTGCAGTATTTATCATTCTTATTTCTTTTTCTGCCCAGACATATGAACTCTAAACCAGGTACTGATGGAGCTCTTCAGGTGTTTGGGACTGATTTCTATTTCCTGATAGGCATTCTCCATTTCTTTAGGATAAGAAATGCAATATCAAGCAA
>VYZV01017249.1:166024-176647 GCA_013401275.1 Pandion haliaetus | reverse complement strand
AGCAGGAGTCCACTACCTTCTATGTGCCATTGGATATGATGAAGAGGAATGAGTAATTCTCTGTACCATCTAACAAGTACGCAGAAAAGCAATTCAAAACCCCCCATCTTCAGCAGAACATTGGCAGAAGTGTGACATTCTCACCCCTTCTATTTATTTTTAAGCACTGCGAGTCAGCAAGTAGTGCAAAGTTGTTGCTCATGTATCCTTCATCCAGCACCAGACACAGAAGAGAAGGACATAACCTACATTTTTCTGTGCATAAAGTCAGTGAGGGAGACATGCTCAAAATTATGCAGACCTGGAGCAACAAACTGTATTCTCTATAGCCTTGATTGCTTAAGGCTATGCACTTGTATAGCTGCACTTTCAGCTGAAATTCTCAGTGCACTTTACAGACCTTAATAAGCCTTGCGGATTGTCAGTAAGATTACTAAACCACTGTTTTAGATATGGTAAGGGATTAGGCATAATCTAAGCACCTAAATTCAGTGCAATGCTGAAAATGCAAAAGGGCAACACAAAAATACCCTGCTAGGCTCCATCTAATGAGTTCCATTGGCAACCTCAATTTTTTGCCCAATTCCATTGCTATGGCTTCATGGATACATCTTACTCAACTCATTAGTTTCCTGATGTACATATAGGACCACAAAAGACAAATTACAGATACTTTATTGTTTCTCAGAATCGCATTTTCCTACTTTTTACTGAGTGTTAATTCACTGCTGATTGAGGAGGTCAAAAGTACAAATGGGCTCAGAAAAGACCTAAACAAATTAATAGAGAGGTTTATTGTCCGCTCTGATTCCTGTAGCCTATTCACCATCCACCACTCAGCAAGTCCCCATGCCAGGCTTTGTTACCAAGGAAGGCTAACATTTTTGCTTCATTTTTTAGCCTTCCCTACCGGCCACTGTCAACGGTAGAGCCTTAAGCTAGATGGACACTTGCTATGAGTCAGTCTGGCTGTTCTTACTCTTCAGTTACCTGGAATACAATATTAAAAATAATATTACAAACACTGTATTTAATTCCAAACAGTGATACTGGGCCTGACCTAAATGCTTCAATGTATGTGAAAAGCCTCCATTTTTTTCAAATGGACCTCAGATGAAATTCAAATGTCATTATTTGCATGTATAAGGGAACCTCAGGAATCCCTGATGAGATCCCTGTTGATGAGATTTCTTGAGCCTTGCATCTTTTGACAATGTCACTGTAAGTTATCATTTTCATCCTGCCTGAAAAGTAACCTTTTTAGCAAGCATTCATTCATACTTACATAGACAAAACCTTCACCTCAATGATGTCCTGCCGTAATTCCAGGCATTTGGTAGAGTTGTACTCCAAAGGTCCTTCATAAAACTCAAAATACCTGAAGAACAACAAGAAAAAAGATTGTAAATAAGGCTTAGACTAGAATACTTGTCTTACACATCAACGGAAATCTGCTTAAAGATGTCATTTATGATTTCTGCCTAACTTGACACTGTCTGGCCCATAGGCAGGTTATTACTTCACAGGAAAACACAGATGTCATTGCTGACTGTAGAACAGCCACCCATGCCCTGTTTGTCCATCCCTACAAGAGTTCATCTATCTTGTAGGCACCAACAAGGACCAGCTGCCTTTTCCAGCAGTCAGCACATGGCAGCTGCCACTGAAAGTCAGGGGGAAAGCAATGATCGCTTAAGAAACACTGTTCCCATCCTTTGGGTGTCTGAATATGCTGAGAGTTTGAAAAACCGTACCTTAAATTTTCCTCTTAGGTGGAAAGCAAAGTGCTGGGGGTTGCGTCTTGTCTGTGGAGACTGTTGCATAGCCCTACACAATTGAGCTTTTCATTGGGATTTACACTATTGGTATATTCAAAGGGCAAGGGCAGCTGGGATTTTCTTCTTCAAAAAGTTGAGGTGGTTTTGAGAACAAAAGGATTTGAAAGCTCAGACACAGCACAAATGACAGTGCTGTTCTTAATCAAAATATAGACATAAATAGTTATTTTTCTGGTTAAATTCCTCCACCTTAGCCATCAGACTGGAGTGAACGGGAAACAAAACACAATGGTAGCTGCTCATGTTTAGGGGCCAGAGAAAGCCCAGGCTGTCCAGTGAATTCAATGAGACTATATTGAAATGACAAAAAAGATTTAGGGTTTAAACTAAACTCTGTATCAGTTTCACCCCTTATCATTAGAACTCTGTATTAAAGCCTAATACCTAAGAACTGCTCATACCCATACTGCAGTTATTAACATAACGAAGAAATACAAGGTGGCAACCTGGAGGAATAGGTATTACGACCAAGGACAGAGCAAGATATTTTGATGGATCCTTTAAAATCTCAGAATTCATGAGGCTATAACTCCAAACTCTCTTTTGAATTATCAATATGAAAGAAAAATATAAGATTCCTGGAAGAGCTTTATTTAAACCATCATTGGAAATGTAATATTTTGGGTTTGTGTCATTTTAAAATAACATCAAAATTTATGTTTGACCTGAATGTCTGTTCAGTTCTGAATGTATAATCCTTAAGTAAGAAAGCCTTGTTAGTTTCCGTAGTAGTTCACGTTTATAGTTAGTATCAGAAACTTGGGGGATCCAAAGTTTGATCTGTTCTGGAGAAGTGCTAAGGGTTCACACCTCCCACGGGAACTGTAGGAAGGGAGAGTGTCCAGAAAATAACATCTCCAGGCATCTCCAACAGGGCCTCCAAAGGCCAGAAGCATCTAAAAACAAACGGCTTCTGAATTTTGCTTTCTAAGTACCTCGAGAAATCAATCTGATAAAGCAGGGAAGAGACAAACCTATGGAAGGGAGAAAGGGAATATAGCATATGAGTGGAAAAAGCCCAAGAGCTTCCCAACGGGGATCATTTCTATCCTGTCACATGCTGCTTTAGGGTATGTCTCCACCTCTCCCTGAGGTTTTCACCACCTCAGCTTTGCCAAACCCCAAACCAATCATTTCTGTGATCCAGTGAAAGACACAAACCTTGAGACTGAAAGGAGGAAGCCCATGCCTAGTTGGTGGCAGGAGAACATCATAAAACCCCAATAAAGAAGTAAACGGATTACTGTCAGAAAAAAAACAATAGCTTAGCAATCTTTAAAAAATGTGACTATTAGGAAATGTGTTTACAGAGTCTTCAAGGCAACAAATATATTTTTATGAGTTTTATCGAGGAAATTATGTATTTAAAGCACTCCATAATTAGTGACAAATCTGGGAAAAGACTTTCTCAGCCTCAAGAAGGGAGATATAGTTCATGTAACATGAACCTTCATCTGGTATCTCACCAAAAGGCTTGGTCTCTCCTTCCAGCTCAGTCGTTCACCTGGACATTCAGCCTTTTTAGTAAAGAGTAGCTGAAATCCATTGCAGTGGCACAAGTCCTGCATGCTTGGCTTGTTGAGGTGGAGCTGAGCAACCTGTGTATTTTGAAAGCTGCTCCCACTGAAATTGGGTTAAGAGCTCACCTGGTTGCACCAGGCTGAAGCCCTTGTGTGGTTGTACTCCAGACAAATTTCCAAAACTAAACTGAAATTTCTGTCTCTGGAGCCAACATAATAGGACTTCTTGCTGGTCACAGAGTTTTACAGGGGTGAAGGAGTCCCCTCTGGCTGCCAGTCCAGACAACTTTTTCATCCTCGTCAAAAACTCCTTTTTTTTACCTTTTACCTAACACTGGATTTCAGTACCTTGTATGTGCCTCAGGACAGATAAGAATGGCAAAAATCTAGATTAAATGTATTTTTATCTTTCCTGCACACTTCTGGCTCTGTTGCTAAGTTAGAGAACTGCAGCTCAGATGTCAAACAGCACAGGCTATCATGTGGGAATGCTGCAGCAGGGGAAAGCTGGCTTCAGCCCATGTCAGTGGAGACAAAGATGTCATTTTATGAAACAGAGATGAAATTTCCTGAGTCCCAGAGATTCCCTTTGATCATTGCCTGTTTACCCAATCCACAAACCAAAAATAGAAATTAAAAAGGATGTGTTACCAAAGAGGCAGAAGGGTAAGGAGGAAAGGACTAGGTAAAAAATAAACCACTTCTGGATCTGAAAGGAAATGCATGAGGCAGCATTGCATTTGTAGCAGAGTTATTCCATTAGCCTACAGCTTCAAAAAGCACAGGACTGTCCTGCAAGTCACTAACTCTCACAATAGCTCCAGCTTTTCGAGCAGAGCCACTGGGACTGGTGAATTCACCATTTCGCACCTTGTTGAATTGCAGAGGGAGGATCCATGAAACAGGCTGGATGACACGCTGCTGATGGGACACCTACATGCCTCCCACAGCAAAAGCAGGGGACACTGACAGTGGTGTCATTTCTGCACTGACTGGGGGAGAAGATTCTACTGACCATGGGATGGGCTCGATTGAAACTAACTCTTCCTGCCTGAGCTGCTGAATAATCATCATCTGGGCTGTCATTCAAAAGCCCTGAACCACATCTGAAGCACCCAGCCAGATGCTAAGCCTCCTTAGCATTAATACTACTGATGCTGTAGCACTTAGGTTCCAAGCATTAACGACACTACAACAGCATTAAGGAATTTGTGAAACAGTATCTAGTCAATAAACAAACAAACAAAAAAAACATCTTCTCTTTCTCCCAGGAGCGTTCATGCTATTTATTTGCTTCACAGCCATTCCCCTTCTGCTACAAACACTGAGGCAGATTAGCAGAGGCATCTGCCTGGAGCACTGGCCAACCTCCTCCCGCAGAAGTGTTTCATGCTGTACTTTCCCAGGATACAGCTTTTGCACAACACCGGGCTCTAGCACAAAGAACATGGGTTCCCTCAACCCCCGCGGATGTCCTTTAAACCCAGCTTCTCTGCTCAGCAGATCTGGTCCTGCTGGGAGTGTTTGGAGACCAGCCCCCCCTACGCTCTCCCAGAGGAAGCATCAGTCTCAACCACTCCCTGGGCTCTCAATGCTACTTATGCCTATTAACTCCCACTCTAAACCATGTAGTTCCCTGTGAACGAAGATACAAGTTCCCTGTGAACGAAGATACATTTGCCTGTCAGAAAGCTTAATTAGCACAAATGGAAACTGTCCTCCCCATCATCTTCCTCAGTCTGATATCCAGCTAAGAAGCAAGGGTGTAGTGCAGTTTATTTTGGTTTATGTTCTTGATTAGTGACAAGTGACACGCCTGACTACACTACTCCTTTTGCTACAGAAAAGAGCTGTGTTTCAGCTTTACAAGAATGACAGTTATGTTTTATATCCATAAAACAGAGTTGATATGTCACCACCAGAACGTCCTCTCCCTGCATTGCTTTTGCTTCCCCTGCTGAAATCTAAATAACTTTTACCCCTCAAAGGTCACAAGTTTACTGGAATACCAACACAAGAATTCATGATTCTTTACAATAGAGAACACAACTACAACCAAATCACAACAAACAGCACAGTTGTACGCAGGATTGTGCTTTCCCAGGGTACCGGGCACTACACACAAGTCACTGCTTTATGTCTGTTCAGGTCAATTGTAGCTTCTAAATCTACAACACTTTTCCAGGATCAAATCGTGTATCTGAACACCACACAAGCTTCTAGTGCTCAGAGAGGACTCTTTCTTTATGGCTCTCAGTACTGAATGCCCAGAAATGAGGTGCTACGTACTCTGCATTTTCCATTTTTGACTAAGACTTTCTTCTTTTCTAACCTTCATGTCTCGCGTTGCAACCCCACTTCCAGCTGAGCAGCTTACTGAGCTCAACAGTGAGAGACAGATTTGGTTTCCCAGTCCTCCAGCTAAATCTTAGGTCTTTGATCATCAGCAGTTGGGTTGCTCCTGCTTGGATCAAAAGTAAGGTTTTCTTGATCATGCTACATGAATTAAAAAGCCTGAGACTTCAATCCTGCCTTCAAGCGACACTTGGATTGAGGCACTGATTTGTCTGATATATTGAACAAAGGTTTTCAAATATAATTGAGTGTAATTGTCAGGTATCTTTTAAAGAAGACCATTTTCCCCTGCACAAGCTGCCTTCCCATTTTGCTTGCTCCTGCAGTGCCCGTTCTGCTCTGTTTGCAGTAAGGCTGCAGCACTTATGCCGCAAGAAAGCAGAGTATTACAGGAAGGATTCTACTTACCCTGCAGGAAAAACAAAGATCTTTCCAAAAATATACATTATCCATTGACTAAGAAATGAGAATAAATGAACCAAGCCCTGCAGGCTTCTACTAAATACTTATTAAAAGAACTGTCCAATTAGCAGTGCCTGCACTCATCAGTATGGAGAGATCCATGGCCAACCCTGGATCTAGATTTACCTTCCCTGCTCAGGAACCTTGCAAGTGTGCCAGAGTATACTCCCCAAAGCACACAGGTACTTCACGTTCATCTGGCAAGGCCAGCATGGGATCTTCAGACCCTTGTAGCAAAAATACTGCTGAGGTGCAGAATATCATGGCTATAGGGGCTCTGGAAAACTCAAGAGCAGAGCAAACTAGGTGTTGACTTCATCAGAGACCCCACTGTGAGTAAGCAACCAAATCCCGCTAGCCTCTGCTTCTATGAATATTCTATGTGACAATATCAAAAACTACAAGATTTGGTCAAAAGGTTTAAGGGCCTGACATCAATACAGTGATTTTTTTCCCTCAAAGAGTGCATCCTACCAATTCTCATGGAGTATTCTCCTAAGATTACTTTGACCCTGTTTGGAAGGCATGATCCCCGTTTGGCAGATAAAGAAGCTGATGTAGAGGATGATTGACAGGTAAGTCAGCAGCAGGCAGGAACTGGGACCTTGGCAGCTGCTCTTATAGACACTGCCTAGACTAGACAATTGCCACCCAGAACAGGAGCAGCCACTGAAGTTGATGGAAATCATAATGACCTTTCACACTACGCCTTGCAAAAGAAAACACCTGTGGATGTACTGATGTTAAATGAGATCCCCTGCTTTGAGAATTGGGAAGTGAAGCAGAAAAGTCTGATGCCCTTAGATTAATTTACACTCCACTAGGACTGTGGCACAAAAAATCATGTTGCTGCATGTGTTGTTTCTGCTGTTTGAGAGCCTGTATTGACTTGTCCACACCAGGATGGTGCTTGAAAGACTGAAGTGAGAGAGAAGATGCTGTGGGCACAAAGGAGGAGGCTGGAGAAGCAAGACTTCTATATGGGTTGGTGAAACTATTTGACTATCTCCACCCTGGGGAAAACAAATATAAAAAAAGATGGTTCACATTCCTCCTGGCTACCACCTGCTGATGCCAATATCACTGGCATTAACTGGTTTAAATCTTTTACAACCTTCATCTCTAATGCTACTATATGTAGTAGGTGTCTAACTGATAATGTACTTTCAGTATGTGGCTGTAGCTAGGAACAAAATGTGTCATTATAAACTGTGTCATGTAAAAAAATTAAAATATAAGCAAGAGAAAATGGTCATACATCTTTGAATACATTATGTGGTAACAGCTCTTCTGAATTACTGCATCAAGTTCTGATAATTCTGGGCTGCGCTTGCAGCCCAGAATGCCAACCATATCCTGGGCTGCATCACAAGAAGAGTGGCCAGCAGGTTGAGGGAGGTGATTCTCCCCTTGTACTCTGCTCTTGTGAGACCTCACCTGCAGTACTGCATCCAGCTCTGGGGTTCCCAATATAAGAAAGAAATGGACCTGCTGGAGCAAGTCCAGAGGAGGGCCACAAAAATGATCAGGAGGATGGGCCTCCTGTGAGGACAGGCTGAAAGAGTTGGGGTTGTTCAGCCTGGAGAAGAGAAGGTTCTGGGGAGACCTTATAGCAGCCTTCCAGTACCTAAAAGGGGCTTACAAGAAAGCCAGAGAGGGACTTTTTATAAGGGCATGTAACGATAGGACAAGGAGTAATGACTTTAAACTGAAAGAAGGTAGATTTAGATTAGATATGAGGAAGAAATTCTTTACTATGAGGGTAGTGAGGCACTGGAACAGGTTGCCCAGAGAAGCTGTGGATGCCCCATCCCTGGCCAGGCCAGGTCAGATGGGGCTTTGAGCTACCTGGTCTAGTGGAAGGTGTCCCTGCCCATGGCAGGGGGGTTAGAACTAGATGATCTTTAAGGTCCCTTCCAACCCAAACCATTCTATGATTCTATGATTCTATTTCAACTTTGAAGGTTTGAGACATTGGCGAGAGTTATGAAAGGACCTGCAGAAATTATTTGGGTTCCAGAAAGTATGAGAGGTGTATGAAACTTAATCCAAACATAACGGTTACTGAGTAGGGAGACACTACAAGAGGATGCAATTCCTAGTGGCAGGAAGGTTTTCAATACAGCATAGCAAAGAAGGAAAAATAGTATCCAATGCCTGGAAGCCGAAAATAGAAATGGCACCTTTAGTTCAAGGCTGGTTTTCTTTCTAGGATAACCAGAGTAATCAAACAAAAGTCAGGAGCCAGAATTCTTGTACAGGGGCTCATGCTTTGCAGAAGATTCACGTAGCTGAGGTTAAAATCTATTAACTCATGAACCTCCTGATCTTCCACCTAGAATATTTTGAAATGTTTGGGTAGATTTGTCTCCTTACATTGTCACAAGTTTTTCTGGGTTTTGGTAATGGATGGCCTCAGAAATGTCCATCCACCAAGAGAAAGGCAGTTTCCCAATATACCCTGCCTATCTTCCAAATTAAAGATTTTTACTTTAAAAAAACAAAAGTGCTTCCACGAACCAGCCCTAAATCCGTAAGTTTGATCTTCCACAGGAGTGGGGTTTATATTTCTGTCTTTAAAAGCCGTTCATTGATAGCTCTATGTACCTCCCAAGTAACCTTAGAAAAGTGCATGCATCCATCTGTCACATCTCAGAGATGTCCCTTTTCTGGATTCCTTATTTGATCTGGTCCTGTGACTTCACAGACAGTTTATACATCTGTACAGTTAAGATGATTGCTGTGATACCCTGAGGATATGTTTTTCATCACAAGTATGAAAGCTCCTGGCAAACTGGCACTGGCTGCTCACTGCCATTCTGATTTTGATCTCCTGTCTTTATGTCTCAGCACACAGATCATTTGGGACTTCTTGGATCTGCTGCCCAATACCATATTAGCAGTGTGAATTGACCAAACATCCACTCATGCTAATGTCATGTTGTTTCCTTCTCATCTGTCCACTTCTTTGGGACCCAAGTCTCTCCGAAATTTCAGTCTAATATACTACCCAATACAGTTCTACAGCAATGGCTGTGGGTGTAACAGAAGGAGCTGAAGCAGAGACAGCCCTACAATGTGTCACCCCCAGAAAGATTTATTGGAGAGTATATTGAATTGTAGTTTTGGGAAGACCTTGGTGTTTCTTTACTTTTACAGTCACTGTATCAAAACAGCATCGGCTCCTGACAAACAGCAATGGGGTATGCTGCAGGGATTCCTATTTTAGCAATGCCAAGTTTTCAGAACTCTTCCAATTTTTCATGAACTGCTGTTTGGCTATTTTAATCAAGATCATTCCCATCACTCTGACTGAAATAAGCTGCTGATGTTGTTATCCATATGACCGCCTGGGAGGCATAACAAACTACATGACAACACTTATACATCAATAACATCTCAAAACCCACATTTAGTTTATTGTTGCAAGCAATGGCACATTTTTCTTGTAGTTCTTAAGATTTTAGTACCTTTGTACAAGGAGTTCAGCACTATGACTTAAGGAACATCCTCAGCTACTGTCCTGGCCAATGAGTTCTGATGGCTCAAGCCCTTAAATTCATTCCTGTAAAATGTGTACTTGATGAATCCAATGGATTACACTTTCTATTTTGTAGCCACTGGGGACAAAGCTCCAGATTTGTCATACTGGAGAACTCAGTGTACAAACTGACAGGCTCAAAAGTATAAAGCTCACGTCTCCTCTCGCCCGTCAAAGGCTTCTGTTGTCTCATCACCTAAGTCCTACATTGAAACTTATCTTCAGCTCAGATAAGACTGAAGGTAGCTGAGAACACCATAACCCAACCAATACAACAGATAGAACATCATATCATTAAGGCAGCTTCTTGGCAACAAAAAACGCTTTAAGCATGAAGATTCACAATCCCAGTAGGTTGTAAAACACATTAAAAGGAGAACAGAAGAAACGGCTCTAGGAAGAACTTGCATATAGTAATTCTCATAACCAGCATCAGATAAAACCCCTTACTTGATTCCCCACAAGGATGCTGTAAGATTTATAATACTTACACAATAAAAAAAGCAAAAGGTAGAAAACTGAGCAATGTCTCATACTTAAGAACCAAAAATAAGCCAGAAGAAACAGCTCTAGGAAGTACTTGCATATAGTAATTCTCATAACCAGCATCAGATAAAACCCCTTACTTGATTCCCCACAAGGAACTGTAAGATTTATAATACTTACACAATAAAAAAAGCAAAAGGTAGAAAACTGAGCAATGTCTCATACTTAAGAACCAAAAATAAGCCAGTATGAGACAATTGGTTGACATTGCATCTGAATGGGTATTTCAAAGAGCCTGCAGCCCACCTAGTCCTCCTTTGTTTTAAAGCACACATCCCTATGGCTTTGGGGAGGTGCTCAGTGTTTCACTTTTACTCCTTGAAAGCATTCAGAACTTTTTCACTACCTAGAAGTCCTGCAG
>VYZV01017249.1:91722-165786 GCA_013401275.1 Pandion haliaetus | reverse complement strand
ACTTGCATATAGTAATTCTCATAACCAGCATCAGATAAAACCCCTTACTTGATTCC
Organism: Pandion haliaetus; assembly: GCA_013401275.1. Taxonomy (NCBI): domain Eukaryota; kingdom Metazoa; phylum Chordata; class Aves; order Accipitriformes; family Pandionidae; genus Pandion; species Pandion haliaetus. Next base: position 165,730 of record VYZV01017249.1, on the reverse strand, counting down.
CCACAAGGATGCTGTAAGATTTATAATACTTACACAATAAAAAAAGCAAAAGGTAGAAAACTGAGCAATGTCTCATACTTAAGAACCAAAAATAAGCCAGAAGAAACAGCTCTAGGAAGTACTTGCATATAGTAATTCTCATAACCAGCATCAGATAAAACCCCTTACTTGATTCCCCACAAGGATGCTGTAAGATTTATAATACTTACACAATAAAAAAAGCAAAAGGTAGAAAACTGAGCAATGTCTCATACTTAAGAACCAAAAATAAGCCAGTATGAGACAATTGGTTGACATTGCATCTGAATGGGTATTTCAAAGAGCCTGCAGCCCACCTAGTCCTCCTTTGTTTTAAAGCACACATCCCTATGGCTTTGGGGAGGTGCTCAGTGTTTCACTTTTACTCCTTGAAAGCATTCAGAACTTTTTCACTACCTAGAAGTCCTGCAGCAATGCAATACACATTTAAATGAAGTTGGGCATCTACCCACAGCAACATTAGATGCCACAAACATGATCCTCAGTTGCACCACATACTGAGCCGAGCTCATGATACTAGATTTCATCTCCACAGACTGGTTCTGCACAATCTGAAGAACTGTCATGCACTGGCATGAAAAGCCTTGGTTAGCTTGATTACTCCAGCACAGCAGAGCAGTCTGCAATCAGAGGAGGGCCCATTTTCCAAAACTGTGTAATGAAGTCCCCTGACAGTAAAATACATCCCAATTGCAAGCCAAATAACTTCATGCATTAGTTAAGGTCTGAATCAGTTTCTACTGAAATCAGATAACATGACATTCTTTGTTTCTGTCCTACTTGATCATTTTCACGCAATGTTTAATCTTCACTGTTCATTAGTTTTGATATGGCCACTACCCTCATGAAGTAGGCTGTCTTGCAGTTCTAATGCACTTACTCTCTGTGTCCTTTTGCTTTGGAAGTCCTTCATTTTCGTCTAAAAATCACTCCTACAGAATGAGTTGTCAATGTCTCTACATCATGTATTAAGTTACATAATTAAAAGATAAAAAGTAGTTATAGAATATCCACAGGTTGATACAACACATGTAGAATAAACATGTGTCTATATACATATAAATATACAAATTATATAAGCTAATGAAAAGTATATTAATATCTATTTCAGTTATTATCTTTAAACACCAAACCTTTTACAAGGAGGTGACAACACATGATAAACTGCAGAGCCATACAATGAAAGGTATTTAGTGTGCGTACACTGACGTATAATTAGTTTTGTGCACTTTAGACATATCTCTGGAGACCTGTAAATATATACAAGTAAAATCAGGTTGGTAAAATGTAGTCTACAAGTTTTCCGTTTGGTGGAAAGAAGTATTCATTAGACAAAGGCTTGTTTTCAACTTATATCAACAGCCTGAAGTTGGGTGTCAGATTAAGACTCTTGGGAGATGTCTAGTGATAACACAGAAAGCAAGGTGATCAAAAGTAAACAGTAAACAATTTATGACATAGCTCTGCAGTTATTCACCACACAGTCTCACCTCCAGTCTCACCTCCACATTTATACAGTTCTTTTTTATTTTGCCATATTCTTAGCTTTCAGACAGTAGACAAATGGATAAATAATATCTGTAACACACTTACGTGCAATATATGTTGCAGCTAGACTTACCTCTAACTCAAAATCCCCATCTTTCAGCTCCACAGTCATTAACATGACACAGACTTAGAAATTTTCATCTTTTATTGATATTATAACCATTGAAATTTATACCTAACTTGTGCAGTTTGAGCCTGTTTGTATAAAAAAACACTTGCATCTTGAATCTCTTCATCTTTGAAGAGGCTAAACAGATTGAGAATAGTACTGTCATTCAGTGCCTCATTTCGCAGTCAAGGGTTTTGGTCCCCATCCTGCAATCAATGATGGTTTGGTTGTCTCTGTCAAGAGTGCCTAGAGTGGGAATCTATATTTATTAATTTTCTCATGTTTTCGAGAAGATATCTGTCTTTGTGCCACATTCAGTTCTTTTATATGCCAAGTGCCTAAACTGAAGACTGCATATACAGACTATAGATGTATACACAAAAATGGCAACAAAAGTAGATATAGATAGATAGACAGGCAGATAGATAGATACACACACACATACATACATACATACATACATACACACATAGAATGAACAATTTTTCCCTCAGTCTGAGTGAAAAACTGCAGCTTAAGCTAGTTCTTTTCATAAAATCCTTAACTAGTTAAACCAGTCCAGTGGCGGTTAATGCTCATACAGGATCACATTACAGCAAAGAGCCTTAACAGGAATTGCAGCATTGTTGTGGTTCATTGAGACTGGATGATTTTGACAGGCTAGACTCTGTACTTCTCCTTGCCTTTGAAATGCTATCAGCTCCACAGCTGTAGTGGTATACAGTTACCAAAATTATGATATTTTAAATAAAATACATAATTTATCCAGAGAGAGTATTAAATGTAAGCTTATTTAATTAATTTTATTTTCTAAATTCTAATTTTAGTCTTTCTAAGATCTCCCTGCTACTTATTGAACTTGATACTACACGACTCAGGATTTTTAACCTCTGCAACTGAGGTTCCAAGAAGATACCCCAAATATTCACCCAGTGCCTGTGCACAGATTTATGCAAATGGCCTGCGATAGCTATGGAGCTCTTTAGGCACAACTGCAGCCAGTTTCCTGACTATACACATGGTTCTTCATGACCCTTCAGATCCGTGTCAGTCAAAAGGATCCTACTACAAATTAATAAGTATAAAAAGAGCAACAGCACATCAGTGCTTCTAATATTTTCAAAATAATGTAAATAAAGGAAACATTCTGGTCTTATCTTGTTAGAACACTTTTTTCCCCCCTACTGGGCCCTGCAAAGATTTCAAGTTAAACTATGTTTTCTTAGAATATATATTCTGTTATAAAGAAAGCCTTGGGCCAGATTCTCCAGTGTGTTCTGTGTGCATCAATACTGTCATGTTGGGACATTGTCCACCCACATCCCACTCTCCCACACTGCCACATATTGACACATAGCATTGGTGGGAGAATGGAAATAGGAGAGGCCAGGACACAGAAGTCACCATCTTGCATACTGCTAAAGGAAAGCCAAAGGAAACTGCAAATCTCATTTTTCATACAGCCTGTGCTCACATTTGTGTCTCATACAAAGAGAGAGAGATCTCTGTAATCGTTCCCTCGGGTGTTGGTACCTGGTGCCTGTGTCACTGCCACTCTTCACTGCTCCGTCATCCGTGAAATTAAAGGTGCCGGTCCAATTTGCCAATTCCTCTCCATTCTGCCAGCTAAACTGCAGCCCTCTAGCAAGAAAATGAGGCAGTTGATATTTGATATCATTCATTAGGTTAAGTCTATCAGCATGAGTTCTCATGACCTTTTTCTTAACACAGAAATGTGACTACAACACATTCACCAAAAACAATAAAAAGATACCAAGAACCACAAGACATCGTCTTATTAGTGGAAACAATTAATTTACACTTCCCATAGACTTTACAAGTTCTTCGCTGAAAACACCACCAGATTCCCCAACCAAATTGGAAGGCCAGTAATCATCTGTGCTCATAAAGAAAATACATATGTGTGGAGCAAGCTGGAAGTTTCATTCCCAGAAATGCAAGTGCAAAAAGCTGGAGACTTATGTGGAAAACTGCAGGGCCAAAGGAGTAAACCCTCCAAACTTCAATTTTACATCTGCAGTAGTTGTTAAATGTGGTGGGCACTGGGTCCTTCCTCTGATTTGTTGGCCATGCTAGCAAAGGATTTGTCATTTGATGACTTCTCCAAGTCACACTATATCGCTTCTTTTTGCTGTTTGGGAAGATTATATTTTTTAAGCCAATGCATATCACAATAATCATAACTCCCTGTTTTCCAAACTTTCACAAATTCATTCCAAGACCCATGATGCCTGCAGTCTTCTGGAAACTACACCTATAGTTGGGTAGAAATCCCACATGTATTTAAAAAAGCTGAGTCTGAAGAAACATTTGACAACACAAGTCAAACCCTTCCCTTAGCTCAGAAGTCAACAAAAAAGAATCTTGCAGATTGTTATTTTTAATCTTCTCCAATTTAACCCAATTTCATGATTTCAGAAGCCTGGCAGCTGAGCTGTGAACATTTGGTGCTGCCAATACTGAAAGTTAACTTCCCAGCTGGGCTGGGCAGGGACAGCCAAGAAGCAATCTGCCAGCCCGCTTTGCCCAAGAGAAAGGGCATCCAGGACTCTGCTAGTTTTCTTCATCAACAGGCTTATTACAAGTACTGGAGAATCTCTCAGACTACATCCATCCTCTAGTCTAATTGGCAGCAGTTATAAGCATAGGAAATTACGAAGGAACAACATAGGGTGCTAAAATAAGGTCTTTTTGCTTCCTGCAGCAGGAAAGGGGAGTATCTCTAAACAGCTCCAAAAACATACAGTAGGAGTTTATTTGTTCTATATTGTGGAAATGTGTGCACATAACTTCTTGTTGTCATAGTTGTTTGAAGACAACTTTGTCTAACTTCACGTATCTGCAGTGCAGGCATTTCCACGTGAGCTAATTGTCTTCATTCTAAAAATCAGCAGAGAATGGCTCCGTACAGTTAGTTTAGGGAAAGATTCATGCAATCAAAGGCTGGTCTTCTCCTTAGGGTGAATTGATCCATCCCCTAAACCCTCCCTCCATCAGCAGTACAAGAAGCAAGGGGTTGCTTGCAGTGTGAGTGTGCATGACAGAAGTATCCTACCACCCAATTGAAGTGCAGTGCATGTCACCACAAACGTTTCTTGACCTAAACTCAAGGTATTTTGAAAGAATTTGAGAAGTTCATTCTTGTATGCTTTGTGCCTTTTAATCTTTTTGTTCTGTTGTTTCTTTTACTGAAAACAGACTTTTTGGTAAAGGCATTTTGGGGGAGAAGGAATTCTGAAGACAGTAGGGAGCCATTTCAACACTGAACTGAGGAAATAGCTAGCCTCCTAAACTGCCCCCTCCCCTCCCAAGCTGCCTCCCACTACAAAAGGTGGGAAAAAAGCACTATGAAAATATCGAAAAAGCTTCCTCTGAATCTTTCAAATGCGTTTTTTCATTTCTTGCATGTTCTCCAGTGGTCAAATTTTGCCTTTTCAAAGAAAAACTTTTTAAGTATAAAAATAGGAACATTTCAAATACAGAAGAATAATTTTTGCTCATAGGAGACCCATTCTAATTACTTCTTAGTTAAATATATGGATGCAATTCTCCTGTTTTCCAAAAAATCAAAACAAGTGGAAAAGACTATGCTGATCACCATAAGAAAAATGAGATGGTATTGCATACTTACACCTTACATTCACCTTGGAGAGAGCTACTTCGGTGATCAGTTTGGAGAATCACATCAAAGGGTGTACAGGTTACGTTATAATCGCTATAGGCTAATGCAGTGCTATGGCTAGTCAGGGAGTCCCACACCTTGTACGTTGCTCTGACAGTTTTTAATCAGCTGAGGCTGCTCAAGGTACCACTTCCAAGTAACATATTGGTGTGAAGAAAGCATGAGAAAATTCTCCCTTTTACTGGGACACCTTCACTTTTAGGCTTGTTGAAATAAACACTTGTGATTCTCTCCCATGTACCACAGTCTAACACATTTTTTTGCCACACTTAACTGGTATGGAAACATGTTTCTTTTGAAAGTGTATGTCTTTGTAAAAGGCATCTAACTATATGGCCTTAAAAATATGTTTTAATTGCTAAGGGCAACATTGAATGATACATGGAGAGAGAGAGTAGAAGTGTGGGAAAACCAAGGTGCAATTGTACTTTTTAATTTGATTTAAATAGATATTTGGAGCTTAGATATTGCAAATCGAAATAGAGAGCATTAATCTAGATAAATAGCTGGTGTTGGTGTGTCCTTCAGAGGTGAACTCTCCTAAAGCATAGCCAATATTCAGGCTGATGAAATTAAGAATTAAAACATTCAGTAAAGTCCTTTCCCTTTGTATGTCTTCATTCCACATATAACAGCTGGAAGGAAAGCTAAGTAAATGCTCAAAGGCAGAGGGGGGTGAAATCTGTGCATAAAGCAAAAGAAATTATAAAACCACTCTTTAATGCCCTCTTCTCATCAAGCCTTTTTTGGGAACAGTGTGTACTGTAGCTGAGGCACCAAGTTTAAAGGAGGACATGCACGTTTTGGGTAAGATCCAGGAGGAGATCAGGAAGACTAAGACTGAGGAATGGTAGATATGTCTTATGATGAACAGCTTAAAATACTTAGCTTTGAAATGGCAGAATGGGGGATCTAACTGAGGTACAAAAATATCTAAGGAGGGCAAGCAAGGGTCTGGGTATGACACTTCTACATGGTAAGGACAAAGCACAAACTTGTGAGCTGAGCTTAGGGTCAGGAGCAAGCTAAGTGTCTGACCCTGAACCAGACAGGGAAAGGGGACCACAGAGTTCTCTTCTTCCAACAGGTACTCCAGAGGTAAGCAACACATAGACTTATATATACAAAAAACACACTACCAAAGAAACATTACACAGCTTATAGGACTGTGTATCTCACTTGTGAGTCTGCAAGACTGAGACCAAGCTGCTGCTCTGCATTTTCTGGAGTGATGGTACAATAAACCTCTTCCTCCTAGTAAGAACAACTCCCATAAATAATGGTTTGTAGTATTAGGACTGAGTAGAAATCAAGGATGATACATTTAAAAACACTGAATTAATTCTGTTCCTAACAAGGTTACTGAGAGTTTTACTATTCATTTCAATCAATCAGCCCTGAGTTGGGAGATTTCAATTTTAAAAATATAATATTTTCTAATCCTCTCAGTTGTGCGTCGTGTTCATAAAAGCTGTCTGGCCAAATCTGCAAACAGACTGAGAAAATAGAAAAGACACTTGAACTGCTCCATCAGTATATTTCTTTTGCATATTACTGTAGTTAAATTCTACCATGTTCACTCTCAACACTAACTACATTTAAACAGGTAAACAAGAGGTAAATTAGGCTTTTGTGAATCAGAATTGCAGTAGAAAAGCACATGCAGGATGGAAACACAGAAAAGGAAGAGAAAAAGAAGCAGAACTAAAAAGAGTGTATGGAAAGATTAAAAGAATGGAAGGAAAGCAAAGGAAATTACTTAGACATAGAGGTCTCCTATGTAATTTAGACAGTTCATGCCAGAGTTAAAAAAAAAAAAAAAACAACAACAAAAAGCTAATTTTAAGCCTGGGATCATTAGCAATGATTACCAATGGTGGAACTTCACCATTTGCTCAATTTGCCCTGATGTTATTTCCTTCTAAAATTAGTATTTCCCCAACATGTGATGTTGATGATGACAAGGGAAGACTTTATGAAACATGTAATGACCAGAAACACTCTTAATGCAGAGATGCTATGTTTTGCCCATTCACTGTAAGCAAATTTCTCATCAAGGTTTATGGACATCATTAATCTCAGGACTTACCCCTAAAAAATAAAGAGTATGAGCAGTGTTGTGCCTTGCATTAGAGAAACTCCATTAAGTTGAATGTCTTAGCAATAAAGACCTTGAGTTTCAGGTAAATGTCAAAGCAATATTTTGATCCTAATTGGTAACTGTAAATGGCGAATCAGTATGTGGTCAAATAAACACTGGCACAATGTAAGAATAGCAGGAGGAGGTGAAAAAACAGAAAATTAACAAAGCAGCAGTAATTCTAAAGGGCTTGTCAAGACCAGCTGTCAAGAAGCAGCAGGAAGCAAAGCAAAAAGCCTGTTGCCACAATCCAAACAAGAAACAATTCCTGCACAAGCAGAGGTTTTAATAGCAGAGGATGTCAAACAATTATGATGTTTTTGAACTATAAGGCAAGAATGAACAAGTGGATAGATTGCAGCAAGAAGCTTCATATCCATGCTGCCATCACACTGAGATCCCACCTCAGGGCTGTCTCATTGCCCTTCTAAAGCATGAAGGCAAGGCAAAAATTCAGCTCAGACAGGAAGGCTTTTAAAAGAGAGCAATGCTACAGCTAATAAATGGATAAGACCCCAAAGACTTTAAGCACAGCTGGAGGTTCTGACTGGACTCTAACCACAGAGTAGGCCATGATCATCTGTGCAGCAGAATTTATTCAGGAGAGACCCACATGCTTCCAAGGCATAAGAGCAGTTTGGTGCAAGTGGCTGAGTAACACAGTAATCAGTACCTATAGGTAATGAGGACTGAGTGGCAACTGGTGCTTCACACAGGTGGTGCAAGGAGAGGGCATAGAAGAGGACCTGCCACTCCAGTGCCAGCCCATTCCCCCAAAACAACCAGCTCAACTCATTTAATCCCAGCCAGCAGGCTATTTCCACTCATCTTTCAAGGTGACAGCTACCACAACTCCCATCCTGCATCTACCAGAGCCAGACTAAACCCAAAAACAAGCAGAAACCAATGTCATTTTATATCAGTGAAGCTAAGACAAAATCTGACTCAGCTTGCTGACCTACCACAGATGGTCAAGCAAGGGGAAGCAGAGGAGTCTACAGACTCCTTCTTTGAAGGGGTGAAAGGGAGATAAGAATGTCCCCAGGGGCAAGGCAAATTACTTCATTTTCTTTCTGAGCTCCCTCTCTTATTTGTCTTCACTTTTCCTGCTCTTTCTTTCTAGCAGTTATCATATTCCTTCTCTGTATGCATTCTCCCTAGGAAAGAGGCCATTAGGAGGTGACAGCAAGCTCAGCTTTTCGGACTCCAGCTCCTGTTTAAGTTATGAGCTAATAGTATACACATTAAATCCATATATGTCATTAATAATTTTATAATCATATTTCTCCAGGCCTGGTCATGGTGCTGCACTGCACTGTTACATACCACCCAAACACAGAAGCCATATACAGTCCCTGCCCTGACAAACAGACAGTCCAGGCATGTATACATTTCCTAAAGTCAGTGGAAAATCACTTACTCTCACTGTACCTCTGTTTCCCCATTTTGTAATTCTTGTGCCCTTGAGAGGAGGAACTGAAGACTTCAGTATTAAATGATCATGCTACTCTCTTTGAAAATGTAAATTGATGCCCCTAGCCTACTAACAGGGATGTTACAGAGGTATTGGAAAGTCAGATGGTTAATCTTGCTGAAGATCCAGTTCCTTCTTTCTGCAAAATAAGGAAACTATGACTCACTGTGTCCACAGGGAGTATGGAAAATAAAACGAAAACAGTGGTATGCATGAATGACCTGCAGATGAGTGTGGTTGAAAACACTCACTAAAATGGATCAGAGAGTAGGAGGAGGTTGGGTAAGAAAGGGGAATATCAGGAGTCTCCAATGTGACAGACTGCTGCATAAGCAAAGACAAGCATAGCAGCCAACAGAGATAACAATAAGAGGAGTTCTGGAGAAAAAACAAGGATCCATTTTTTTTCGTGCAGGCCAGAAACAGCAAGTTTATTTACACTGCACTTGAAAAGACATCAGAAGGGCTCCAAAGGAGTAAAGCTTCCACTAGGTAACAATGAGATGCTGAGATCAAACCCAGCCCAGCAGAGTCAAGGCAGACTAGTCTCTGTGTCCAAATACTCCCTGTTCCTGACAAAAGGGCCACACTCAGTCCCTGAAGACAGTGAAGTTAGATGACAAGAGAAAGGCAAATGCTTACTTGAATAGTTTTATATCACTTCAAACACTCCAATCCATTTTGAAATAAACATTCAAGACACAGCAATCTAGAAAGACACAGCACAAAGGAAAGAAAGAAATGTAAATCTACCTGTAGCAGTCCAGGTCCAATTCACCTGTGCTATAATGCCAGAAAAATACCATGTGTGCATTGGCCTCTTTCAGTAGAGAATCCATGGGCATAACCCTGCCAGGCACAGCACAAAGAAATAAAACATTTCTGGGGCCAACTCAGGTACTTGAGCAGGATGCTCCCCTTCTTATGTGAGTCCATAATAAAATTCATGTTTGCATTCAGTGGAAGCAGAGGTGAATCTACCAGTCCAGTTTAGAAAAATACTTATTTCTCCAATAAAATTAGCAAAATGCAAGATTTAGTCTGGATACATACACATACATACTTCTGCTTACTGCATTAGTAGAGACCAATCTTTCTCTCAGCAACCTACAGCTTTGCAAGTTGACTGATAATGGGTAACTGCTGAGCTGATTGCCTGCTATCTTGTTGGGAGAAGACCATTAGAAAAGGTTTTGAGAATGTATAAATATATGTGGGAGAGCAGGAATGGTATATTCACAGCAAAAGGAAGAAATGAAATAATATGGGTCCCATGAAAAGCAACATATGGATGGAGGATGTGGGAAAGGGGCATATCTGGTTACAGAACACACTTGGCCATACAGTGTTACACCAGGGACAATCTTGGCTCTATGTGTTAGAGTAAAATGGTGGAGGAGTATATTTTGACTAGCACAAAGAGCAAAACTGGAAACATAGGTGGGAAGCTTCTGGATTATAACCACTATTACACAGAAGAAGGTTTTGTTTCATGTAGCACATTTCACATTTGGGTTAAACTTTGCATCAGATATTCACAAGCAACCTCTGAAAAACCTGATATAAAATCACTTCCAAAGAAAGATAAAATGGGCTCAACATCAACATTCATCTAGTCTGCTCAAACAGGACAAAGTGTTGACTAGGACATCAAGGACATCAAAGGACACCTTTCAAAACAATACAATCTTTCATTTTCTCTTCTGTGGCTGGAAGACAAACATCCAAGGAGTAATAGATAATGTGTTTCTATTCTATTTGTAATAATTATTCATAATTAAAATATTACCATTTGTAATAATTAGGGGCAACACAAAACCCACAACAGAATGACCTGACAGTGAGGCAGGTTGTTTTCTTTTCGAGAAAAAAAGCCAATCAAGCCCCAAGCACAGAGAGTCACAGGAAATCCCAGATATTTTAAGATACCAGCAAATTCTGACATTTGAGATGGTAGCTTACTGCAAGGATACCTGATTCAGCATGGGTACAGGAAGCAATCTCACCGCAGTATAGAGATCTGACTGAGCTAATTGCTTTGCATCTCATGTTTCCAAAACTAATATATTTAGCACCAGGTCAAGTGTCCCTACATTGTACTATATTCTTCAGTGTAACATACCCACAGAGCCCCATTTGCACTGAGGACTCGTGCTGAAGACACGAGCAAAATGCCATTTAGAGTCAATGTGTCCGTACCCCACACCAGCCACAGGAGGAGGCAATATTCCACTTCTCCATGCACAGAATGGATAGCACAATCTCCTCCTACCATTTGTGCAAGGCCTCCCCAAATATTGACTGCCCAAGATTTTCAGCTAGGACTGTGAAAAGCCTAGCTTTGGCTGTATTTGTTCTTACGGAAAGTGTCATGAAACTACCAGTAACAGAGATTGCTTTTAAGGTTTTCATCATGAGAACTAAAGCATAAAACTAACTAAATAAAGAGGACATGGAAGGACAGTGACTATCTGCTGGGCTGATGAAAAAGAAAAACAGATGCAAGCAACGGAGGGCAAGGACGCCTCAAAGAAATGAGAGGTTAAGTCCACAATCTGCCTGAGGGAGGCATGGACTGCTGAGCAATGAATACACTTGAATTAAAAAATGAGAAATGAAATGAAAAAGCAACGAAGGGTAAGAATGAGGCACAATGAAAGTAAGAAAATACAAAGCTTTGCACAGCAATTATGTCTGAACAAAATCCAGCAAGTGTAAGAATGATCAGGAAATTCTGATCAGGTCAGAAATAAAAGACTGAGTTATCAGGTCTGCAAAACTAACCATGGAGGTCAGTGGTCAATGATGTGACTGCTCACAGGTGGGGCTGTGGGGGACACAGGTGTAGCACAACTCAAAGCAGGAAGACTGGGTTCTGGGTTTGGCTTTCTACAAACTAGGTAAGATTGAACTTTGTACCTCCCCAAACACACAGAGGGCAAGGAGCTAATTTTTTTCAAAATGACATAAAACAAGTTCATGGCAGGTTATAACAGAGATGTTTTGAAAGAAATGTCATGGGGTTTAAACCACTTTGGATGAAAGGGCTTTGATTCCCAGGTGCTGAATGCTGGGCATTGGCAAAACTGAACCATTACTTTGTCATACAGAGGCAACAGATCTGTGGAAAGTGCAGAAAGCAGAGTTAGCCTAGATATTCAGCCAAATACTCAAAAAGAGCTGTTTGTAGGGACAGAAGTAGGCTTAGATCCCCACACAACAAAGTTAGACTGAAGCAAGCTGTTACTGAGTATTATGTGAATTAGAATTTAATTGTCTCCAAATTAACCAGTGAGGATAATGGCCACCTTTGGGCTGGTAAACAGGATACCTATAGTTCACTACTTCAGGGGAAGAAGCTTCTGCAGAGCTGCTACAGCCCAATATGATTCAAACCCTAAGCAAACCAACCACTTCTGTGCAGGGTGGGCTTGTGGGAACTGATTTAGGGACTGCCAGGTGGCCACAGCAAAAGGGGGAAGTGTCTGTAGGTCACTCTGTAGGTCACACACATACCCTGTGGTTTGAGCTCAGGAAGGACCATGGTGTAACACACCAGGGAATAACACACTCAGGATAATGCAATTTGCTCATGTAAAATACTGAAATAACTGACTTTCATTACCATAATTTACTGTCATCTGGGGAATGGAGAAGGACTGGCAATTCACAGACTAGATCAGCATTTTTGCCATTTTAACAGCAGAGGTGCAGCAGAACAATGCTAGAAATAAAGCAAGTCTAGAGGGAGCAGGGATTCAAACCCTGCCTGTTTTCTGCATCAGAGCCATAGAGAGTACTGCCAGGGAACACAAGAGAGGAAATAACATACCCTCATGCTCTGGTACTAAATCTTCAGCCACTTGATGCTTTTCTACAAAAGTAAATAAAAATTATGGGTGAGAAAAAAACTCCAAGTAGCAGAAGGTAAGATTTTGGATTCGGGTCACTTTTCACAATAAAAGCCTCTGTTGCAGCCTGTGATAGAGCTGTGATTGTTGGCAATTTCTTACAGAGCTTTAATTCACATGACATCTATTTGTGAGTTCTCTCCTTTTATTTTATGTGGGGAGACAGGAGCATTACGTAAAGCAATGAGAAAGGAAATGGGATGGCCAGTGGGGGATAACTTTGCAGGCAGCTGTGTTAATCTGTCAGCTCCCTGTTCATTCTGCCCTCTCTATCCCATTGCCATCTCTCTTCTGAGCTCTCTCCCAGCACAGGCTGCTCCTCTGACCTCTCAGGGAAATAACTCCATTCCTTGTCTTTGCAAGGTTAGTTAGGCACGATGGGGATGCCGGCACCCCGGTCCCCAACCCCTTGAAATGCTCTTGGGAATACCCTGTAGTAAGAAGAGCATGGCTGAGGTCTCAGCTTCTCCTGCTGTGCTAGACTAGATCCGGTCACTTTAAGGTGGTGGCCATATCCCATACATACACATATTGGTGTACATAGCTTCAAGACTTTGCTGTCTCCTGAAGTTTCCAGTGCTCTTCTCTGAAGAAAATTGACCAAAACCAAAACCTGTTCGGTAGTGCCATCAGGGATTCAGCAAGGTGACTGACAGGTCACATGTCATTTCACTGGGATAATATTTCACTCTGGTTAGAAACAGAGGGGACAGAGAAATGACTCATTAGGTGACCTTCAGCTTACATCTCTTGGGAAAAATATTTAAATGGAAAGAGACTTTAAACACTGGAATAGATGGTCTTAGGTTACAGTTAACATCTTCACAGAGTGTTATGAACAGGGCAGAGCAGCACACGCCAGGTGTGCGGCAGGAGCAATCAACTGCTATAAATTAACTGTAGTTCCTTCCTCAAGCCCCCATCTTAGGACAAAATACAACTCAGGCCACATGCAGCCTCTATGTCCACATCGCAACTGCTGCTGTCGCTGGTATCTGATCTTGTCTTATAGCATGGTACAGACTAAATGATCTCTCAAGGTGTAGTCCAGGTTTATTTTCTATGAGTTTATTCCGTATTTTCCCATACTGTGCAAAAACCAATCATAAGCTATCATTCTTACACGGGTAAGGAAAGGGGTAAAGATGTCTGGGGATTGATTTGCAACTGCTGAATAAAAGCTGCTTCAGAAATACCAAAATGGTGGTAAAACCTCAAGTTATGAGAGTCTGATATTAATTATAGGGTACACACATAAGGGTGATGTTTTATTCTCATTTAAGAGATGTAAAGCTTTCAAATAATGCAGGCTGTCTGCATGGGAAGGTTTGCTGTTTCTTGCTGTGTGATTCTTTGAGTTATTTTACTTGCCCCTTCTGACAGACCCCAGGGTAATCTTTTTTTAAAGTCTTTCATAGCTTTGAAAATGCATTCTCCTCACTTGGCTGGAAAAAAATAGTTTTAAAGGGGCAGATTCCCTTCTTCAGCTGACTCTCACCCTGTGCAGAAATCAGGTTGTTAAAAAAACAGTATTTAGTGAATTCTCTGACAACAGAATATCGGTATATAGCAAAGTATTGCTGTGACATTTTTCCCTTGCCAAAGCAGGCAAGGACTGTCCTATTGATCAATCCCATGCTACAGATTGGGAGAAGAAGACAGCGACCATTTCAACATTTTTTACTGTAGTGGCAGTTTGCTGATGTAATCCAGGATTATTCCCTGCTGGTCAAACAAGAGCTCAAAAAAAAGGCCAGCCCTCAGCTGAGCATCTGATTCAAAAGAAAATTCAGCTGAAAGCTGAGCATTGGAAAGATGAGTCAATACAAAAGCAAGCGGCAGCTCTGGATTTAAGAAGTCCACAGCATTTAACCTACTTTAGCAGATCAATGCAGTGGATTTTTAATCATCACATTAATCCTAAAATAAAAATAATTACCCTAGAGATCTGTATTAAAGTCCCTTAATTGTATCTCATTTCATCATCCCTTTTTACTCAGGATCAGGAGCTACAGAGACCAGAGCTTCCCAATGTTTCCAGATTGCAGTTTAACTCTCTCATTAGGACTTTAACTGCTACTATGAGGATGAGGCATTGGCCTTGCTGAGAGCACCCACATCCATCCCACTTGGGGAAAACTGAAAAAGGGAAAAAAAAGGTGGACAGGATTCTGTTTTCCAATGACATGGTACAAAATAGCAGGGGAAGGAGCAGAGAACGTTATATGGTGGGTGAAAAATATGTGAATACCTAGAAATTCAATCTCTGCATTCTCCCCTTCTTCCAGCAATGCCAGGAGCTCATTAATATCTCATTAAGGGGAAAGAGAGGACTTGACCGGAGGCTGGACCCTTTATTAAATTTCACTGAGCAGAGTTTCTTTCCTGGAGCATCCTCTCCTGCCTGCAGTCCTGCCATCCCCACAGCCAGACTTTGAGAACATAACTGTGGACAAATGCAGGACCACAAGCCTCCATGGCACCCTCCATGGGGAGCTTCAGGCAGATTTTTCTGGCAATAAAACCAGTCCATTCCCTGCTTGTAAGGGCAGGTAGCATGGCACAGCTTACAGCTAACTTTTCCATCTTTCTCCCAGAAAAGGGTACCTTATTTCACACCACTTATTGGGACCAGTCCCTAGACTATGCTGTCCCCTGCATTGTGCCCAAGCTGCTTGTTTTCAGTCAGATTCCCCCTGCTTTGCTGGCCTTTACCCATTTCCACCATCTTCTTGCAAAGAAACAAGCTAGCCCTGTGTTATATTTAGGCTTAAAAGCATTGTACATTTACTGGAATAGTACTTAAGGGCAATTTTCAGGTTTCTCTAAATATGCTAGGGAATTTCTTCCCGCTGCCTTGGGAAGAGGCCCAGAGGCCTGTTATTGTTGCAAATGTTGGGAGGCAAGCAAAGGCTATCATAAAACAAGCAGCATGTTGAATCCTAGTGAGTAAATGGCTTTAGGTTTAGGCAGCGTCCGCAGGGTCCAGCTTGGCAAGCAGCACCAAAGCTATAAAAATCCCACTTGCCCTCTGCAAGGATGCTCTCCAAAACCACCAGCTCTACCGTGGTCCTTGAAGGTGCAAGCTATAACATGTCCAAGGAACCTCACGGCCAGCATCAGCTTCTAACGGGGAACTTAACACCAGAGGTTTGTGAAAGAAAAGAGTAATTAAAGGTTACAGCTACCCCTGCACAGAGTGGACTGGCAATCAAACTGCCTGGGCATGGTCACCATAATGTACTGCAGGGCATGAGAGTGAGAGAGGGGAAGAAAAAGTGAAAAAGTAGCTTCATGATAACTTTATGCTAACAGTGTAAGCTGCTATGTAAATCACCTTTCTGTCATTAATAACTGACAGCCTGAGACTGCCACATCCTGCATTTTCATTTCCATGAAAGATGGGAACTACCACTTCCCATCAGAAAGGAATCAAAGTGCTTTTTCCCTGCACTGAGGTTGGGGGAGAGACCCTCTCTGAGATTCTTTCACGTGATTAAAAAAATGGAAAATAAACAAATCATTACAAGCTGGAACAAAAAAGATTAAATAAACAGTGTTTTCCAGTCAAAGGGACAAATTGTATGCACATCTCCCTCCTTAAGCCCCTTTGATAGCAGAGTGCTCAGAACCAGACTTTCTCCTAGCAAGCCTGTGTATTGGACATCACCCTTTTTTCATTCCCTGAGGCCCACTGATGACAGGAGAGGCTCCCAGGGCATGAGGTAGGACAGAGACTGGCCACAGAGATCACTCACTAGAAGAGTTTTAGTTGTATCTTCTCATAATTTTATCTTTACTTTGCTATTTTTCATTTAAATATATACTTGGGATTTATTTGTCATTGCTCTAATCCTGTTGCAGTGATTTTGACTTAGAAAAGCAAGTATTGGTAAGGCTGCAATGCCTCCAGGACAAATGGGAAAAACTGAGAAAATAAGGCAAGATGAGACCTCGACTGGTCATAAAGTCATCCTCTGAACACCAAGGCAGCTTGTTACTACCCTTGTCTACCTAAGAGCTGGTAGTAACCTGAAGCCCCAAAGATGAAGATTTTATACCTTCTCAGGTAGCCTTTTTCTTTAAAAGTTTCCCTTCATGGTTAAATCCAAATCTTCCCTGCTGCAACTTAAGTCCATGACTACTTGTCATGTTATGAGTCTTCACAGAGACGTGTTTATTACATTCCTCTTGGCAGAAATAGTTTGGGTATTTTATCATATCTCCCCTCAATTTTCTCCAAGCCAAACAAACACATTTTCTACACCTCTGCTCATTCTTGCCACTTTCCTTTGGCTCCTTCCAACTGAGTCACGTCTTTCTGGAAGTGAGGCATCCAAAAGCAGAAGAGTCCCCCAGCCAAGGCCTCACTCCTAAGCAAGGCACACAAATTGCTCTGTGGATAAACTACAATGCTTCTGTCTATACATATTAATATCACACTTGCTGTTCCCCCCCCAGCAAGAAACATTTGCTGATTTGTCAGCAGTTTGCTTGCTCTTGGCACAAGGCAAACAACTACATGAGTTGCAACCCAGGCAAAAACAAAACCATTGATCTCTTCTGGCAAAATGCAGCTAAATTCCAGTAAAAAATTCCATAGCAGCTGGCTACACTACTGAAAGCCACTTACCTCAAAGCATTTAAGAGAAACATTCCCCTTTATAAAATCATACAAGCCATAATACCTCAAACTAGATTTAAGTAAAATAAACTCTGCGTGGGTCAAGGATAAACACTTGAAGATCACCACTGGTGTTTGCTGTGAAAAGTGCAGTACCATTTTCAGATCAGAGACTGATGTGCTCTCAGCACAGTCTCAGCAAGTAATTCATGAGAATACAGCAATGAAAAAATAAAGTGCGCTCTCTGTTATTTGGAACACTAATGTTGCCACTTTGATTTTAGGAATTGCATCCGCATGTTTGTTTCTAAAGACACTGAAGTTTAGGCAATGAACATGCTACCTTTATTCAACCTCTCAAGTCATTTCAGCTTGAAATTACATAGGGTGAAAAGCCTATATGGCAGGGTCTGATCAGGGGCAAATACTCAGGTGGTACAAGTCAGTCTAGCTTAAGTTAAGTAAGACCTAGATTTTTACAACAGTTGAGGACTAAAACACAATCTAAGAAACACACAAATCATTATATTCTGCCTAACTGTCTCCTTCATTAATAATCTGACGCTACAGATGCTGGATACACCTTCCCACATTGACAAGATACTAATATCGTCAGCACAACACCGAGAAGTGGTTTGAACCGTTATAACGGTATGGCTGGATCTCTGTCTCCATTCAGTCTGATCAGACAACTTTTCCTATTCCCTCAAATCCCCCCTTACCTTTTGAGATAGTTTCTCCCATAGAGGATCTGCTGCAGCAAGGTGACCACAGCAAAGGCGCAGATGAATATGAAGAACAAAGTTCTGTTTCCGAGCAAATCCCTGCTTGACGAAGGGTCAGTGTATCCCATCCTTCTTAAAAGCCACTGAAGCTCTGCTGGGTAAAATTCAGTTCATTGTCACCCTCATGCCCTTTTTGCTGGGAAGCGGAGGGGAACACTTGCTGGCTTTTCTGTGAGCAATCCAAGGACAAGGTATCCCATTGTTTGGCCCTGCTGTCCCTTCCTTGCCCCTTTCGGATGTTAGCTCCAGGATTGTGCGCAATTGCTCGCTTCCATGGTAAAGTTTCCAGGAGATTCAGACGTGGGTAACATCTAAAATCATCTCTCAGAGCTCTTTCAGCACAGGCAGCCTGTGCTATGCAAGAGGCATTCTGTTCCCTCTAAGCCTCTCTTGAAAACCCGCTGCTAGCAATTATCTACTTCAATCCCATTTTCATATTCCAGATGGGGGAAGCTGCAAATAAACCAGAAAACTGCAGCCAATGGCAAACACAGGGCTCCGGCAACCCGCGTTGGAAACACATAGTCGTCAGCTCTTCTTTGCTTCTGCTCAGTGATTCCAACAAAATGTGCTTGCAAGGAGACGTGACTGGGTGTGCTATTATTGAACAAGCATATAACGATCATGAGGATTTCATTCAGTCCCCTGTAAAAAACAACAGCAGCAATCTGGTCAGGCTAGCAGGAAAGCTGCATTTTGTGTAGCAGCGTGCCGTCTGTACTGTGCCTTCAGTACTGTAGCATTTGCATGCAGAATGCAGTGCCTTTAGTCATACACCACTCACTATTTGGGCTCCTATATTTCCCCTGCTTATTCCTCCAGGGTAAGCGTAAGCAAGGTCACTGTACATCTCTTCAAGGACAGAGCTCTCAGTTCCTGCATGCTGATTTATTGGAGGCTCAGAGTAGCCTCACAGCCGCAGAGAGTGAGACTGCCTCTCAGTGCAGGCTCTAAGAACCATTCATTTAAAGAGACAAATATTCTGATTATTCCTCCACCAGAAACAGTTCTCTTTTGAAAGGGTGAAGTGACAAGACCTTGTCCACAGCCATCATAACTCCTCTAAAAATCTCCCCATTGTCAGGAGAGGCTCAATTCAGCCCACAGGGAAAGTACTGGGAGTTTTGTTGCTGATTTCACTGGGAGCAAAATCTGTCCCCAACCCTTAGATTCTTAAAAGTTCCAATAAAAGATTTATCCATGAATGAAACATCCTGGCTAGGAGGTTTTTTTGCCCCAATAACAGATGGGGAAAGAATTTTGACAACAAAAAATCCTTTGTCTAAGAGAATGGGAAGATTTTTGTGTGAATAAATTTTCCAACAGTTAAATCAGTGTATGCAAAATGTTCTAGTGTGCCAGCAGCCCAGCTGTGCAAAGCAGCAAACCAGGACTGTTTCTGGACTTTGTCTCAGCTGTAATTGGTGCTGCCTGGGAAGAATGGCCAATGGTTACTTTGTGCAACCCTTTCAACTCAGCTCCTGAAGCTAGGGCTAGTCCTCAGCATGGCCCATGGCAATTTAGGCAAGACAATCAAGGGCTAAAGCAGGCTTTGCCTTACCTAATTTTAAGCAACAAAAGTAACAAAAGTGTTAAAGATAGGAACTTGGTCACCCTGAACTCCTGCAGGCAGGAACCCCCAGAGGAAACCAGTCCTTTAAACACCATTGACTTTGCAGAGAAGGTGCAGGTGTGCATCCTCCGATATGTTCTTCTTCAGTCCCTTTCAAAGCTCCCACACACACCTTTGTGAACCCTGCTAAATGCTTCAATAATCACCTGTGCATATAAAAAGACTGGTGATCCCGGGTCAGATCAAACATTATCCAGCCCAGTGCCTTGTCCCTGACAGTGGCAAGTGATAGATACACAGGAAAACATACAAGAAGAGGGCAAAGACATAATGATACCTCCTTGGAAACACTCTCCTACCATTTTGTGGCTCAGGGTCTTCCTGAATGAGGGAAAAAAACGCAATCTTTTGGTTAAAAAAATAACGGAGTTGGATGCACTCATTTGTACTGTACTGGGAATAATACACATATCAGGGGACTGCAAGTTAAATAGCAAAAGCAGTTTGATTCCCTCTTGTCAAAGTCATCAGCTCTAGGGCCAAATATGTTTCTTTCAACGATCAGTTCAGGTAAGCCCATATAATTAAAAAATGTTTCCATATAGGAACCATACCATTTAGATGGATCCAACCACATGCCCTTCTCAGTAACAGGAAAAGCAGTATGGCCATCAGAAATCCTAGACTGGGAGCCCACAAGATACTACACAGGGAGATTTGCATGGAGAAGCTGAGAGTTAAGGCCAGTAAGGGCAGATGTGAGGGAAAAGGTACTTAATGCTTTGATTTGCTGGGTTTTTACAAATAGTTTTGAAAATCCTGTCTGAGAAATTTGTCTCAGTTGCTCGAAGAGTTATTTTACAATAACAGCAAAGTATCAGAGAGTACAATTTGGCTTCTTATGACCTTCTTTGGGTGTAATGCCTGTTTTGCAGATTTTAGTATTACCTAGGTTTTTGTGAAAACACTTTCAGCCTTTCTTCCTCTATTCCCCTCCAGTGAAAGTGATTTTTTTCTTGAGATATCTGTGCTGTAGTGCACCAAACTCAAGAGCCTAGCAGCCTTTCTCTCTCCTGGGCTGATGGTCAGCTTGAGCTGCAGTAAATAGCCCGGATGCACCATGTACTCTCAGCCAGTCTTTGGTTTTCTGTGTCCCCTCATCCTTCTCTGCTGTGTCAGAGCTGGCCGGAAGACACAGCACCTGAGAGGCCTCTGTGCAGGAGAGCTGCAAGCCTAAAGCAAAAAGCAAGGTACAAAGATATGTATTATAAATGGAGAGGGTTTTCTGTGCCAGATCTTGTGCAGACACACTTCCTGATGTCACATGTAAAAGAAATCCGTTTGCTGCCTTCAGCCCAGTACTACAATAGCACTGCAGATCTGGAAGCAGAGAAGCTCTGTGTAAGCATAAAGAAATAGGATGTCTATGAACAAATTTTCAAAGGGTGCTCAAGGTTGCCCACAATATTTGTTGTGAGTGAAAACAGTCACATAGTGCATGCAGAAGGGCTGAATGAGCAATGCCAGCACTCATTCTCAGGGCCCCTTTGAGAGTTTGACTTGTCAACTACAGGCCTCCTTGAAAGCATCAGGACTCTGCAAAAAATTATTTTTTTTAATGATTTTACAGCCTGCACTTAAGCAAGCAACAGGCAACAAAAGAGCCCCTCCAGAATTTGAGAAGGGCTTGGGGAAAAGGACATTACAGCAATTTGTGTTGCAAACACAGATTTGCTGGACATGACTGAGCCTCAGGTGCTGTCTACAGTACTGACTGCTAGTCACATAGGCATTGACTTTGCAATGGGCAATGTAGCTACAATGGCACTGGTAACATACAGGGAGTCTAGACCACATCACACTATACTCCAGTCAGCATCATTCCAGAGCACAGGAACCCAGTAAATAAGATCTCTTCCATCACCAGAAGATCAGGTATCACTTAACTAGTATCATCTACTCAAAATACCTCTTATGAGATGGTGAGAGAGAGGATAAGCTGCATGATATGCACAAGCTCAGAAAGGGTATTCCTATATAATTTCTTGGAGGATAGACTTCAGAGGCTAAAGCAAAAGTGTCAAAATGGAACTGCTCATAGCCTATCATAATCTGAAGCTGCCAGAAGCAGTCAGTCTTACATGTTGCTGGCATTTATTTGTTGTATGTGAGCTACTTGCTAAATATCATCAGAGACAATCTATCACAAGAAACTCCTCCAGCCTGAGCAGTGAGACTCTGAGCCCTCTAACACAAACATGAACATGCTCCAGACAGTGATACCCTCCAACAGGAGTTAATTGTTTGCTCTTAAGTCCAAATGAAACAGAACTGAGTGTAAAAAAAGTTAACACTGAATTTCAAAGACAAAAAAACCTTGGCTAACCACCAAGACCATGTTTCTGAAGCTCCACACAAGGAAAGCTGAATTAGCAGAAAGACAAAACCTGGTAAGAGTCATGTTCTACTTCTCTTGTGCAGGGAACAAGCACATCTCTCTGCTGAAAGGACAATATGCAGCAGTTTATTTTTTTATGCAAATATAATAGAAAAATTCACTTCTGATGGGTAGGTCTGATTGGGAATTTCCTTAAGTACCTTTCACTGAACCTGTCATTTGAATCAGTGTTTGACTGATTATGCATTCTAATTTCAGCTGAAAGCAAGGGCATTTAGTGTCTCAGATAGCAGGATCTGCCTGTTGGTTGTCTAAATCACCGTATACATAACTGAACATGTTAAACTCACAGTATTGTACAGGATCAGAGTAAAGCAAAACATGCTTCACATTCCCCTTCAGGATTTTTTCTCTCCCTGCCTGCTCTGCCACTCTCTGCTCCCCTTCATGACTGTTATGCAGATTAAAGAACTTCACACACAGCATAGCAGAATACTATGGGCTCTGTAAAAGGTTTGAGTAGAACACTTTTTACAACTCATTTTTTCCCCTAAATTAAATCAAATCTATCTACAGTTTCTGTAATGTTTGTGTCAACTGCTAGATCCCTGATTCTGCAAAGCACTGGCACATAGGTATATGCCTGGAAGGTTCTGCTGAATATGAAACTCATAATCATATGCTTATCAATATTAATTCTTTTGCAGATATAAAACATGAATTTATCACCATAATCTAGTGCTTAACACAGTGTCTAGTCCCCCCCATTTCTGCCACAAATCCATATGTCTTAAACTGGGATATTGAAGGAAGTTGAAAGGATTCAGCTAAGATGTAAATATTTATTTCCTCCTGAGCTGGGCTAAGCCCCGAGAAGATGACAACGGCTACTTTGGCACCAGGCCTCCTACCTGTGGAGCTTCCTGAATTGGAGAAAGTGTCCTGAAGATAACATATGGTCTCTGCAACAAATATACACTACATCATCTATTGAATCATGACCAGTTTCCTTCCAATTATGGGTCACATAAGGCACTGGGGGAGAAATGACCCAGTGCATAAAATACCCCTTTTTTACACTGCTGACACCATCTCTGTTGGAAAAGGAATGAGGTCTTCCTCTTGCTGGCAGCAAGCTCTAATGTAGAGGCTGCCATGGCTATAGTGCTGTACATTTACTATTAAGAGTTCCCTATAGCAAAGCTTGCTAAAATATATAGCAAAGTGCAAAACTAAGCTGGGTTCAATGTAAGGGACAGCCTTGCTTTCCCAGTGGTGTTTCCAGATTGCTAAAAAATACAGGAAGTTTAGCATGATTATTATGATCCTGTACAGGCTCACAACAACCCTGTAAATAATTGTGAATGATTTAAGCTCAGCTTCTCTGCAGGGAAACGGAAATGGGACCAAATTGCTTTTACACGAATCATCTGTTAAAAGCATTAGTTTGATCTCAAAGCACTGCACGGGAGCCCTGGTTTTAGCACCAAATCACCCAGACTGAGATGTTAGCAGAACCATGGAAGGGTCAAAGGCTTTCCATGGCTGACACTTGCTCTTAGAATAGGAACATGATCCTGCCTGTATCCAAAACAAGTCATAACTCCCACCTAGTTCATCAAAACCACACTTAAAACCTTCTAGAGAAAGCCTGGAAAGTGCTGGAGTCAATGGTACTCACTTTACAAGTTCAATGGCAGTTGAAAGTTTTGATACTTCTTTTCACTGCAAGTATTCTAGCATTAACACTACAATGAACAAATACCTCCCATGATCAGAATAAGGATCACTCATTACCTAATGCTGAAAAACTCATTCATTATTAATAGTGCAATTAATAATTATTTCACTATTTTAACAATATATTTTTACAGCAAAAATAAAGATGTTAATCTGAGATATTTTTAAAAAACTATAATATGGCATATAAAGTTAGATTTAACTCACAGAGACAATGAATCTGAACTTGGAATAGGTTTTGCTGTGTCAGTGAGTAGTACTAATCAGAATGGGGGTAAATATGAAAAAGAAAATATTCCTCTGAATAATCAGCTAATTAAGCACCTCAAAAATTTTACACTATGCTTATAATCAAGATGTAGAAGAGACCAATTATTGAAAATTATCTGCGAAAAGTTACTTTTGCCTTTTTTCAATGCACAGTTCTGCACTGATTTTGCATTCAAAGGAATGAAGTGTATTTCTCTTGAATTAACCATCAGCTTCTATTCACATGAACTTTCAAGCAGTCCAGACATTCAGCTTTCAAACCATTCTTCATTATGTCCTCCTACAGCACTGATTACATTACTAACTACACACTGTAGGCAACAAGTGTTGTCTTGGGTAGTCCATCTGTTTACCTGAGTTACTCTTCTAGGCAAAGCCAATATATTTCCAGACACATCGTGATTTTTTAAATAGTCCATGCTTAGTTCAGTCCATGACAAAAATTATAAATAAAAAAAAAACCCACCTGGCTTCTGCAGTCTTCAAAAATCCCCACTCTTCCTGAAATATATTTTATTTCACTCTTCTGCCACTGTGGAAGTGCTCATTGGAAATCTGGACAACCAACGTTAAAGAAAGAAATCTCTATCCCTACAGTACTGTGACTAGGCACATCTTTCTGCCCCTCCTGTGATAGCGTGGATTCAGCTTTTAAGCTCTGCACAGTGTCCGGTCTGACCTGCATGTGGTTACAGAGATGGCTATTAATAAAACTGGCGACCCTTTCAAATTCCTTCCTTTGGATCTGCAATCTGCCATGAATTCCTGGGTCATGCTTATCTGTATTAGGGTAGCAAATAGAGACCACTCCTGGAACAGGACTGTGTTAGACACTGTGGCTGGGCATTAGCAGAGCCTGTTCTTGCCATGAGAATTTATAATTTAAGCAGGCAAGAAAGAAAGGTGAGAGAGGGATTTGTTAACCCCTTTGACAGAGAGTAGAAATTGTGATTTAGAGGTAATGTTTGACAGCATGCAACTTGCTCAGCTTGCAGACATGTACTAGGATGCAAACCCAAGGTGACAGTGGTCCATTTTTCTGATAAACAAGTCTGGGAGTCCCGAGGGGACAGCTAGCCACCCAGACCAAGAAATTCATCCATAGACAGGGCCTGGATCACCCCTAATCTCTACCAGCAGTTTGAGTTTTGCTGTCTCTGTGAACATAAACATCACAGCACTATCACAGGGCAGTGCTGACATGGGCATGGAGATTGAGGGCTGCAGCCAAAAGGGTATTTAAGCATATTCCTCCTCTTGAAATTTTGGGAGTTAAATGGAAATCCTTGTTTGGCTCTTGGCTACAGTGAATTGTCCAGGGCTACGATTCAGATAAAGACGTACAGTGAGATCTTAAACTCAACTGAAGCTTGATGCTAGCTTGAGAGTTGTTCTAACCTGAACATGGCATAGCCCTTGGGTAAATTGCAGCTACCCATGACCCATGAGCCCCATTATACTGGCATAAGTCTAAAAACACTCCCCAGGCTGAAGGTAGTAATCCGTGTTTTACCTGCTCGCACACTTAAACATGCCATGAATATAGCTGACATACTTTTTAAAAATATCACCAGTTATCATTAATGAATGTCTGACCAGACTTCCACCCTCCACAGCATACTGGCAAGAAGAAACCCCGTAACTGACCCCATTGACATTTGCTATACTCTACCTCCTTCCAGTGCTTACTTCTCCATAGCATAGGACCGCCAGTACAGCCTCCTTTTCCATCAGCCAGAAAGTTTTGCACATTTATCAGCAGTCTTTGGTGGTGGTGTTGACCTTTTGCTAGAGAGCCTACAACAGGTTATTTATTTAAATAACCAAGTACAGCTACTCAGTTGTGTTTTTTTCTTTAAAAACCTAAAATGGGGAAGACAAAGCGGTAGTTTACCCACAGCCTATTATTAACCTCCAACACAAGGAGTTGTGACAGCATCTGGCCTACAGGATCCAGTGTTCTACAAGCAGACATTAAGGAAATGCATTTGACAGGGAGAGGTGTCCCCAGGAGAGCTCTCTTCTGAGGACAGGAAAGCACAGCATGGCATTTAGCTAGAATAGGGGGGGTTGCAGCACATTCCCATCATCATCACCTTTATTTAAACTTCACTTTCAATCAGCTTTTTTGTTTTCTTCCAGGTGTATCCAGCAGCTCCTCTGGAGCTAAGAAGTTTGTGCGTGGGGTTTTTTTCATGCAGTGTAGGTAGGAAGGTATGTGGGAACTCTAATTCAGTCACTTTAAATCACATGAAGCTGAAGCTTGAAAGGAAAAATAATAA
Source organism: Pandion haliaetus (assembly GCA_013401275.1). NCBI lineage: Eukaryota > Metazoa > Chordata > Aves > Accipitriformes > Pandionidae > Pandion > Pandion haliaetus. Next base: position 139,134 of record VYZV01017249.1, on the reverse strand, counting down.
TAAACGGTTCAGATTGTCAGGCTCAGTGCAATTCTCAATCAATTAAAGCTTATTTTAGCATCAGGGCAGTTTATTTTTAAAAGGTTCTCCTGGCACTTTGATGCTTTCATGTTACTGTGTAGCTGGAAAGGTCTTGCTGGGAACAAATTATTCTTGGTAAAGCATTTTCTGAACTGCTTTTTTAGTTTCTGTCAAATGACAATAAATGAGATCCACATGAGCGAACAGCAGCAACAAAATAGCTAGTGGCAGTGAGAGAGTAAGGCTTTGGACCTGGGTAGAAGAGGAAGAAATCTGGGGCTCAAGCACAGTAAAACATGGTTGGTTGGGCTCAGAGACTACAAACATATTCTTCAATGCATCTAACTTTCAATTGTGGTTCAGTATCTTGGGACATTAAACAGTGAAAAGCCACTACTGAAGATATTCTACATCAGATAGTTGCTTTTTTCACAATCAGTTTAAAATTAAATTTTGTATCTGCATTTTGGGTCTTCATTTTGTGACATTATCTCGCTTCCCATTTCACAGATGTGAATAACACAGGAACAACCAAATCAGTATTCCTCTTTTGCAATCCATGCAGCACTTAAGAAAATGAACCACAGTGCCAGATTCACACTGAAAGTTTCACAGGTCTGAAAGTTGGCTAACTGATGAGGAAAGCTCCTCCCTGATCTGATAATAAAAATCATAACTAGTACTGTTTGTGAGTCCTTGAAGTCTGTGAAAGTAGCTGGCAAACAAGAACAATGCTGTGAATTCACTTCCATTGGAATCACAGACAAAATACTTGCTTCATAAAAGGGGCAATAATCACACTAAATTCTCCTTTTTTTTTTTACTGTGACAGAGACAGAGACATTATGGAGAATCTATGCTATACTGTTGCATACTGTCATTATAAACTGATTAAACTTTTGCTCTAAAGTTTAACAGACAAGAAACTAAAAGACGGATGGAAAGGGTGTATGAAGACTGTCCCTCACCCAATGTTAATTTACAACTTTCTAGCCTCCCACTGCTGTGTGTTCCTGCTTTCTCTTGCTTTTCCTTCTTCAGGCCTGGAGCCATCCCTCACATACACTGCACTGGGTAGCGTTTTACCATTCACTTTTCCCAACTGGGAAAAGGCACCATACCAAATACAAAGCAGCAGGGAACACAAGGCCTTTCAGCACACCAGGGAACTATGGCACAGTCATCAATTTCCCTCTGACAGCTCATGTTCAGGTGCTATGCCCTCACCTTGGGTACCACTACAGGTTTGGCTTGGAAATCCAAGGAAGCTGTAGTTCAGATCTATACATATAACATTCATCTGCTTTGGGCAAAGGAAGGATATGCCTTTTTCCTCAGCATTGCTCCTTCCAGTTGATGAAGGAAAGGAACTGGCTAGCGCTGCAAAAAACAGTGCTTTCACGATAAACGTTGTGCTGTGGTACATGATGTCTGTTTAGATGGTCACAAACTTCACAGGAATACATACATTGCTCTGGGGCAGACACCTGGTAAATCCCTGCAAGCTCTGACCAGCCCTACACAGAGCAGAGCTTAACTTTGAATCTTAAATACATACTTGAGCTCACCAGCTGCTACCTGGAACCAGCACATCACCCTTTCCTAAAACATGCAGGAAAGCCATTAACTCTGCATTTCATGTCTGTTGCCCTTCCTTGCCATCCCCACTCTCCCATCAAGGCATGTCTGTGCTTCCGAAGTCACATGTTCCTGTTAAAAGTATTATCTTCCCAGCAGCTAGTGAAAAGTTACAGAGATACAGAAAAGTTACAGTTCAACAATATCCATCCAAGCTAACTTCAAACATCACCATTTCATACTCCATTCATTTTACTAGGTTATTAAAATCAAAAGCAAGAGATGCAATTAAAAAATCATTAACTATTCCCTAGTTTGCTATTTTTGCAGAACTATCCAGTCCTTTTTTAACATAAACCCCTGAAGTTCCTCCCAGCAGGCCAAAAGCCAAGTTCATCCTTATCCTCATCCCTGGGAGAGACAACAGCCCTAACTATCATTTGCTAATTAACAGGAGGCTTGGGCTCAGCTTCACGTGTCACCAGGCTTCCTTCATGACTTCAGGCAGAGCTATGCTGCAGTGCTGAGGTCTCCAAGCTGGCTTGGGAGGGCAAAACAGCACTTCTGCAAAAGCATGGCTGCTTCTAGCCCTTGAACTGTGATTTCTGCATGGTGCAGTCGAGTCATCTACTGCTTAGTCACCTCACCTTACATTCCATATGCCGTGCAGATGAATATCTTTACCCTCCTCAGCACCTCTTCCATCATTTCTGAACTAGCAATTATAGCATTTCTTGGCCTTGCAGGTGTATTGCAGGAGTAACAAGGACAACTGTACAAAGCTTTCCACTTACTGTGTAAGGCAAAAAAACTCATCGGCCTTTTAACATATGACTTTGTCAGTCTGAGGACTGCAAGAGCAGGATCCACCTGACTGGGCACAGGATTCAGTTCCCTAAGTGCTGCCATCCTGAACTACTTGACATGCCCCAGGATCATCTAGTTAAGACAGAGAAGTATCATGCACAGCTCATGGGAACCAGGAAATCTACGTATTAATAGCACTAAACATAGAAGTACCTGACTCCCACCATAAATGTATGTGCCTATAGCCTACCAAAACCCTCCATGCAGTTAGCTGAGATTTAGTCAATACACTCCCTGGAGACTAGCAGTTCTTTTCATCCTAAAGCAAATCTCTGAGCTATGTCAAATGAATCACATCCTAAAAATGCCTTTGTCTTTCCTGACTATAATGGGAGCTTGGCAAGATCACTTCAGTTGCAGGTATCTGCATGGTGGATGCCTAAACGTTGGTGAGAGGGCCAAGTGTGAAAACAGCATGAAAACAAGTTGAAGTCAATGCCAAGTAAATAACATACAGAAGTGAGCTATGAATGTTTCCCCCTTAATATTTAATCCACTGAAAGTTCCTATATTAATTCCAGTGAAACTGTCACAGAAACTCACATTTCCTGCAGCCACCTGCCCTTGAAGGGGGATGAAGCTGCAGAATTTCCCCTAGATTTCCAGTATTATTCTGGTATTCTTTCTCTCTCATAGCTACTGTAGATGATCATTACCAAATGAATAAAACATACTTTCATGTGAATGAAATATGTGCCAGCTTTGCTGCTGGCATTCTGTCCACATGACTAGCACTCCCCTTTGCTAACCCTTCTTCCCACTTCTACTATTAAGCCTCCTCTCTCAGTCAAAAGGAAGATAAGGCAAATCTGGGAGTTGTCATATTTCTTCCTTCCAGTAACATTCAAAAATGGTCTGTGGTGAGGAGACAGGGGGAGTTACATTTCCAGACAATATAAGAAAATCAGATACATAAAAATACCATTTCTCCCAGAACTGGAAGAATTTTAAAAGCAACAAAAATTAAATAGTTTGAAACTGTTAAAAGGAAATGGCCAGTTACATAGCTCATAGCTTTTGGAAGTCCCTGCCACATGGCAAAGTGCTTACTGAGATTCAAAAACTCCTTTGATGACACATGCAAAGGCTAAGAGCATTGACAGCTTCACAGATTGCTTATTAACACCACAGAATCACTCTGTGAGCCACTCAAAACTTCCTCCATTGGCTATTCTGTAATCATCTGTCAGGAAGGTGGGAGATAGGAACAGCCTGCATGACCTGAAGAGTTCATTGTTCAACATTCCCTTATTTTTCACGCCCTTTGCTAAGATGCCTGACCTCCAGCTTCCCCCACAGGGATGGCAGGGAACGGTGACAGGAATATGAAATGAAAAAATACTCATGTTTGCATAATTTGGCCCCTGTATGAAATCTGAGAGTGAAATCAGAGAAGCTAAAGATTGTTAAGAGAATCTGCCCTGGTTTTTAGGTGGTATTTCACCCTTTGGTCATCTCACTAGGCTGCAGACTAAATACCACTTGCTATGGAGATAAATACAACTTACTGGGGCTACACTGCTTTATTTGCTGTGAACGCTTCAGCAAAAGGAATTAAAATGCCTGCAAAAGAAATCTTCACTTGCTGCACCATTTGAAGGTTAGCAGAGAAACCCTTGAACAAGCAGCTAAGGATTGGGTAAATGCCAGATTTCACTGAGTTGTGCCAGGGATGTATTTGGTCATGTATTTTTCATTTGTACATCCCCCATAAATTTTGAATCATCAGGCAAATTCTGCTTAATCAGAATCTAAGCCAGTACATGCTTAAATCAATGGGAGGCAATCTTGATTTCCAAGGGAGGAAGCAGAATCTAAATCACTTTATTATCAATTCAGACTCACGGTTTTTTTCCTCTCACAGCAAAATCTACTGTGCAAGTGGCTTTAACCTACCCCTGTTACCATCAGTAACAGAGATCCTTAATCCAGCAACCAGCCAAGCACCCACAAGCTCTTTTAAAGCCCTAGGGAAAGCTTAGAGCAATCCTGGGAAGCATCCAATATCATATTGGACTGATATGTAGAATAGATATTTCAAGCTTTTTTCCCTATTTGTTACCATGCTGGATAAAAAAGGCATTAACTAATAATTTTAATTGCACTTTTTGTAGTATTTCTCACGGCACCTGGACTGCAGCTGCCTCAGTTTGATCCCATCTGGCTGGGGGATGGGAAGCTATTATAAAATGTGTTTTTCCCAGAGTGAATAGGACTTTCTGCTGCAGCTGTCTTTACAGAGGTGGGGGAGCTATTGGAAACAGGTGTATTGCACATAAATGCTCCCTGGTTTGAAACTATCTAATAGACTCCAGCAGGAAAACTTCAATCAACTCCACAGGATCAAAACCAGCCTCCCACTCCCCTTTTTTGCAAGGGGGGAACACACAATGATTACTTTTGAAAGAACAAATACCTTTGTGAGGCTGATGTCTTGAAAAGGTATTTATGGCTTTCCAGCAAGAATTTTATTAGTTTCTGAGGGCAAAATACTGCAACATTTGCAACAGTCATGATCTTGCAGGCAATGAATTATCTGCAACAAGATTAAGATCACTTATGAAAAAATACGCTGTTAGGAATGGAGTGAAGGAAACCACCCCCACAGAAACCTGATTAATCAAGTGCAATTGGCAGCAAGCATAGAAGAGACATTGTGTTCTTTAGGAGACATTTTTTAGTGCAGATGAGTTTTTGCTTGGCTCCAAGTGACATTGTCATGTTTTCCCTACTCCCATTCCTGTTTCAGACCTTGTCAAAGGCTCTGTCTGTACCTGAAACTCCACATGCCCTGACTCATTTTGCTTGGGCTCCAGTCTTTTACAGATGCTTGGTGATAAGTAAGAGGAAAGGTAATTGGGATTTTCATTGGTTCCAAACAGGCTATAGCTGCTAAAAATCTGCATTTCCCCATGAAAATCCTGCTCATGTTAAAGATGAGCTGCATCGGTATAACAGGTACTGAGCTGGGTATGAGGCGCTCCCCGGAGCTGCTCAGACCTTGTTCTCCAGAGGATTCATGGTAACCTAACCTCCTAAACATGCTCCTAGGAACCTTTGCTCCTAACTCTTTTGGGGCAGGCTAGAGGGTGAAGTTTCCTCCCTCGCAGTTAGAATTTGATAGCCAGAACTGGATATTGCTTCTTCTCCCTGTCCAATGTTAGGGAGTTAATTTTTTTCCCCCTGTTATTTTAGCTCCTTTTCTGAACATATAACAGATGTGCCCAGAGCCCAAGAAAGGAGCTTTGGGAAACATTTCTGTTTTTTCACTAAACAAATTCTGACAAGTCAAACATCCAAAGTACAAAAGCTCCCTTCCCCTCTCTGACCTCTGCCTCCCAGCTTGGGGAGACTGTCAAAGGCCTTTTCTCCTCCCCTCACATTTTCTGCATCCGCAGCCTGGTCTGTGCACTGTGTTACCGCTTGCATGCTACCCTGGGGCCACACAGCATCTCCTGACTCTGGAAGAGACTAAAATATATCATTTTGGGTACAGAAAGGGTTTCCTTTGACTCTCCTACATCTGCACAGTTGCTTAATGAAAGTGCGGCACCTGGTCTAACAGGCTCCAATTAAAAAAAAAAAAAAAATACCGCTTTCTCAAACATTTCCAACTAGCTGTTCCAGACTACATTATTTTATGGAAATGTTCATGGTCTGTCAGGATAGAATCTTTTTTTAATGGCTGAAGATAACATGAAGCTGCAGCACTACAAGTACTACAACTTGGCCTAAGCTGGTATTACCAACAGAAAAAGCAAACCTGTCCTGCTCTCAAATACCTGTCTTTGCTGTTGCACTGCTCCTTCTCTTTTATAGCATTAGTGTTTGCATGGATGCATCATGACTACCAGAGAGGTAATCCAGTTTGGAGTAAACCAGCAGAAAAAGAATTTAAAAGGTTAGTTTTCACACGGATCAGCTTCCCAGTCCAGATTCACTGCACAAGCACATAAACACTCCCAAAAACCAGGAAAGGGGATGCTACATGGGAGACATGAGCAGGGAAACTGGAGTTGGAGGGGTGAGAAGAACGGACTCTTTTGGCAGCTGTGCTGGCTTTTGTCAGCTGAAAGTGTTTGCAAAACGATGGCCTGAACAACTGACTTGTGGCACTCTCAAGCAAGCCTTGCTGAAACCTTTGGACAATGTCGTATCACGTCTGTTTTTGCATAGCAGAGGCTGATTTTCCAACAAAACTGGTCTGTTCAAGTAGGAAGGAGGATAAAGGCTTGTCACACAAGTGGCCAGGACAAAAAGCCTAAGAGCCATGTAGGGATGGGATATTTTAACCACAGGAGAGCTATTGTCTCACTGTGTAACCTTGGGAGAGGTGATTGGCCACAATTTGCCTTAGCTGGAAAGCTGGTGGGGAGGGACGTGTGGGTGCACAGGTCTGACAGCGTGATGCTGTGGCTGACCTACATGCTGTGTAGCTGAGCTGGATGTTGTGTAGCTGCGCTGGATGTTGTGTAGCTGCTTGTGGGCAATTATGTACAAAATCACAACAGTGATGCCAGAAAGCTCCAGGCATCTTCACCAGATTTTGCTGGCCATTAATCCAGCAGAAGGCTGCTAATGGCATCTGATCGCTTTCTTTGTGCTACTGCCATTTAAGGCCACTCTGAAGGACACAAACTCTTTTATATTTTACAGTGTGAGATTCAGGCAAAATAATAATAACCATGGGTTTCAGAGAATGAGTTCTCAAATGTTAATAAGCTAATGAGAGGGGAATTTTATTTTTTAAGTCTCCAGCCATGAACTGAAAAGGAATAAACTCTTGAAAAACAAGAATCTCTGATGATAAATTAAATACCACCTAGTGAAAGTGGATGAATAATTCATCCATGACACTTCCATTACTAAAAACCTTTAGAACAACACTCTAATTATGAACCCCACCCATTGCAATGCTCTACTGCACTGCAGCTCCTCTGTGTCGACCTGGCATCACTGCATATGGAGAAGTGTACATGGAGAAGTGCGCACCATCCATGGGGGAATTCACAACATGCCAGTGTGCAGCAGAGATTTTCATTATGGGTCAGAGAGGCATGTACTAGCACAGGAGAAAGGGCAGCCAGCAGTGTCCTTTGCATCATCCATGCACAGAGAGGACCAGACCTGCTAGCTCCAGCTGGGCAAACTTTCAACACCAGGAGCTGGTATCAAGCTTAAGAGTCTTTCAGTCCAGCCTTTGGATGATGACTTTTAGTGTGGTTATGCAATGGCCAGTGCTGGCTATGGTGGGTTATTACTATTTGTTCCTTCCCAGCAAAGACAACAGACACATCCTTCATTGCCTGATTTGAAAAGACCTCACACAGCAACCTACAGCCATTGACTTCAACTATTGCTAAAGTGTTGCCCTAATATCAGAGGGTAACAGCTCGTTCTGAGAGTCTGGTGAGTCAACTATTGTGCAAAAAGAACAAAAATAGAGCCAAGCAATTGAGAGAGGCAAGAACTCTGCCTGTCTTGACACTTGGGCAGCTCCTTTCAGCCTCAAGGAAAGAATTAATCCAACTCAGAAAGGATGGTGAGCATCACCATGTGAGTTAGTTAGCAAAGAGATGTAGCTTCCCTGTAGCTAAAGACAGTGATGATGAAATTGTGTCCCGCAGCACGTGTACCACTGCCTGCCTTCTAGTTTGTTCCCAGGAGGGATTAAGCTAGAAGCCCAGTATGATCCCTCCTGCCCTGCATAAAAAAACTCTGAGGGAGTAGGCGTAGGAATTTAGGAGGGTACCTGGAAGTCAAAGGCACCAGCTAAATGGCATGAACGAGCCAGACAGAAAAATCCCCCATCCTATGGAACAGCTCTGATACAGGACTAGGTTAGAACCAATGATTCATCTCTGTCCAGATCTCTTAAAAACACATTGAAACACATTTTAAAACACTTAAAAATTAGAGGGTTTTATTACAGACTAGTGAATGTCCAGAGGGAAAACTAACCAGCATGTATAGCAAGTGAGTCAAATGCAATTTTTCATTTGGCCTGCAGTCAAAAGAAGATCCAAATGATGTACTGAATCCTACCTTCACAAGTACATAGGACAGCAGTGTAGTTGAGAGCAAAATTTGATTGGAAAAAAGGAGTGAACTGGCCATTTCAGTCCCTGCTGTAAGCATTCCTGATTAACCACAGCTGATGGTTTTAGAATAGTAGGTCGGAGGATTAAGGTATTATGTAGGCTAAAAACACCACATCACATCTCTAAAATTACTTTGCTTTGTATCATTTCATACTCTGCATACTCTTAGGATGAATTCTTAGGTCCTCATTCACTAATGGGAACCTCCACCTCAAATCTAGTTAATGTTTAGGGTTACTCACTCACTCTCAGAGGCTTTTAAAAGAGATTCTACCTCCAACTCTTCTTTATCATAGTTTCTCATTTGTACTCTTTAAATCCTACCTTAATGGTTTCCCTGGGAACCAATGAAAGTCTCACATGTAGGTTAAGAACAAAAAGCCTTATTTTTTCTTTACATGGATAATTTTTAACACAAAATAGTAATGCAATGTCCATTCATTCAAATATCTTAACTGTAAATAATATAACAGACTATTAGACTACCTTCTGACAAAAAAAATTGCGTAAAAATGTACCCAGCTCCTAAAGTTCAAGATCCAAATGTCCTCTTTTTACATGTCCAACTTCCACAGTTCAGGCACTAGACTGCTTTACCTGTATGTCTTTGCTCTGTTTACTGCAAATAATAGAAACTAAATTTTCTGGGTGTCACATTATACAGAAAGAAAAAAAAAGCATAGTATATTAGAAGTGGCAGATAAAAAGTCTGATTAATGCTCAATCTTGATAGTATTAATAACATATACAGCTAATTAAGGATATATATATATTGTGTGTATATATATAGTGTATATATACACTTTTTTTTTTCTGAACTGAAATTTTAAAAAAATTAAATTCAGCTACCCTTCTGGAGGAAACGTGCACTGGCTTTTGCTATGGGCCTGATCAGACCATGTGTGTGGTGTGGAAAATGCAGAATTCATTTGATTGAATGTTAGCTCTCTCAGTGATAGATGTCTGGAAGAGCTGTTCAGCAGACTCCTGCTAGAGCCAGCAGATGAAAACAGGCATCTCCAGAAATGTTTCATTGCTTTTTAAGGTAGACAGACAGGCAAACCAGCCATTGGGTGTGCTTCTCTCTCCTCACTGACTACAGAAAGTGCTTAAATGACTAGCTTATGCGAGAGGTCTAGCTTCTTTACAACTAAACTGGCTTCCCCAGTCCCCATCTTGCGGTCCATCCACTCAAGAGGTGTGGGAAGACAGATTGACAGTGAAGACTGAAGCAAAAAAGTTGTTGAGTACCTCAGCCTTCTCCTCATCCATTGTTACCAGTTTGCCAGTCATGTTCATTAAGGGGGTATCGTGTTTAACCCCAGCCAGCAATGAAGCACCACGCAGCCGCTTGCTCACTTCCCCCCACCCAGCAGGATGGAGGAGAGAATCAGGAGGAAAAAAAAAAGTAAAACTCGTGGATTGAGATAAAGACAGTTTAACAGGACAGAAAGGAAGAAAATAATAATGATTATAATAATAATAAAATGACAATAATAATAATAATAAAAGAATTGGAATATACAGAACAAGTGATGCACAGTGTAATTGCTCACCAGTCACAGACTGATGCCTAGTTAGTTCCCGAGCAGCGATCTGTCCCCCCCCACAGCCAACTCCCCCCACTTTATATACTGGGCATGACATCANNNNGGCTGGGTATGAGAAGCTGAAAAATCCTTGACTTAGTATAAAAATGACTTAGCAACAACTGAAAACATCAGTGTGTTATCAATGTTACTCTCATACTAAATCCAAAACATAGCACTATACCAGCTACTAGAAAGAAAATTAACTCTATCCTAGCTGAAACCGGGACAGGGGGGTACACTTTCTTTGACACTCCTTTTCTGGCTGACCTACCTGTAGAAGCCCTTATTATTCTTTGCATCCCTTGTCAAGTTCAGCTCCAGCTGTTCCTTGGCCTTTCCTGACACCATCCCTACACAACCGGGCAGCGTCCCTATACTCTTCCCAGGATACCTGTCCTTGCTTCCACTGCCTGTGCATTTCCTTCTTGCTCTTTAGTTTGACCAGCAGGTCTTGACTCATCCATGCCAGTCTCTTGCCTTCCTTTCCTGATTTCTTACACCTGGGGATTGAGAGCTCTTGTACTCTATGAAAAGCATCCTTAAAGATCTGCCAGCTCTCTCCTCCTTCCTTGTCCCTGAGGGCAGTTTCCCAGAGGGTCCTATTGACTAACTCCCTCAACAGCTGCAAGTTTGCTTTCCTAAAATTCAGGGTCCGCACTTTACTCTTCACCTGACCCATACCCCTCAGGACTGCAAACTCCACCAGTGCATGATCACTGCGGCCAGGCTGCCTCCAATCTTGATGTCACCAATTAGCTTACTTGCATTGGTGACCAACAGGTCCAGTATTGCACTCCCTCTGGTAGGGAGTCCCTCAGGACTGTCTATTAACTGGCTTAAGAAGTGATCCTCAATGCTTTCCAGGAGTCTCCTGGATTGCCTACAGCTCACTGTGCTACTTTTCCAGCAGATGTTGGGGTAGCTGAAGTCCCCCAGCAGGACGATAGCTTGCAAGCACGATGCCTCCAGTAGCTGGAGTAAGAAGGCTTCACCAATAGGCTCCGCTTGACCAGGCAGCCTGTAGTAGATGCCAACCACAGTCTCTGATTCTTACCCATAAGCTTTCAACCTTCTCATGACTATTCTTCAGAGACAGCTCTTCACACTCTACCCTTTTCTTTATGTAGAAGGCAACCCCTCCGCCCCTCCTTCCTCACCTGTCCCTTCTGAATAGCCTGTAGCCATCAATAGCCACACTCCAGTCATGGGGTTCATCCCACCAAGTTTCAGAAATGGCAACTAGGTCATAGCTCTTCAGCAGCACAGTGGCTTCCAACTCCTCCTGCTTATTGCTCATGCTGCGTGCATTGGTGTAGAGGCACTTCAGCTGGGCTGTTGGCCATGTCACTTTCTTAGAGGAACACCCCTTAATTCCTTTGAGGTATTTTACTGATGTTTCCCTGTTGGCTCCTATTACCTCAGGAGCCCCTGGATGATCTCCGTAAGACTTGAAGTGTGCTGCAGTGTAGCCAGCATGTCTCAGAGCAACAGGCTGAGGGCCCTCCCTAGCACCCCACCCCTCTAACCTTGGCATGTCATCCCACATCTTTTCACGGGCAAGCCTGATATTATCCCCCTCCCCCTTTAAGTCTAGATGATGCAGAAACTACTGTTAATATTCTTGAGCTCTAGTTCTTTACATTACTGAGAGGTGAAGAAGGCCTCATTCACTTCTTTCGACACTTCTGTAGCAACTTTGACTCCTGGTCAATATCAAAATGAGGCACTATGAGTTTACAAAAAAATGCAGAAGAGTGTAGATAGATAGATAGATAGATAGATAGATAGATAGATAGATAGATAGATATGGCCATAGGAAATATATTGCAGCCTCCTAAACCGCTATGTGCCAGGGTCCACCTCAGCCTTCCTCCACCTTTGTAGCCTGGTGGCTGCGCTGAGCTCAGTCATCTGCTCAGTGAACTCCAATGCCCCTGACCTCCAAGTTGGCTTGATGCCCACAGCATATATTTGTCTGTATAGAAAGCTTTGTCCCCAAGCCATGGGCAGGTTAAAGCATCCAGAGATAGAGTGACTTGGTCAAGACCCCATAATGTGGAAGTGGCAGAGCCAAGACTACCACACCTAACACTGATTAAACCCAATGTACAGATGACATTGTCACCCATCCAAACCACCTTCCTTCCTTCTATCTTTGTTTTAATTTCTTTCCTCCTTAAAAAGCATTCTATTTGTTATTGGTAGGGAGAGAGACTGAGAAAATAGGATGTTTTCATCTAAATGTCATCATTTAATTCAAAGTTCATCATTTAAAATTTCGTCATCACCCAAAAATTCCTGGAAGAAAGGAGAGGTACCAAGCTGGAGAAGCTTCATGGAACAAATGGTGAACAGAGAAGGACAGACTGGGAGCATCAATACTGGCCAAATACTCTCTGAATATGTAATAGGAACTAGGATCAGGGTGACACATCTCTGTAGTGCTGCCAAAAATTAATCCACAGTTAAAAAAATCATATAAGAAATTGCTAAGTGACCCAGAAAATCTAATGCGTTTTGAGGTCTAGGACCACAAGCAATTTGCTTTCACCCCATACTGAAACCTTTTTTTTGGTCACATAGTGAAAAGCACTGCAGGTGGGATTCATTTATCTAACTAATAATACCTCTCATTCTGTTCCAAGCCTTAAGAGATGTCAAAAGCTTAGATGAAAAGCAGTAGGAGCCATGCCACCTTTGCTGAGCTCAAAATGTTTTGCAAGAAACAATGTTCCTGGTTTTCATGTGATTTTAATTCCAGAGCACAGGACACTAAAAGCTGTGGATTACTCCAACATATAACATAGCAATATTCTTGGGTTTCATCATAACAAATACAAACTTCTTGCAAAATAGATCTACTGAGGTGTGAAGGGGATAGAAATCTACAGTAATTTCAATCTGCTTTTGAAACGGATATATTTATTATTAGCTGTCTAACTGGAAAGCATATCAATTTCAACTGCAGGTCTAGGAAGCTGCCCATGCTAAGAAAATTCCACTGGTTGTAGTCTTATTTCCAAAAATTAGCTATCCATTGAACTGGAGGGTCTTAATGTATATGTGGTTATCTTTACACCAATAAGTACAAACACAGACATCCACTGAAACTGAATGATACTTGCTTTTCTTTTCAGAACAGAACGTTGCACTCTAGAAATGTCATAAACTACATGACTCAAGCAAGGAAAGAATACTGATAGATAAAAGCCCCTTACTAGGATACTAAAAAATATATCAGAATTGAAATACTAAAAGTAATATAATTTTAAAATTACCTGTAAAATAAATATAATTGAAAAATAAGAAATGGCTTTAAAAGAGGAGATAGCAGTTAATAGTTCAGGAACTACAAAACACTGAATGTTTGCCAGGATCACATGGAACATACAGTGCCTCCAACAAAGATGATCATGCACAATCTTTACATGTAAATTCACTTATGGGATATTCACAGAAGCAGCAGCAAAACAGAACTGGTAACCGAGCACATAGTTCTCACGTTGCCAGTAAAAACAGGCCAACAGCTATTCTCCAGATCTCGAGTCAGGTTATCTATAACTGAGTTCACAAATTGGGACTGCTGATTTTCCCAGTGTTATAGGTCCAAAAAGAGGCATTTCACTAAAATCACACAAGTAACTAAGAATGCAGAAATACTGTCAGTGTTTAAACTTGTCACACAGAAAGATGCTCTTCTAACTTAGCATTAACTGGCAAAGATGGTAGGGTGAGATTTCACTTCAGAGGTTGTACTTCTCTTTCTGCTCTTGAAAAAGAGAACTAAAAGCTCCTCAGTAGGTCTACATCCTCACTGATAAGACCCAGAGAGACCCAGTGAGATTTTTAGTAAGCAATTTTTCTTGTACTAATTAAAGCTAATTTTCCTAAGGGCAATAAATTTAAATATTTTACAAGAATACTTTTCACATCTTAATACCCGAACAGTAAGAATCACACTCTTGAGAGTTTTGTAAGGCAAATGTATCCTAATTCTTTGGGGAATCATTGGAAAGTTGATAAATGAACACTAAGGGTTATAACTGATGATGATGCACAAATGCAATAAAAAGTAATTTTCTTGCTCTGTGACTCTGAGCCCCACTAGAGTAATTCACCTGACCTGCAACACCTCCTCTGGCACCCTCTTTCCCAACGATGAACTATTGATTACATCTCTAGTCTGTCACTTTCAGTGACCTAATAAGCCTCCCACATCCCAATTTAAAAAATACCTTCTAAGGAAAAGCTGGCCTGAAAAGAAGCTAGAGGTAAAATTAGCAAGCTGACATTCCCAGAATTCAATAAAAAGGTGTTATTCTAATTAAATCCTATACCAATACTGTCTATAGTACCAAAGCTGTACTGATCAAATTGTCAAAGCTCTAGACAGCTAGACTTGAGGTCTAAAAGCTATTTGGCAACTTTGCAACAACTTAAGGTTGTCCCTTCCTTCATACATGGGTCCCCAGGTATTATCCAGAGTGTATCGTGTCTATGAGTCAGAGAATGAATAGCTGAACTATTTAATGAGATAGACTGGTTTTGATTTTTCAAAGTTTCCTTTCCCATGTAAATCCTGGAGGTCAGAGTTTCCTGGCTGCATCTCCTTCATCACATTCAGTGTAGTCGGTGATAGATCTGCAAATATCATGCAACCTTTTACTGAAAATGCCCTGCCTTTTACTGAAAGTTGCAAGTCTTGGGCAACTTAGTATTTTCAAAGTACTTCTATATCCTTTGAGAAAAGATGCTATAAAAATGCAAATACTGACTACTCCTATTTTCTCACTTTCCCTGACAGGAAAACACTGCTGGTTTTCAATACCTTAGAAATACACACTTGTACCTGAAATATGAAGTGGACTTCTAAAAATAAGTTAATATTACAGTAAATAGAATAACAGCCAAGAATAAAATTACTCTGCAAAAGCAGATGTTTTCTTTGCACAACCTATAAGAATTTATAAGAATGGAAGAAACCAACATTGGTGGTCAAAAATACATGTAGTCTTTAAATACCTTAGTTAAAAATAGTTGCAGTCTTTCAAAAACCACTATGTGTTCACATATTCACGTGCTTTAGAAATCTTAGAATTATTCTAGAAACAGGTTTAGGTGCTTTTGTACATTGACCCTAAACCAAGCTTATTTGGGCCGTGTCCATTACAAAATTTGGACCATTTTTGAGCAAAAATCAAGTTGTTTGGTCACTGTTCATTTAAAATACTACACCTAATTCCTCCATTAAAAACCTCATGCTGATGAATCTGTGAAAAAGTCTTTTGAGGAGGTAGTTATGTACATAAGCATCCTGGCCTTCTGCCCAGAGACAGGGTGCAAAACGGTGCTGAGCACAGGGCTGAATGGGTGGCTGGAGAGTCATTCAGTTCTTCAAAACAAAGCTGTAGTAGGACATGGATGATGCATCATCCCTCTGTAGTGCAATTAATTGCAACTACTGCAGCCTGTGTTTGTGGTTTCTGTATTCCCTTCAGGAATACCTAAGCATTCTTTTTTGCCCATGAGACAAGCACAAAATAAAACAAGCTGCATTTTCTCTGTTGGAGTTCATCTGGGAAGTCCTGGTTTGTCATTTTTTGATATCTTGGCTTTTATCTTTTTCTCTTTTCTGTAATGTTTCAGCACTCTTAAAAACGTTGCATGTAATTAGAGCATGTAATGTCAGAGAGGTGCAGTGCTGCTAGCAGCTTCCCCTGCATGTGATGGAAAGATTCATTATTGCAATTTCTCAACATATTGGCGGATAATGGATACTAGATCCTAGATAAGAGAATTACTCAGAAACAGGAAATAAGATCTTAAATCTCTTTCTTCAAGGGCAAAGCCAATGTCACATTTGTAGGGTCAGATGCTAAGATACAGGTTCCTTTCTTCTCCCATTCCCATCCACACACTGGATGATCTGCACTGCTATTTAGTTTAATGAGGTCACATATGACCTGCAGCCTCAGCAAATGCCCTGATCACTCATCCCTAAAACTCATGCTCGTGCTCAAATGACTGTTTGTTTGATTAACTTGGCAGCATCTGCACAATGTTCAAATACTATTTAGGGAGCACCGGAAAAAACACCCTGCAATGCCAGAGAAGTCAAGTTGAGGCAAATCATATCTGAGTCAGATATAATAGGACATAATTTGACTTCTGATTTGTTTACACTTCATCACACAGTCAGTTTCCATTATGATCCCTCTTTATTTCCTAATTCTGTAACTCCACACCATTCTCTTAACATACAAAACTATTATTAGAGTTAGATAAATACTCCAAGATTTTTTGGCAGCTATGTTCAGTGCAGGTGTTAACAGCTTACTAACACATCTAAAGGAAGCTATCTACAGTACACATGAAGTTCAGCAGCTAATTGCAAATGACCTTTAGCTTACAGTCTCCCCTCCCATAAATCACATGCATCTTACAGATGTGCCATGCTTGTCTCTGAACTCTCATTTTCTTCCATACAAATGTATTTTACTTTTTAAAAAATCAGCATTTGAAAACTAATTCTTTTGGGTTTGGATTTGATTCACAATTTTTAACAAAGCTCTTAGATGAATGCAGATCACTATGGAGCTAGATTTCCTGTAAAGTTTTGAACAAATATATCAGAATCATGCTGTAGAGAGAACAGCACATACCATCTGCAAGAAATCCAGCCAGACCAGGAGAGCAGCAACAACCAGGCGTTTTCCAATCAAATTGCCCCTTATTTTACTGTGATTACTTATTTACCTTCTACACGTGCTGTGGCTGCCCTCCTATTATGCCGATTGCCCCTTTCTCTCTGTTTCTCCTCCACTGCCACTCATGGACTCCTCCTTCTTTTGCTCTTTGAATTGCGGGCTGTCCCCCTCTTTCACCTCCCCTAAGCATCAAGCCAGATCCGGCCTTCACCTCTGCATCACAGACAGCTTCCACCAATGCTGGATTTCAATTTCCTCCTGATGTCAAATTTCAGCCCAGCCCAGCCCACGAAGCCCACCCCCTGCTTTGGCTCTTGCATCATGAACTGGAAAGCCCTCCTATGCTGGAGATTTTGTAAGGAATGTTTGCAGGCAAGCAGCAGTTTTATTCGCTCTGTAGTTTATGTCCTGTTTCTTTTGCAGCTTTTCTCTCTTATGTGACAAGAAACAGCTGTTTGTGTTGGGGGAAGCCTCTTTCTTGAGTTAAATCCTTGCTTTTGCTGGAAACAGCTCTTTCAGTTTCTCCAGTGGTGCTGAAATCCCCTGGACTTAATAAAACTTCTCTAAGGAGCATTTCTACTGTCAAGCTTCCTTTTTGTATCTAAAAGAAGCATTTAGACTGTCTTTGAAGATTTTTATTTCTCCTAAAATGTGAACAAGATTCTAAACCTAAAATTCTAAATCAACACAACTTTTTATAGGCATGACTGCTGAAAAGCAAAAAAAGGGGCAGAAGACTTATTTCCTGCATAATTTTGAGTTAAATGCTGAATCTACAGGTTAATCCTGCAAACCGTCTCATGAGTAACTTAGACACCGACCTATTTGGGGCCACTCACATAAGTATAGTGGTAACAAAAAATAGGTTAAAATTTGCAGAATCTGGGCTATTAGATTAATAGCTAATTGAGGCCAGGACTGCCTGCTCCTGTTCGTTTAACACACAGCACAAAGCACCTTTCTGCTGCTGCTAAAAGCCTCCAGGTAGATCTCCAGAAAGACTGAACAATAACACAGATTGCTGATGACATCTGGAGCAATGTCCCTGCCTTATCAACTCACGATCACACTGTACACCTCAAACACACATAGATAAGATAATGGGCAAGAAGTTACATTACAGGACTTCTCTGTTTCTGGTACAATTTGTGATCTCTGTAATTCTGTCATAACTTATCAGCTTACTTGACATTCCCACTTAAAAAGTGCTTTCCCCAAGCTCTGGGCAACTCTTTCTGTTTAAAACATAACACCACTAAAGCCGGACTCTAACACGGTGAAATCAATGACCCCACCATACTCCAACTTTCCCATTGGTAGACTAGATCTCCCAAACCACATACATTTGCAGGATTCCCTGGGAGAAAAGGAAACAGGAGGGATAAAATATTTCTCTGCCACCCTAGTATGCACTTGATGGAGAAGAGTTGGTGGTCATAAGGAGCTCCCAGCACCCTATGCCCCACAATAAACTCACTTCAGAGCCCTACAGTTTATGGGAATGTTTCTCAAAACTTCTTATGAAAGAGTTGTTTTTTACCAGAATTGTGAAGGTTTGCTATATATGTGTTTTTACCCCTTACTGTGTTTATACTTACAGAAATATGACTTCATCCTTTATTTACCACCATCACCACCACCAGGTAACAGTGGGCCAGCAGGAGATGGACAGAAAGGTTTATAAACTCCTTAAGATGACATTTCTGAAGTTTTTCAGAATTTTGTTTCCTCCCACAGAAAAGGCAGTAAAACAGAAAAGGAGAACAATGTTTTCATCAGACTCTGAGGATCAAAGAGGAATGGCTAGTCCAGACTAAGTATCTCAAGAGTGATTATTCACAGAGAGATATCCCTCAAAGAAGCAAAGCAGATTAAAAAACATCAATGTTAAAAATGTTGTAAACGTGCATGCACAAGCTACTGAAGAGATCTGGTGCTTATAAGCAGGGACAAGATGAGGTCCTACTGCTTCCAAGGGATATTGTTATCAACATAGCAGTTTCCACTGTTACTGTTAGAAAATCTTGCTACCTTCTTTTGCTCTGGTTGTAGAGCAGTACCCTGACCACGGATAAAAACATTAAAATATAAAACACAATAGAATTAAAAACTCAGCAGATGAGGAGTGCTAATAGAGCATGCACTTGTTGGGAAAGCAAGATGATGCTGCCATTTTGCTATTAATGTCACAAATGACATTCCCATAAATGTGGCCAACTCTGCTCTACTCAACATTTGTGCAGTGAGAGAAAGTATTTTGTCTAGAACACAGCAATTATGATGATGCCCAGTTCATTCAACCAGTATATACAGGTTTCAACAACGCTGCAGCAGGGCAGACAAACAATCTGATGAATGCTCTGCGTGCAACTGCCAGGTCACATCAGGTGATGCTCACAAGTCACTGCCTGGAAGCATAACTCAGATTCCACTTTATAACAGAATCTGCAATATTTGTTTTGCACCTACTGTGCATGAGTTTGAGGTAGTTAGAATTACTTTGCATTTTCAGCTTCTGTGGACAACAGGCAAGAAGGACATAAGGCAAGGTGAGGCAAAGCAAGAAAAGGAAAGGAAGAAGAGAGATAGAGGCACAGCTAGTTTTAGGAACTTAGTGAAAAACTCAGTATTTCAGCCCTGTTACTTACAGCTGTACTACAACCACACTGCAAAGCTGGCAGATTACAGCCTTGCTCAAATATGTGTCCACAACTTCCTTTCAGCCACTGGCAAACACAGCTTCAGGTTACTAACTGTTTGGACACCACAGTGCAGAAAGCCTGCGCTGCAGAAATACCCTTAGTGGCATATATGCAGGGAACTTTTAAGGGGTTAATTTTTCTCTAAGGGATTTTGTGCAGACAGAAATCATAGAGGTCAAAAGCCTAATGGGATTTTTAAGAAGGTTTGGACAATGCAAATACCCACAGTTACATTAGAGATAATAGCTCTAGAGATAATAATGCTATGTTTTAGGAGACATAAACCCCCCTCCAGCTTCAGAATAGAAGCCAGCCATTAAACTGTTTATGATTACAGACAAACTTCTGTGCACGGGCTTCTTATTTCAAAACTGCCAAGCACCCAAGTTTCATGCCTTTTTCCCCAGAAGCAGCAAGCCAACAGTCTCACTCAGAAACTGCATGGTATGGTGACCTCATACTGAAAGATGATACTGAAATAAATATAACTACTTCTACTTTTTGCTACAATCTGGGGTTACACCTGTATCTGAAGCATTTCACTGGATTCCACACAAATGAAGACCCTGGAGCTGTGAAGCTCTCTGTGTAGTCTTAGATATGGCTGGCTAAGCACAGTAGAGCAGGATGATAGGAACTCAGGTTTTGCTAACACTTCTGCAGCATCATGCCCTGAAGAGTGCACTGGGAAAATTAAAAAATAAATAATAAATTCTGAAATCAAATACTTTCCATGCAGTCACCTCCAAGGCTAGGAAGGAAGCCCTGAGACCAAGCCAACCGCAGCTCAGCATTACTGCAGGGGCATAAAAATTGCCTGAGGACCAGCACTGTTTTCCTTTGGAGCAGCTACTGCTTCAAGATGGGGAGAGTTTCCTTCTCCCAGAATTCCAGCATCCATTAAGGTGATTGAAATCCAAGCCTCCGTAACCTCTTCTACATTATAAAGACAGTTCAGACAACTAGTAAGGAAATTTTTCATACCTCTTCTCTGTTTCTTCTGGGGTTCTCTCTGAAGTGGACCTGATCTAATAGGTAGTTTTGAAGGTGGAGGAGTACTCTATTCCTAGGCACAAACATAATAGTTGAATATATATTAGAAGGATTGTATTTGCCAGAGAAGACAAAAGAAGGAAAATTCACAGTCAGAGCTGGAATATTATTGCACCATATGCTTTCCAACAGCCAAGCACAACAGGGTCCCTCCACAATCCTTGCCTCACCGCACTCTGTTGTATTTCCACCTGGAAAGACATATGGCAGTGCCTGAGAGAGAAATTCTTCCTTTTTCTTTTTTCTGATGCTAATGTAATTTCCCAGCTTTAAAGGAACATTTGGTTATGAAACATGCACAGGCGAAGGATAAAAAAAGTTCCTATCTGTTCCCACTAATGACAAAAACAGGTCCATTGACCTGTTAGCATTATGATCAAATGAACACATGAAAGAATGGCTTGGATGCTACTTTGTCTCATGCATCACTGACATCATCGTCTGCTCTGCAGAAACCTGATACCTCACAATTATGTCAGGGACACTAAAGAGTACAAATTTTGTTTTTCAGCTCCCAGGGAGCACTGGGGTAGAGAAACATTATAAAAGTCATCCTTCTGTTTGTAAAATGGAAAATATTGCTTTGTAAAGAACTGACCAAGAACAAATGTTCAGCACCACAAGAGACACTTTTACCCCTGATTACACTCAGTTTTTATAATGCCATTTTTTACTGTGAACACATTCATCATTATAGTAAACTGCTCATGACTGCTGCTAGAGGGAAGAAGAAGTTTTATTAGAAGATGGGAGTGCCTGGAAGAATAAGAGACTACACAAAAAGCTCTTATAACTATCCTATCATCACTCAGATAAGCAGAAATATTTAACAGTAGTGTTGTTATAGCGGTAATGCTTTTCACCTCCCCACAGCAGCTCTAAGAGAGTTATCTTGGATCACTTCTGCTTGAAGAGGGCTATATTGAGTCACCTTTTAAAAAAAAAAGTGCATAAAGTTTATTACAAGCCTCACCATAGTTGTGATATGAGAGGAAGATGGTGAAACACTGGATTTACTTCATCAGCCTGGATTAATATGATCATTGTGGAGGTTTGTTCCACAGCCACCTCCCTTTAGTGAGGGTGCCCCTCCTCCAGCCATCTCACACTGCGCCTTAGCCCTGTGACACCCATTGCCTCAAAGGGGCACATCTGCCTTGGCAGGCTGTAGCCAGAGATAAAGTTTGCATGCCCCAGGCAGCTGATCCAGCTGGGCTGTGAAGTGCCAACTCCTCCACCCCAGACTTGAAAGTGCTCACAGTGGTTTTACCAATGAAGGTATCTGGCTGCTGGTTCTGGCTCAAGCTGGGAGCTTTCAGTCTTGATCTGTTTACTTCATGAGTAATAAAGATCTAGAGATTCCTCAGAGGCTTCAAACCCTCTACAAGTGGGTTCACTGAGACTGCTCGTTCCTGGTAGAGCTTCTTGAAATTGTGTTTACTTCCGCATTGGCTTTGCTCAGGGCAGCCTTATTGTATTGCCACTTGGCCTATGCCATTCTTTTCAATCAGTTACAAAACACATCCTGCTCCCAGATAAACAGATGTGACCTTTTCAGTGCAATTCAGCAGATGTTCTCAATGTAGCAAAGTTATCAGAAAGCTGAGTGGTAGCCCTTATTTAATTCACTGTAGAAAATCTGCCTGCATTCTTCCTGAAGCAGAAAAACACTTCATTCCTTGTACTTTACCTTCCTTTTCATTCTATTTTACGATCAGAATTGAATGAACACTACAACTAAACTTTCCTGAAGCTTTGATAAATCATAACTACTCCTACACCCATATCACTGTATTCAATATTATATTTTTAAATAATCATACTTAATTGTAAGATGCATCGTAATAATAAATTATTATAAGGGAGGGAAACATTATTAATCTCATTCACAAGCAGGGACCTTGTGAATGGTTAGCACCTGTAAGAGGATTTTTCTGTAGGCAGTGTACAGGCTGCAAGATACTTTGTGTAAGAGTTGTCATTTTTAAATGGAAAGGAGGTCATATAAAGAATAAAATACACCATGAAGATGGCAAGCCAGTAAACACTGAGAGGGTTTTTTCAGGCAGTCTGTTAATTTGGAAACATTTCAACAGTTCTGTAAGGCTTGTTTTCCTGCACAGATTGGCATAAATTGGAATGCAATAAAAGACAGAGGAAAATAAAGTTCATTTCAATGATATTTATAGGACCATGGCTGAGCACTGGCTGTGCAAAACAGTCCTAAAATTGTGCGTGTGCATGCTGAGGCATGAGGAAAAGCTGGGTTTGTAATCAGCCATCAAGTCTGCAGAAAGAACTCTCCATGTTGGCAGAGAACCATGCACAGAGCTGAAGTTCAGTCTGTGTAAGGATGTCCATAAAAGTGCTGCCCAGCTGTTCAGAACAAAACAATAGTGCTTTTTCTCTGTTGTGACACAACCAGGTTGATTAAATGAAGCTGTTTGATGCCTACTTCACAACTCCTGGAAGATATGCTAAAAGAAAAATGAGCCTTTGTGTAGAAAAAGCTTGCCAGCGAAGTATCTGGTGAACATTTCCTCTTGTACAGGGAAAACAGATGAATAGAACAGCACCTGTAAAGTCATAGGGGGTGAAAGGCAAGAAGCTCTCAGCCTTTTTCTTTCTTGGCCAAGTCAAGGACTTTGGTCAAATAGATTATTTTCTTTCAAATACAGGTGCTGACAAGGCAACAAACACATTGTGCTTCCAGCATATTCAATGTGAAGTTGCTAAGCAGCTGGCCAAAGGTCTGGAGCTCTCAGATCTAGCTTTTCTCCTGTTATAGTATCACTTTGAGGAGTATGGTGCAACTAGTACCTGCTGCCTTTGAGGCAATGTGTAATTTTGAACTCCTGCTGGCCATTTATGACCGCTGCTGTTCAATAAAAAAAACCCTACAGGCCAGAATTTCCTAATCACATACCCACTTTCCACTCCTTCCTGAATGCTCACTCTTGCTATTTTGATATCTTAAATGTATTTGATTGTATTAAACTTCACCTGAGTAAAACCCTGCAAGTTCTCCTTGGGCAGAAGCTCTGTTGAAAGTAACAGGACAGTATTCTTCCACTCCTGAGGCTGGTAGTGGTTTCTGAAAAGGACCATTCATTCTGTATGGCTGACACGACCATTTATTCCATCCATACTGCTTTATACATAATAATATGCTTGCATAACAGTTTGATTTGATATTCTTCTTTCCTGATCTTCAATTCTTAGGAAGTATTACTGTATAAATTTTCCCTTAGTTTGATCCTAGAAGTTGGTGCTTTCACTGAAGACATCATGCACTCACTTTGTGCTTGACAATTTAATTACCTAATATTTCTAAAAGACATTTTAGGGCAAGAGCCTGTATTAAAAATGTGAAGTGCTGTTATTACTTTAGCATCTGTTATGACAGCAAGTTATTTTTAAAGGGACGCGGTGCCATCTTTGCGTTTCAACAGGGAACCGATCAGCCATTTAACCCGTTTTTAAAAGTAACTAATAAGAGGTTATGGCACCGAGCCTGACTACGTCTTCAAAGCAAGCAATCCAACCTGCCGCTCTGCCACGAAACATCCTAAGAGGGAAAACCCACCGGGGCGGTCCCGGCAGCAGCAGAGCGGTGAAACACCGCAGCCGCCTCGGTGTGTGTGTCCCGTCCCGCGCCGCCGCCGCCTCCCCGCCCCGGCGGGTCTCTCTGAGGGGAAGGGACGGGGCTCCACCTAACGTTTCCCTGAGAGCTGACAGAGCCCGAAAGAGTGACGGGGAATTAGCGTGATGGCCGCGGTCGGGACCCTCTTCCACCTCCACGCAGGAGCCCGGAGTTCACAGCCACGGGGCTGTCACGGGAGAATTAGTGAACCCAGGGACACCATGAGCCTCTGTGGTGGCGGGGGTGCCCGCGCCCAGCCTGCCACCGCCTCCCCGCGCCCTCCGGGGGCTCCCATCCCCTCCCGGTACCCCGGGAGCCGCCGCCGCCCCTCTGAGGGACGCGGGAGACCCTTGGGGACCGGGCGATGGCTGGGGGTCATGGCGGCGTTCGGGGCCCGGGCCATCGCTGGGAAAGAGCTCCGGGAACGAGCGGCCGGCGGGCTCGCAGCGGGAGCGAGCAGCTCACCTCCGGGGAAGGGTCGCAGCGGGAGCAGGCGGCTGCCAAGCGGGGCAGGGACCCCCCCGCCCCCGGCCCCGCCGCCGTGAGGGGAGGCCGTCCGTCCCTCAGCACACCACGGGCGTCGGCCAAGCCGAGGAGCTCTTGGCGGGGGGGAGCCGAGGGGAGGAATGCTTGAGCCCGCCAACAGCTGATCTCGGCTCGTTCCCGCCTCCCGCACTATGGCTGAGGCGGCGGCGGCGGCGGCGGCGGCGGCAGGTGGGATCCGGAGCCATCCGCCACCATGGTGAGTGCTCCCGCGGGGGCAGGAGAAGCCGGGCCAGGCTCGGTGCCGCCCGGGGGGTGGCCGTGCCACCGACCCACACCGATCGGTGCTCGGAGGCAGCCGAGCTCTGCCAGCGCCTTAACAAGGGGCAGCTGCCGGGAACGGGGGGCGCGGCGGCCATCTTTCTCGCCGTGCCTGTCACAGCCGTGCCTGTCAGGCGACAGCGGGCTAGGAAAGGGGTGGCGGGTTACGGCAGCCCCGCTGGCCCTCGCCGGAGCGTGATAGTTTTCAGGAGTTTATCCTTCTCTCTCAGCCCTGGGGCCTGGCCGAGGAAGGGGTGGCCGAGGAGAGGGGGAAGGCGGTTCCCGCCCTCCCGGTCCTGACAGGAGTCCGGGGAGGCGGCGGCACCCGGTAGCGCTGAGGCGGTCCCGGCCGCGTCCCTTTCCGCCCGGCTGTGGGACTGGGGCATCGCTGAGCTTATTTATTTGTTTTTACCACCACCCGCCCCTGCTTTTTTATTAGAAGAGCGCCGGGTGCACGGGTAGGGAGGGTGCCGTTGCTTCTCTCTTTCTCCTCCTTTTGCAGGTGTGGGGCGTGAGTGTACCTTGTCAGTGTAGGTCACACATTTGAACGTTTCTGTACGTTTTGCCGACCAGCATGTAGTGAATTCAGGTGTAAGCTTTGGGGTTAAATCCTGATCATCAGTGTTTGTAAGGGTAGGAGATAAAAGCCTTGCTTCCGATGAGGCTTGGAAAAGGCTGTGCATATGTGAGAATATATGTTATGATACAGTGCTGCACTGCACTAGTCTTGAGGAAAGATGGTCTGACCTGAATCAGATCAGCAGCATTTTCTCAGGGAAATCAATCTGTTAGAAACACTGCAGGGTGGGTTGTGTTGTTTTGGTTTTAATCTATTTTTGCCCTTAGGAAGCCTGCCCCATTATTTTAAATCACTGCAGTTCTAGTAATGTGTTTCACCTGTTCTGAGTCTCTTTTTATTCTAGTGAATCAAAATTTAACACCCTGTTTCTGCGATAAACAGATGCTTGTACATCTTTCCATTTCTTGATGATTAATGCTATTGGAACCCTTTTTTTTTTTTAATTCTTGTAATTTTTTGTTGTATGAGTATTATTGTTTACTGAAATGGACATTCCAGTTACCTATGTCAGCTTCAGTTAAGTGTTTTCTTTTTTCTTTGGTTTTAGAATACGTATTTCTGAATTGAAGCTATGTAATGGTACATTACAATAAGAATTTGACCATCTTTAAGAGGAAGAGATGCCCTGCAGAAGAGGAAGGCAGACTACTCTGGAGGCATTACTGGTAGCCAGGGATAAGCAGCACTGCAGTGTGGGCTACCCAAATGATGTAATGCAGTAGTTAAAAGGAGCAAGGTCATTGTCTGGCTGTAGTGGCCATGAAACTTGAGGGTTTTGGCAAAAGTGATGTTCTGCTTGCAATAAAGTGGTGTTGTTTCTCCTTTCTGCAAACACTGGTTTCATATCCTTCATTTTTTGCTTGCAGTTGTGCACTGAAGACCTTAACTCCTCTGCAGCAAGCATTTCATAGCAAGATAACTTTGATCGAGTTGCTGTCTGTCACAGCCGAACAGAAACTCTGTAACAGCTCTTTAATGAAAAAGATTTTAAATTAAAATTGCTATTAATTTTTAATCTGGCTTTGTGTTTTCAGCTGTATTTATGACAAAAAAAATTGTGATGCCTGTGCCTCTCTCTTATAGAACAGCACATATGGTAAACTGTTTTGGCATTTGTGTAAATAAAGTGGTAAATAAAATGTTTGGAAGTGGATAGCATTTATTAATACATAATCCTGAAGTTCCTGCCAGAAGGCCTGATAAGACATTAATATTAATTCTTGAATTGAGCTCTTTATCTTTTCTAATATACTATATTTTATTAACAAGCTAATTAGCAGAAACTTAAGAGTGGTTTACCCAATTATATTAAAAAGAACAGCTGCTATGATGCAACAAAGTGGATTAAAAGTGAGCTAGCAGTGTTAAGCTCTTAAAAATACTCATTTGGGCTGAGGGATGAAGAAAACAATAATAAAGGAGTGCCACTTACCTAAACTTGACTCTCAGTATTAACTTCCTACAGGCTGAAAGCTTCATGCTCAGGTTGTATATATTGTAGGCCTGGCAAAAAGTACTCATGCAGTAATATCTAAGACATCGGACCTTCAGTTTCTGGGAAGGGATGCCGTCTTGTAGTCAAGCAAAAGGATGGAAAGTTGAAATAAAAATATGTTCATGTTGTTGGCATTGGCTTGCCATGAGACTTATCAGCAGAAGCTTTGAGGTCACTTATGGAGGCCTGCCTCTTAACCTCCTTGACTGTGATGACGTCTTTTGAGGTATAATGTTGTAGAGCTTTGTGTCCCATAGTCCGTCTAATCCCTTAAACTTGGTTGTAGATTTCCCTTGCCCTTTGCCTTACTCCCCACCTCCCACCAGCCCAGTACTGCCTGACCCTGCTCTTCTCTCCTTGTGCTTTTTGGCTCTCCTTTTCCTTCACCATGGCTTGGTGATTCTTTTCCATCTCAAACCCAAGTTTCTCCAGCTCCACCACAAAGTAATAGTAATATATTAATGAGTTCTTGAAACACCACGCAACTAAACCCATAAAACTAACACTTTACATCCATGTCTTGTATAAGTCACTCCATGTATCTGTTTTCTTTCTACTTTTGTAACATAACTATCCCAGCTGGAGAGTAAGGCTCCATTGTTTTTAGGCAGAAATCAAGGTTTTTACAACTCCAATACCATCCTTTCTCAGATTACATGAATAGCTTCAACAGTCCGTAGGAGAACGTCCAGTCCTGTCAGAGGAACATGTGCATGAAGTTTACATTTAGAATTCATGAAAATAGACATGCGTAGGAGGCCTGTATGCTTAAAATATGAGGAAGAAATAAACTGTTACAGTCATCTCTGCTCCTTGCCCCAAAAGAAAACTACAATGTAGTCTGTGTATGTAAATGTATTGGAAACTTTGAGACAATGGAAAAAATACAGGTTTTAGCTCAAAATGTGGTATCTGTGCTACTTAAATATTTTTCAGAAGTAAATTTCACTTGTTCCATTAAGAAAGTGTATAATTAGCAAATACAAAGAGCACATAGATAAACTTCTCAACACTTAAGTATTTATTTACGTTATGAAATAAGTGTATATAGCACAGATCTAGCTCTGTACTTAATTCTGGCTAAGAGTACTGATTTCTTTTTTTTAGCACAGCACAATTTACAAACCATGAAAATGATAAAAGAAAAGAAAAGTAGTTGTGCTCTTTTCTCTAAATGGAAAAGAAAGAGAAGAAAGAATCTCAGAAGTATGTAAATTTTGCTGTGAGTGAGACTTTGGATGCCAGGACACCCTAGAACATCCTAGAAAATAAATATCATTGGTTTTTATTAAACTGAGGAATAACCTAACAGAACAAATTCAGAAATGAAGTGCCTTCATTTGAGATGGATCACAGGCAAAACCGTAAGCATACCCTAAACATTTTTTGTTTGTACTTCTTGAGAAAATGTATAATGAAAAAGTTAAAAAGTTGAACTGAAGAGCCAAAGTTAGTACGTGAATATGTAGTAATAAGATATATATCAGAAGTTTTATCTGTTCATGTAAAAAAACCCTGTTTTCTCTCCTACATAAAATTACATTTTGAGCTGGGCTGGGTTAAGTTTTTTTAATTAATATCTTATCCTTGCAAGAAGACAGGTTCCCTGTGTTCATATGCACTCATTAAGACTCAGACTGTGTTAGAAACCTTTCTTGTGTAGCAATAGCAATGCACGTTTCATTATTTCTGTGTCATTTGCAACTCAAACACAGATGAGGAATTTATTTAAGTGTTTCATATGGGAACATTTTTCTTCACTTGAGCCATGAGTATAAACTACTCGTGTGATATGTGATTTTTGTCTGTGTTTGTTTAATATTCGCCATGATTTTTTCCTCCAAATTCTGCCTTTTTCCTTGTCCCTATGAAGCACTTCATGCATTAAAGGTATTTGCAAGAATAACCATGTTAACTGAACTCCTGTGACCTACAGGTGACTCTCATTACAGAATGAGACAGGCCGAGATTAGTAAGATCTCCTCTTCCTTCGCTGTCATGTGTTCAACAGATAATTACCAGGGCTTCTGAGGGTCAAGATTTTTTTTCTGCAAATTGAAGGAGGGGAATTGTTCTTAGCAAGAGATAGAAGAACTATGGAAATAAGAAAAATTTCTTTCTGCGATGTCATTTGTGAGACGGGCTCTAAAATTTTTGCACTTGGCTAATTAAAGTCTTTAAAGAGGTTTTTGACTGAGCTGGACCGCCGATTTCCAGAGCTGGTATATTGGCTACAAAAGGAGAAGACCCTCCCCCACCCTCTTCTGGAAACCAGGAAGAGTAGCTCACCTGAAAAGCCCTGGGAGATGGAGAGGACATGTGGGAGGAAGACTTGGCAAAGTGAGGGGCAGCAGAGGGAGGAGAGGAGAAGGATGTATGCGGAAGCTCTGCGGAGAGCTGCAGCTTGCAGCTGCGTGCACTAACTCTCCTGTAACTTTTGGCAGGGACGGGCTGTTCCGTGTCCTCAGGTGGATTCTTCATTTTTGTGGTAGTTGACATTTTGTGATAAGAATTCTGAGCTGTGTTTGAAGTTATGCTTCCATTCTTTGTACTTACAAAAACATGCCAAAAACGTGAATGACTATTTGTAATGCTAAGCTTAAAAGTACGAACAACTTAATTTCTTCTTTAGATTGTGAATTTAATAACAAATAGTAAAACTTTAAAATTTCACATAGGCTTTTGTATACTTCAAAAGAAAGCGATAGCTGTTTTTCTTTCCTTTTTTTTTTTTTTTCTTTTCTCTCCCATCCAGGTGAATTTCACAGTAGATCAGATCTGAGCAATCATGGACAAGAAGTCCAATATTAGGAATATGTCTGTGATTGCTCATGTTGATCATGGCAAATCAACCTTGACAGACTCCTTGGTGTGTAAAGCAGGCATCATTGCTTAAGCCAGAGCTGGAGAAACACAATTCATGGACACACGGAAAGATGAGCAAGAAAGATGTATCACAATCAAGTCTACGTAAGAATTTCTTTGTATATTTCTTTTTGCTTTCTTTTTAATCTGAAGACAGAGAAATGGTTTGCTCAAAGCCTTGCATCTTGACAGATCTTTCTTAATTTGAGATGTGAGTCAAGCTCTGCATTACAGAACAGAAGTTCACAGTCTTCAGAGTGCAATCTGGGCAACATTGGAGGAAGACGCTTTCAGAAAGATTCTTAGTAGTAACCTTTGTTTTTATTGGATTGCTTACAGACTAATACCCTGTTCCTTCAAGCCACTGTGGTGGGCTGTGTCTTGTTATTATTACCTCTGTCTTTGATGTCTGCAACTGCAAAGTTAACAAGTTGTAAAGTGATTTGGAGCATGACTCTACAAGTGTCTGACAGTGATACTATGCTGTGACTAGTATCTTCAAGTGTTGATTTTGGATAAGAATAAAGATTAATTACACCCAAAGCAGAATTTTAGATCCTAAGAACTCTAGAAATTGAAATATTCAAGTCTTCTTGTGGTTCTTCCTTTAAGTACATCAAGAAATACTGGCACTGTGATAGAGCAGGTATAGTTGCCTGACCAGTGCAAATTTTGAAATCAGCAAATTATGAAACATTATTAAGTTATTAAAATTAATTGTCTTCTCTTACAGTGCAATCTCTATGTATTATGAACTCTCAGACAACGACTTGGCCTTCATCAAACAGTGCAGGGATGGTTCAGGTTTTCTTATTAACTTAATTGACTCCCCTGGATGTGTTGATTTTTCCTCTGAAGTTACAGCAGCTCTCCGTGTCACTGATGGTGCCCTTGTTGTGGTTGACTGCGTTTCAGGTAAGCATGCTCTTCTAATTAAAAAGACCTCAGTGTATTTTATTTTCTTCCTCTTAAGGAAAAAAAAAAAAGTGATTGATGGATGAAGCTTCTTTCTTTGAAAGTTTAACTTCTAAGGGTAAGAATCCTGGCTTGCAGTCTTAGCCCATGGGCTTTCCTGTATCTTAGAGGATTATATCCACTTTGTATCCAGCTTGTGGGTTAAATGTAGAGTAACTGAGGAAATAAAGTCAATATTTTAGTAAAATCCTATGGAGTGGAGCTGCTTGTCATTCTTCTCTTCCTTCAGTTAGAAAATGGAGCGATACATACAAATAAGTAATGACAGTTTCAGGGAGCACCAAGACTACCACCAAATTCCCAGTTTGAATTTCCCAGTCACCACTGTACAAAGTAGATTAGAGATCTTGCCCATGTATATAATGCATGGTTTCATTGTGCTTGTATTTTTTAAGGTGTTTGTGTACAGACAGAGACTGTTCTGTGGCAGGCTATTGAAGAACATATCAAACCAATACTGATGATGAAGAAAATGGATCGTGCTTTGCTGGAATTGCAGCTGGAGCCTGAGGAATTTTACCAGACATTTCAACGTATTGTGGAAAATGTCAACATCATCATTTCCACCTAAGGAGAAGGTGAAACTGGACCAATGGGTAATATTATGGTAAATAAAACTTTAAAACTTTGCTGTGGTTGAGATCCTATTTTGGAGAATACCAGCTTTGATAGGAAACCATTGCATACATTTATGGCAGTTCAGATCTCTGGCCAACCTGAAGGAGCCGTTCTTCAGTCCCCATCCACCCCTGCTGTTTCATACTTTTTCTTTTGGGGATATTATTTCAGACCAACCAACTGTGGAGTGAAAGCAAATCAGAGAGAGGAGAGAATTCACAAAGCAGGTCATCCTCTAGTGATATTTTGTCACTAATAAAATGTGTATCGTCAAGCCAGTTGCTTAGTGTCATTCAAACATCAAATGTCAGACATTTGCCTGGGGCACACTGCTGAAGGGAAGCTATGGTTTGAAATTTAAGGTAAAGGACCAGAAGCCAGAATATTAGCTTTCTGTGCCTGACTTTGCTGCTTATGTCACTTACAAAACAAGAAACATGGCCTTTCTGCTATTCCTGACTGATAAGACATTCAATTTTCTCTTTTCTGATCTGAAGATGTAGGTCTTTGTTATTCTACCAGTAATTATATCATAATATGCTGGACATCTCTGGAAGGATGGTTTGAAGCTAGAAAGACAAATAGTATTTCCTATATTGAAGCTGAGAATTGTAAAATAAAAAAAACAGAGTCAACTGCAAGTCTTCTCTGGTGGTCCAGCTGTTAGAGTAAGGAACTGTCAGAATCAGACTGCTTCAGATATTATTTTTCCACCAAATAGCTACAAGGTAGGCCTAGTCACCAGAGTTTTCAGAACTGGTTCCCTTTTTTTGAATGTGACCAACCTATACTAGCTTTTTTTACGGCTAAAATTGACTGCAGCTTAATCTAGTTACTGGAACGAAGGACTCACAGCTAGGATTGTATTTCGATTTTTATATTCCACAAATCTCAGTCATTCTTAAGTCAGACCAGTTTTATCTGTGTGGCAGGAATGAGCCACCAGTATTTTAATTTCCAGAGAAAGCTCACTAACAATTCAATTAATATTCTTTACCAAGTCATAATACTCCAAATCCTACTTAGCACAAATATATTTCTGAACTTCTTATTTTAGCCTTTGTTATAAATATTTCCACTGTGTTGGACAAAGTAAGGTTCTTGCTTCAAAGTAGTATTCAGTAGACCCATTTTAGGGGAAATACTTCCTTGTTCTATGTTTCAGAAAATATTTGGCATCTTTACGTGTTATTGAGAGCAATTCATACATTTCAAATCGGTGTTTTGTGAAACAGATTTGCTTTTTTCCCCTTTTAAAAATTGATCCAGTTATTGGTACTGTTGGGTTTGGTTCTGGTCTGCATTGCTGGGCATTTACCCTGAAGCAGTTTGCTGAGATGTATGTAACCAAATTTGCTGCCAAAGGAGAAAAAGTACAACTCCCTCCAGCTGAGCATTCAAGAAAGTGGAAGGTATGATGAAAAAACTCTGGAGTGCTAAGTAAGTAACGCAGCATGCATGGGACGAAGGTAGATACATGCTTAAATACCACAGTGACACTCTAAGGATATCAGTGATGGATACCACCACATGTTGAGTTTGTGCTTCTGTAAAACAAAGCTTTCATAGGCAGCTTAGAAAGCTAGTTAGAGATATGAGTTTGTAACTCAACAACAGAAATATTTATGTCTCTGGGAAAGGCAATTGCTTCTAAGGCAGAGAAGCTGTATGTGCTTTCCGTGTTAAGTTCTGATAACCTGGTCCATGAGAGCAGAGAAAGAAGGTTCCCTCTCAGAACTTCAGAACATAAATGCTTTTATTGAACTGCATAGATAAAATTAATATACAACAAAAGATTATGGACCAAATCCAGTCTTTTAATACCAATGAGTATTTCTGTGAATTTAATGAACCTTAAATTGTATCTCAAACAATGGAGTTAATTTCCTATTAGATGTGTACATAACTTGCTGTTAACTGAATGCTTTATACATCTGTGAAAACTCAATATATTTGCTTGTCTTCTGATGCCTTATAATAAATTAACCTAACTTGACTCATTTAGCTCATAGGGTACTCCAAGGTTTGTCTTGTAGGGTATTTAAATTATTTTAGCAAGGCTTCAAAAGACAGTTACAGGTAACAGGGTGGAGTAAGAGAATTCTTGGCAACAGGTTTGCTTACAGTCCCTAGTTCCCTGTAAAAGCCTAAAAACGCACGTTGAAGTCAGTGTTTTTAACTGTAGTAAAAAACCTCAAAAACCTAAACAAACAAAAAGCTATCCTTTGCCTCCCCAAACATCTAACAGTTATTGCTACATTGAAATAAGAATTAGCCACTCTTCTGCTATTTTAATCTCTGCTTAAATGTGAAACTTTACAAAGTTTTCTTTTAAAAATAACTTAAGCAGAAATTTGCAGGAAAAGTGGATACTCCTCAAGTTCAAACTGGATGAGTAAAAATAAATATCTTCTTTAGACATTTTGATCCAGCAACTGGAAAATTCAGCAAATCAGCCACTAGCCCAGATGGACAGAAGTTGCCAAGGACATCTTGCCAGCTAGTTCTAGATCCTATCTTTAAGGTAAGGCAATACTTTGTCTTGATTTGATTGCAAAGGCGTAAGGGTGACTTATTTTAGTTTAGCAGGTTAGCTCTTAGGAAAGCCATCCCTTCTATAAAGTGGGTCCATACTTTCTGCAGAGACTAGAAAAATTCTGCAGTATAAGAACAATGTGCAAAAGGTGGTACAGAAGTAGAAGGCAGCAAACCTGAATGGTCACTGAAATAATGTATTCTGCATACCATTAGATTAAAGATTTGTGTGTCTTGTGTGTGAATGTCTTCTGATAGGGATTTGGAATTTCCTTTGGAATTAGAAACATTTGATATAATTTGTGAATCTTGAGCTGTATGATCCTTGCGAATAGTTTCTCAAACAAAAGCCCAGAACAGAGAAACCAGAGGGTTTTCAGATGTACAACATGTTTAAGATAAATGGTAAGCAAAACCTGTCTCTGTTATATTACTTACTCTGGTTGGTGTAAACTTGTTTCAGATCTTTGATGCCATTATGAATTTTACGAAGGAAGAGGCAGCCAAGCTGATAGAGAAACTTGATATCAAGCTAGATATTGAAGATAAAGAGGGAAAACCCCTTCTTAAGGTAACTTGGCTTTTCTACTCCATTAGAATTTCCAGCATGGGAGCATTTCTTACCCTTGAGCTGTGTGATGAGAACGGTCTTTTAGGTCTTTCTAAAATCCACAGGAACTTACCTTAATTGTCTTCTCATAATCTGGTCAGTGGTTAATTTGTGCATCAGGAATGTAATGATTTGAATTAAGGTGCTTGGTAATGTATTGCACTGAATTTGCTAGAGAGATATCAGGCCTTAAGTCTGTTGCAGCATACAAAAGACATAGCTGTTTTGATTTAAGAAAAGGGAGAAAATTTTTATTTCGTACATGAAAAAAACCCACCAATACTGCCTCCCTCCCTCTTCTCAAGGTGTGCATGCAATGCAAATACACAGCTGAATCTGAATCTGATACAGGGCTGTTGGCCTGGCATTGATAGGAAGGAGTTATGTTCTGAAGAATTCATCTGTAATATGATCATCAACTATTTTCAAGAGGATCTGCATTTTTTTTATTTGTATATATTTGTCACTTCCCTCAGAAATCCACAAATGTTGAAATAAATAAGTCATATTTGAATTAATTTTCAAATCCAGTATTAGCAGGAGAGAAGCTTACCCGTGATGGCACATGAGTTTAATCCTCTAATAAACTGTTAACTTTTTCTCATAAAACCAGAACAGGACCTCTGATTAAAGGTCCTGCTTCTCACCATGTCATCCATATGATCACTGAGGATGCAAACTTCTAGCACTGTATTTTGTCTTCTGGATTCTAATGGATTACAGAGGATTTTTAAATCCCCCCTACTCAAAGCTTTTCCTAGGACTAGGTCATATTAGTAGACATTTAGTGATACCATGGAACCTGGTACCAGAAGAGGGAAGCTTGGGCAAGCAGGAAGTAAGTACTAACAGAGGTCTCAGTACTGAAAGAAACAAGTGGTGATGATTCGTTAACCTTAACAAAGAATCTTTGATAGCTACCATAGCTATAATTCATCTGTCTGCACACATTTGTCCTTTAATAACTGAAAAAGAGAGGAGCTGTTAATAAGGTTCACTGAATTTTGGGAATCATATGGATATAGTTCTAAGTTTTCAAGTCTCACACAAAATGTGTCTGATGCAGATAAATACTTTATTGCAGGTGTCAAAAACTGTGATCCCAAAGGCCCTCTGATGATGTATATTTCCCAAATGGCCCCCACATCTGATAAGGGGTGTTTCTATGCCTTTGGGTGAGTCTTCTCTGGTATTGTTTCTACTGGACAGAAAGTTCGAATCATAGGACCAAACTACACACCTGGCAAGAAAGAAAATCTTTACCTAAAACCCATTCAAAGGTAGCTGGAAATAGTATATTTCTTTTGAATAGCAATGCATGCAAAAACAAATGCTTGCTTTTAGTTTTTGAAATCCTAATGGAACGAAGATTTTATTTCTTTGTAAGAGTCTTCTTTTCCTGTTTAATAAAATCAGTGATCCAGAGGGATTGTAGGCAAATAGTAGGTAATTTTCCTTTGTGTGAAAAGGCTTAGCTTTTTGGAAATACTGGGGATAAAACAAGTATTCAAGGATTGTTGCTCATCCTCTGTCCTTGTAGAACCATTTTGATGATGGGTCGTTATGTTGAGCCCATTGAGGATGTACCTTGTGGCAACATTGTTGGTCTAGTTGTTGTTGACCAGTTTTTGGTGAAGACTGGTACCATTACCACCTTTGAACATGCCCACAACATGAGAATGATGAAATTTAGTGTTAGTCCAGTTGTACATGTTGCTGATGAAGCAAAAAACCCTGCTGATCTACCAAAACTAGTTGAAGGTCTAAAGCGTCTGGCCAAGTCTCATCCTATGGTTCAGGTGAGTGTTAGCTGTAAATTTTAGCTTTAGAGCTACTGGTTTGCAGTGCAATACCCAAAGCATTTGACTTTATTCACACACAGCTCTTTATGTGATCTATTGACATGCCTGCAGGCTCAAAACAGTTTTCAGTTGTGATTGTGTGAGCCAACACAAGATAGGGATAAGTTCAGTCAGCATTTGAATAGGAAGAACCTGAGGAAAACCACAAACTCTACAGCAATCAGTGTCAGGTTTTTGAGCAGTACTTTTACTTACACTTTTTTTTAATGCTCAAATACCTCAGTAAGACAGGAACTATGTTTAATGTGAGAGTACCCAGTTTTGTTGGTGAGAAGATTCATTCTGGAGCACTCCCGGAAACAATATTGAGATCATAATTTGTTAAATTTTTGAATACTCGGGGTTGAGCAGTTTTGGGATCTGACATTTTTCTGATTTAGTCTGTGTGTATTACTGTTAATACTAATGAATTCTTAAAATGTTTACTCCCTACTCTTTCCTCTTCTAGTGTATTATTGAAGAGTCTGGTGAACACATCATTGCTGGAGCAGGGGAGCTGCATCTAGAAATTTGCTTTAAAGACCTTGAAGAAGATCATGCTTGTATTCCAATTAAGGTATTCCAGAATTTTCGTGGACTGCGGTATATGGAATACGACTAAATATTAACCTTTGAAAAGATCATCTTAATCTGCTGGTGGTGGTTTCCTTAGAGCAACTTCCTTAAAGCCATTTGAAACTTGTTAAGAGACGAACCAATTAAGTAAAAAAAGGAATTCTCTATTAGTTCATTGAAAGAGAGTCAAAGAATTACAGAATCATTTAGGTTGGAAAAGACCTTTAAGACCATTGAGTCCAATCATCAACCATGCCCACTAAACCATGTCCTGAAGTGCCCTGTCTACATGCTTTCTGAATACCTCCAGGTATGGTGACTCAACCACTTCCCTGGGCAGCCTGTTCCAATGCCGAACAACCCTTTCAGTGAAGAATTTTTTCCTAATATCCAATCGAAACCTCCCCTGCCGCAACTTGAGGACATTTCCTCTCGTCCTATCACTAGTTACCTGATAGCAGAGACCAGCACCCACCTCACTACAACCTCCTTTCAGGTCATTGCAGAGAGCAATAAGGTCTCCCCTCAGCCTCCTTTTCTCCAGGCTAAACAACCCCAGTTCCCTCAGCCGCTCCTCAGAAGACTTGTGCTCCAGCCCCTCACCAGCTTCGTTGCCCTTCTCTGGACACGCTCCAGCACCTCAATGTCTTTCCTGGAGTGAGGGGCCCAAAACCGAACACAGTACTCAAGGTGCGGCCTCACCAGTGCCGAGTACAGGGGGACGATCCCTTCCCTGCTCCTGCTGGCCACACTGTTTCTGATACAGGCCAGGATGCCTTTGGCCTTCTTGGCCACCTGGGCACACTGCCGGCTCATATTCAGTCGGCTGTCAACCAGCACCCCCAGGTCCTTTTCCGCCAGGCAGCTTTCCAGCCACTCTTGCCCAAGCCTGTAGCGTTGCATGGGGTTGTTGTGACCCAAGTGCAGGACCTGGCACTTGGCCTTGTTGAACCTCATACAATTGGCCTCAGTCCAACGATCCAGCCTGTCCAGATCCCTCTGTAGAGACTTCCTACCCCCAAGCAGATCACCCACTGAGGGTGCACTCAATCCCCTCATCCATATCATTGATAAAGATATTAAAGAGCTTAGAATTAAGACAGAGATGTGAAGAAGAACTAGGGAACAGGAAAACTAACTTGAACAATGATGGTAACCATAGATGTCCTACTGAAAATGTTGTTGCTTCTCTTGATGAAGCTAGCAGAGCATGCCTGGGTGACTGGGTGAAGCTGGCATTAACACACTGCTGTAGGAGGAGAAGCCGCAGTTTATTGAATGGCATTTGACTGGTATGTGGAAATGATCAGCTTTGTACTTGGGAATTTTTTTGTCTTTGACCTACTTGACAGAAATCAGACCCGGTTGTATCTTACCGTGAGACAGCTGGTGAAGAGTCAAGCCAGGTGTGCTTATCCAAATCTCCCAACAAACGCAACAGGCTGTATGTGAAGGCTTGACCCTTTCCTGATGGCATGGCAGAGGATGTAGACAAAGGGGAAGTCAGTTCCTGTCAAGAACTGAAACAGCGTGCGTGTTACCTGACAGAGAAATACGAGTGGGATGTGTCTGAAGCTTGCAAGATTTAGTGCTTTGGACCTGATGGTACCGTTCCAAATACCTTAG
Organism: Pandion haliaetus; assembly: GCA_013401275.1. NCBI lineage: Eukaryota > Metazoa > Chordata > Aves > Accipitriformes > Pandionidae > Pandion > Pandion haliaetus. The sequence goes on along the minus strand of VYZV01017249.1, from coordinate 100,345 downwards.
TTGACATCACGAAAGGTGTCCAGTATCTAAATGAAATCAAAGACAGTGTTGTTGCTTGTTTCCAGTGGGCTACGAAAGAGGTAAGGGTAGTTCTGTATGTTGTAACTTGTGTTACTGAAATGTATCTGAGCAATATTCACACGGAATCTTTAGAAACTCTTGATAACTGATAAGAACAGGATAGTGGAATTTGTCCCCACTGAAGAACGTATGTCACTCAACCTATGTAATGAACACATTGTTGTCTGTGAGTATCTCAGTGTTTGTTCCAAGTGTGAGCTCTCAAATGCTAGAGGAGCATTGGAGTCCTCCTGAGAAGGACTTTGCTATGTGTATGCTGTGCACTGCCTTGGTCTGAATGTAGCTCTTCAGCATCAGCATGAGAGACTTAAATCAGGCCAGAATCCTGCTAAGTGAAGGTTCGTATCTTGGAAACTCTCGAGTAGTATCGCACCTTTGTTTTTTCCCCTTTTAATACTGCAGGGTGTCTTGTGTGAGGAGAACATGAGAGATGTTTGGTTTGATATCCATGATGTCACTCTGCACACTGATGCTATTCACCGTGGTGGTGGGCAAATTGTTCCTACTGCGAGGAGGGTTCTGTGTGCCTCTCCTCTTATGGCACAACCCAGTCTTATGGAGCCCATCTATCTGGTCGAAATACAGGTATGCAACTGGGTATTATATATGAGATCATAGAATCATTTAGGTTGGAAAAGACCCTTAAGATCATCAAGTCCAACCATTAACCTAGCACTGCCAACAACAGAGATGCAACCAATAGATATATAATCGTGTTTCCACATTCTCTTCCAAGAAACCATGATAGCTCTATTCTATGTCCTTTAGATCAGTGGTGCAAAGACTTTGTTTGAGAAGAGGTTTTTCGTTCCAAAGTTAGGAAAAGGTTAAATGGAAACAGCAAAATGTAGGTGGGGAGGTAAATTGTGCTGTTCTTTATGAATTGCCAGTACCTTTGGGAAAGTTATGATTTGGGGTTTTTTTCCCCTCCTTTCTTTCTGTCACTGTAAACATTCAGGAGAACAAACAATGGGTATCCTAAATAACCAGAAAGAGCAGCAAGGATTTTAAATTTTTTAAATAAGCTTTTTTTGAGTTGTTTAAACATTAACTTCCTTCCTTTGAATAACTGGATTTTCTTCGTAAATTAAATTCTTCCGTGAAAGAGCCTGGAAAATATATTTCATGCTAGAAGTATTTATTGATCACCAAGTACAGCTATTCACATACCAGATTGTCTTAACTGTCTTAAATGCAATCAGAAGATTTAAAACCTGCTTTAAAAATTAATTCCAGACTACAGTACTGGGTGGTGGGCAGGAAATCTACCAGCTCAGTTGCTTAAAAAATGTCTTAGCCATGAGGGCTGAAGAAGATGAGTGCAAGTAAGGACAAAACAGAAAATGGAGAATTTTTTCACCTTGATGACTTGTGAGACCTATCGTGACAAAGCAGGGGAATTTTGCACCCTTAGTGGTATGTTTATAAGCAAGCATGGTTTTTTAAGTACAGTTTTTTTATGAGACTGTTTGTCAGCCATGTAAGTTCTAAGATAAGTTACGGTGAGATCCTGTTTGTATAAAATTTGCATCCTGTAGTAAATGCATTTATTACAAAGCACTAAAGGACTCTGCTTTCTTGTGCCCAAAGATTGCTGAAGGTCATTCACTGAGCATAAGTGCTTTTGCCTCAATTTGTGCATGTAAACTACAGTCTGGTACAGTCAGTATATACAGTAATTGGAAACCTCACAGTCATGTGAGGCAGAGAAGGCAGGCAGAGCTCCTGAAAGATGTCTTGGAAGTGAGAGTGAAGTCACTTGTTACACGAGAGAAATTGCGTTGAGTGAGGAACCATCGTGAGAAAAAACATCAAGAGAGCTATCTGGAGGGATGGTCTAATGCTGTCTGGCTCTGTTTTAATAACTGGTGATCTCGTCCTTTTATGTAACTTGATAGAAAATTTTTTTTATAGTGCCCGGAACAAGTGGTTGGTGGGATCTATGGTGTGCTGAACTGAAAAAGGGGACACGTTTTTGAAGAATCCCAAGTGGCAGGAACTCCAATGTTTGTGGTCAAGGCATATCTACCTGTAAATGAGTCATTTGGTAAGATGATGCTTCCAGTTTACTCTTTTTTTTTTTTCCTTTTTTTTTTTTTTTTCTTCCTGGCAGTCTGCTCCATTGGGCTTTCGTGCCAGCAGAGGGTGCCAAAAAATGTGGCAGCTTCTGTACATTAAGACTTTTCAGTGTACACCAGATTCGGTTTCCATCATTTTAAATCAAGGTCTTCCTTTGAAGCAAGCCTGGAAGAAAGAACTGGTCTTCAACGGCAGCAGGCTAGAAAATATTTGAATCTTTAAAAGGAGGACAGAGTGCCAGCTCAAGTAGCTTAAATGGCATTACACCCTCTTGCCAATCCTAAAACTACCTCTAAAATAATAATCTAATCATTCTTATGCTGCCCCTGAAACTTCAACTTTTCAGTGTGGTACAGAGCACTTCCTCTGGTATTGTGGTTTGTTTGTGTGTCCCATTTCCCTCCTCCCCGTTTAAAAATGCACTTCAAGAGTATCCTGTGACATTGTGACAGAAAGTTTACCAGTTTCACGGGGCACATGTAGAATACCTCACACAGTAAAACTGTATGAAATGTCATGTTTTATTTTGGTGGGGGCTTCTTTGCCCAAGTACTTTACTGTGGTAACTGCTAAAATAATCAGTGATGAAATAAGGGATGCTTAACTTCAAGTCTAAACTGGCAATTTAACTTCTTAAAAGAACAATTTACACATGTGTTTGTGTGGTATTTGGGGGTTTTTTTATCTTTTCCAAGTTTCCATAGAGCTTAAAACAATTTTGTAAAGAGCCTCATTTTCCAAACATGGAAAAACAAGAAGCGTAAGCTCAGACTTGGCAGGGTACATATTACACTCGGCTCTCAAGTCTCAACTTACATAGCGTGTTAACATCCATATTCTGCAAAACTGCCTTTGTAGTTCCTTGCTAAAGCTGCTGTTGAATCTTGCTAAAACAGCAATCTAAAGAGGTGGGGAAATACCAGTATTCCTATAAACCAGCAGTTAGAAGCTGTTCTACAGTAGCAAAGTCTCAGTTCACAAGCAGCAGCTCTTCATGGGACTGAACAGTTGGGAGAAGGGGCTGATACTGCTATGAACGTGAGGAAATGGCAAAGGAAGCACCTATATATCTTGAGTTAAATGAGTATATATCTTGAGTTCCTGTACTGTCAGACTAAATGATGTGTTAGCCCAGCATCTTGTTCATGACACTGACTGAAAGTGAGCCCTTGAGGAAGAGACAGAACAAGGTAAGCTGGTGTAAAACTTCTCCAGTTGCTTTTTTATAACCACTTCCAGTGGCTTCCTGGGGCAGAAGTGGTTTCTAGATCAATTTAGTAACACTCAATGGATTTTTTTATGCCTGTACCCAGTGTCCCCCTCAGTGTAAAGCATCAGCATCCACAGCACGGGCAAGGATGTCCACTGACCTAGACGTGTGACGAACTGCCTCCTTTTGTGTCTCTTGAACCTGGCTCCTGCTAGTTGTAACTGATGCTTCCTTTGTATCGAAAGGAGCATGAGCTCATTTTGATCTTTGTCCACTGTGCCCATGTCACTCAATTTTTAGCCCTCTATATCCTCCCTAGTACATTGCTGCTCTCACCATGCTGAAGAGTCCTAGCTTGCCAAGCATGTTTCCACACGTGGAAGCCAGTTCAGAGCTTTGGGCATCTGTATTCCCTGTCTCTGAACCTTCTCTGCAGTAATGGCTTTTATAATAAACGAACCACAACTGCACAGCTTTGTAATAAGGGTGCAGGCTTTCACTGGACATGATGTTTTGTTTTGTTTCTTTCCTAACAGGTACTAGCACTTGATCTCTCATTTTGACTGCTTCTGAACACTGAACTAACCCTTCTGTACTACTTACCATAACCCTAATGTCTCAAACTGAGTGGTAGTGATCAGTGCAAGTCCTGAGACATATGAAATATAATTTTCCCCATATACTTTTCTATCTAAATTGAATTTTGTTTGCCTTTTTATTGCCAATTTAGTCACAGAAGACCTTTCTACAGTTCTTTGGAGTTGGCCTCATTTTTACCTGCCTGAAAGAATTACCTGTGAAGTAGCAGTTTTTTAACAGTACTGTACCCTGGTTCTGAAAGGGTTGAGGGTTTTGTCTATGCAGAAATTCACAGTAGGCAAGCTTTATTTCTTCCTGTAGCTGGCTCATTCCTTTTTATTTTTGTCTTCCCACTAGGTTTTACTGCTGACTCAAGATCCAACACTGGTGGCCAGGCTTTTCCACAGCGTGTCTTTGATCACTGGCAGGTTTTGCCTGGAGATCCTTATGACGCAAATTCTCATCCTTGGCAAATTGTGGCTGAAACACGTAAACACAAAGGCTTGAAAGAGGGTATTCCACCTCTGGATAACTTCCTAGATAAGTTACAATCACTTCTGTTTCATGTTGTGTGATACGCTGCCCAGTTTTGTCCTGATACCATTTTCTCACAAAACCAGGAAGGAAACAAAGTTTTTAGAGTGTCACATTAAATACACACACAGTGTCAACATGTTGTGATGATGGCATGATCACCTACTAAAAAAAGAAATAAAAATGATGCGGTAATTTGACTTACAGGATCGTTGTTGCCTGTATCTTGTCTGTGGTTACTAATGCCTGTGTCAAAAATACACATTAAAAAAATTAATCAGTTGCCTAGGACTAATAGTGCTCTTTACAGTTTGCCTAATCCACAATTGTCTTTTAACCTAGGAAGCAGCTCCCTTCGTTGTTGCTCTTGCAGAAATTCTTGTTGAAATGTCAGGTTTTGTCCTCTCAGCCAGAAGATGCAGTATTTCATTTCCAAGCTTGAATCCTCTCTGCTCTGCCTCTCTGCTCTTGAAGACCGATGGTGAAAGGCTTGCAGTCACAGGTAAGCCTTCTAGCATCCAGCACTAGATTTAAAGGTAGATACAGGACATCCCCACTAAAATTGGAAATGCCTGAATTCTTGCTGCTGGGCAGGTGCAGAACCTCCTGGGGCTGGTGCTGTATCACTGGGCAGCAAAGTCCTGCCTACACGGCTCACGATTGTTTCAGACAGCTTTATCAGACCTGGAAGTATGAAAATCAGAAGCCAGCTCGGGCTAATAGTCTTCAGGTGTATAGGTATAGCTTTTCTGTAACTAGTACTTCAGCAGCTAGAGCTCACTTCCAGGAAATGGGGGAAAATATGCAGCAGATGGATGGGTGGGAAGAAAAAAGGGGACAGCTCTTGCAGCATGGCTTTCATTGCATGCTGGTTACCTGTGCAGTACAGGGACTTTGTATTAGTCCCCTAAGCTTTACTTTCCTTCTGCAGTTGGTTTGAAGGTATCTTTGATATAGTCCACTCAAAGCAGTAACCAGATACTTCCATAGTGGAAACAGAGGTAAGAAGTTATCTCAACTTTTCTTCCAGATTTTTTCGTGTTAGAGGTTCTTGGACAGACATTCTGATGCATTTTTAGAATTTGTTGAAGGAAAAATAAACCAAAACCTCATCTAGCTACAAGGGACAGGTTTGCTTAGAGCAGGGCTCGATTAAGTTGCAACCTGCGGTCCCTCCACCCACCACTACTTAAGTAAATTCTTTGTTGTCTGGTGGAAGGCGGTACATTGAACAGGCAACATGACTGCACTGCAGTACTCCAACCCCTTGATACACACCACCCACAAACACAAGTGAATTACAGGAATTAGGCGTTAACACCAGCCTAGTGATTACCTCCTGTGTGTACTCCAGCATTGCAGGAGAACTACATCCTTCACCTGAAGGCTTATCTCACACCACAGCCCGTGACATCTAGCTCTCTCCTAAACAAGTAAGCCTCAAATGCCTGAAGTTTGCATTTGACATTGCTGTCTTGGGTCTAGAAGGTTTAAAGCTAAATGCAGCTGCAAAACTCCTGCCCAAAACAGCTGGAGAACACAACCTGACCTCAGCCCTGATAAGTAACTACTGAACAGGGCACAATAATTAACTTCACAAAATTCCATCCCTATTTTGTAATAGCATGAATGGTTTAGAGCACATGTCCTAAAAATGGCACTCACCCTTACTTAACTTTTCCGACGTGCATGCGAGATGTTTCCATCTCTTCAGCCGGTTCAGCAATCGCCCAGTCATGCTTCAGTTTGGCATTAAGAGTACAAACAGCATCTTCAGCAACAGATACCAGTTTTAGACACTTTATTCAGAATGACTCTGGAACCTCTCTCCACACTCTATTTATAGGTCAAATCACTGTGCAACTGTGATGCAGAAAGCACCCATCTGCTGCAGGCCATTAGGAAAAAACTTCATGAGTAGCATGGCTTCACTGGAAATAAATCATGCTAAAGACTGAGCCTTAACAGGTACAAAAAATTCAACAGATAAGGAAAGGAGAAGAAAGAGTGGATGCAATATTAAGACCAACATGCGAATTGAAGATCGGTGTGAAAGGTCATACAAAAAAAAAAAAGGCAATGGGGAATAGTAATGCAGCATTAAAACTGGGAGTACAGGGCAGACAAGAGTTACAATACATCCTGCTTCAATATTTCTTACCCATTTGTACTTTGTTCAAATACTGTAACAGTAATGGAAGGCAAAAAGCACCAGACAACTGACTAAAGAAATAAGAAAAAAGGAACACAAAATTAGGAACAAGTGAAAGCTGGTAATTAGGGAGGGAATAATCTCAAATACAGTTACTCAACAAAAAACAAAACACTGAGAAAAGCTGTTATGTCAACACACATAGACAATACCATTATTCCAGCTCTATGGAAATGACTTTATTTTCCTGGTCTGTAACCTCTTCCACATACCATACTGCTGAGGTTATCCTTCGAGGTGTGTGGGGAGACACCGCATATGCACAACGAAGCAGCAGATTGACCAGGGGAGTAAAACAGGAGGAAGTTATTCCCATTGAATTAGGAAAGCCATGATTAGGAGGTCACGTAATGTGGGACAAAGCATCATTAAGCCCCTAAACACATAATTCCAGTTAGGTGGGAACACTGTGCAGCTACAGCTTTTGTCTTCCAAAAAGCCAAGCCTCCCCCATGGCACGTCAGAATGTGGTATTCCCGGAGAACACAGCACTTACTGAACTAACAGAAGCCACGAGCAAGAGATCCTAGAAAATTATCCTGCACTGGAGAAAGTAATTCCTGTTTTGTCTCCTTACTTCTGTCATAGAAAGCATGCACTTCACTTGATCAACTGGTGAGGAGGGGTAGTTTCAAAGAGGGCCACCAAGGACCTGATAATCTGAGTTTAAAGGCTTTTTTTTCTATCACCTCTTAAAAGTTATCAAACCAGAAACTCAGCTATGGCTTGACTGTGCATAGTTTTGGAGTTTTTGGTGGTGGGGAGACATCTCCCTTCTGACATGACAGCACAGAGACTGCGTAATGTAGAGCTTGCATAGATAGTTTGTCCTGTCCCCAGCCCAAAGAACATTAAGAGGAAGAAGTCAAAGCTTAGGATTTTCTTGCATTTGTGAAAAACATAGAAACAGGAGGAGAGGAAAAGAAAAACAACAAAAAAACCCCCAACAAAACCCAACCAATTCCCATTTACAGAGGCTTCCCCTACATCCCCAGGTAAGGGGGAAGTGGGAAACAAGAGACATACAACACGAGTCATGGCTATTTCACAAAGCTTCATTGTCTTAATTAAAGTTTATTACAGGCCCCAGTGAAAATATTAAAAATTCACTAATGCATACACTGCTGCACCTTTGTCCAGGCTGTTGTTCTAGAGTGGCTAAGTGCTTTTTTTTTAATAAAAAAAGTTTTTGTTTGTTTTTACATTATTGCTGTGTTTTACAACAAAATTTAAAACCATTTGTGGAATCCACCCAGCAACAAAATGTCAGTTTCCCCAGAACAAGCCAAAAGCATAAAAGCATGTTCTGAAGGGGCCTTTTCTATACCAGCTATTTAATGAGCAAGGAAAAAAACCCAACAAACCAAACCAAAAAAGTCTATCACTTCTGTTCCTAGTGTAGATGAATTTACTCCATTTTCCAGAAGGCAAATCCTTTCAATAAATATCAGAATAACTTCCAAGATGCTGAAGTTCCAGAGATACAAGCAGCAGCTCTGTCCAGTTTCTCCTGGAGTCCCATGCTGCTCCACGTTTCAGTCCAGTGAGATGATGTCGGGAGCGCTGCCTCCACTGCTGGTTATGACCCCTGTCTCACTCCTGCTGGAGGAGCTAACGTGCGTGCTGCTCTCGTGGTGACTGGTTGACGTGATGATGCTGCCAGGCGTGCTGCTTGTTAAGGTTGAGGTGAGACTATCCAAAAACATAGGAGGACAGTACTGCTTGAAACAAACAATGAAGAATGAAGAGACTAACTGCACAAGGGAAATGTATGCTCTGAAGATACATCTTCCCTACAACAAGCACAAAACGCATTACTAGCAGAACCTCGTTATCGCATGCGTAGCAAGAACTGGAGTTCTGCATGCCAGCAAGTAAGCAAGCAGATACAGTAGCCACAAGCCCTTCTCCCTCCTCCTTGCCCCGCC
>VYZV01017249.1:72103-91712 GCA_013401275.1 Pandion haliaetus | reverse complement strand
TTTTTTTTTTTTTTCCCTTACTAAGTGGTTAGCTTGAGCATTTACTAGCACATTAAGAAACACTATCATGTCCACATGATGACCACAAAAAAAACAAAACCAAAAAAACCCTTAGCATTTGGAGAATGTTCACTGCCCATAGCTACTAGGCACAACTGTGTATTTTGGGCTCCTTTCATCACAAAGGTAGCAGAATGCTATTTGCTACTTCAGTGGAGGTTAGAGTAATTTCATCCCCTCAAATGGCAGCAGCTGTACTAATCAGCATGTCCATAGTATACACCTGCAATCATACATGCGGGTCTCTAAACATTTTAGTAGTGATAAATGAGCCCTGATTAAGAAAAATTACTAAGTTGATTTAAATCATTTCCTGAAGTGGAAGACAAGCCTTCTCAAAGCAGAGCTGAACACTCTAAGCATTTAGAAACAGAACAAGGTTGCCAGGTGTCAGAGGAAGATAATGTAAGACACCCACGCGCACGCACACACATTACACACATTCAACGCACCTTACTTTCTCTTACCCCGTGGATTCCAATCCCGGGCATATGTTTGGAACTGAGCCTGAACTGTTTGAACTGTCCAAAGTGGACACTTCATAGCAGCATACCTGCTTCCAGTCTCCCACATGAACAAACTTCTGTTATCCCCACTTTCGGCAGTTCAGATCTCAAGATCAGGCACAGAGTATTGCAAGATGCAGTAAGTGGAAAGAAAAGGAGGAAGCTCATCCTTTGTTTTTAAGGCACCAGAAAGTCAATTCTGCAGTAGAGTCCTATTACTGTTGTCTTCTAGAGACAGAGAGACGAAACAGAGGGTCTGCTTCAGATCCTCTTGTCTTAGTTAGGGAGCTGATATTCCCCCACATTTCAAGGCTGTAGGCTGTCTGTGTGTGTGTAAGAATCTAGTTACAGTAAGAATCACTCCCCCTAACTGTGTAAAGTTTAAGTTTCCAGGGAGGGAAAAGCACCGCCCAGTTACTTTAGACCTACAAAATTTCCATATAACCCAAAGCCAATGGGGTTTAGGTGTTACATGGAGGGATCTATTATAAAAGTGTTCAGTCATGTGCCCATCAAATGAAGGAAGATTTTTTTTAAAAAAAACTTAACCTCCTACTAACAACAAAACCAACAGAAATAACAATCAGTGATGTTTATTTACAGAGCTTCACCTGGCCTACAGATACACGGTATGAACTAAGAGTGTGAAGTACACAAGGGGTGTATTCACGTTAGTGCTGTGCAAGTATCTGCTTTAGAAAGGCAAGCTGTCACTAAAGAACGAGTGTCTATGCCTGGATTTATCTTAGTGAGGCTAAACTGAATCCTCCCTTAATGCATCTTCATTACCACCTCTTGTTGGGAAAATGGATTTTCCTGGTCTGTGGTTAGGTCTAAGCAAGTGGACTGCAAACATGGTATGGATGATGACAGCATCCTGGTAGTTACTCGAGCAGTACATCACAAAAACCAGACTTGGAAATTAACCCCATAGCAGTTCAGAAACATACCTGTGAATCAACTGGGATTAGTGAAAGAAAATCCAGACCTAGAAAGAAGAGAAGGATAATAAAGTGATGCGTCTTTCTTTTATTCATACACAACAAATTTAAGGAACATTTTTGTGGTCGTAGAACAGATTTTGCAATTGTTACACAGTTTCTAAATGGAATATACCACTGTGACACCACTCTCAACGACTACTTCAGGCAGCAGCAAAACAAGTTCTCGTACAAGTGGCTCTTTTTAAGAATGAGAATGACATAATGATGTATTATTCACTGGATATTGCAGGGTGGTTCAATGTGGTTGCTTAGATGGAGGTTGCCATTTGGAGCTGTTGGTTCATAATGCAAGTTTCACTGCATATTGTACCTGACTTGGCCAAACTGGGACATGAAGAGTGTCATCACATTAAAGATGCTGGAATGAAGTAAAGTCACAACATGCACAAGTCCAAAAACAAGCAGCAGGTCTCTTCCTCCACCCACGGGCAGCCAATAAGGAAACATTTCTAATATCATCCCCGTTTTGTGTCTAGACAAATAAAAGGAACGAAGAGGAAACTACAAGTAGTTCAAGGTATATCCTCTAAAGCAGTGACAACTAGCGTCCATCTTATACACCATTAGTGTGTAAGCATTTAGGGCAAGATGTTTAAAATTATGAAACCAATGAGAAATTACAGCCTGTTTTGTTTTGTTTCTAAGTATTGGCCTTGTGTTTGCTATGTCAACAGAAAGAAATGGTAAACTTACTCCCTCCCTCTCCCCTCACCTCCAAATCTGTTCTAGCTGGTGGCATCTCGCCTTCTCTATTAGAGAAAAATTTTGAAGGAGATTTAAGCTCAGCTGCTTTTACAGAATTGACAGCTTCTTTTGTTCTTGCACATTCTAGAACTTCAGCTGATAGGAGACGGACAACAGTTCTAGACTTCCATTCTCTCAGCTCACTCTCCTGCCTAATTTGGGAAGGCAACCGATTTCTTAACAAGGGAGAAGTGGAGGGAGGGAGCAGTAAAGGAACCGAAATGGACAGAGAAACAAGGGGAATGATACCCATCCCATTGCCGAACTGGTGCTGAAAGAAGAGGAAAAAACCCAGAGATGTTGCAGGGGAGAAATGGAGACAGGCAATGGAGTGGGGAGAGGGAAGTACAGCAGGCCAATGGGACACCTGTCACCACAAGTCACCATTTCCTGGGCTCTGGGTTCGTTACAGCCGGCAAAGAGAACCCCCAGAGTCCCTATATACAGTGTTCTTTTCAAGGAGCCAGGATAGAAAACAATCAGTATCCCCACCTTTTGTCTGATATTTAGCAGCAGTGTTGCAGAATACATCATAGGCATTTAGGGTTTGTCTAGGTAAAGAAAGTCAATAGAGGTCAGCTTACATATTGTAGCTCACCTTAACCTTTTTCATACAGTCTAGACAGAGCACCACTAGAATTAACTAGCAGACTATATCTTCATCTAGGGTTGGGATGAGTCGGCGCCATCACACGTCTATAACTTCAATAAGCAGCTACTCTCCCTCGCATCTACAACACGCAACAACCAGATGTTTACACAGAGTCTAACTGAATATAGCGAGAAGTGTTTCTGGCTGCCGTTCCAAAGTGCCAATTTGTACCCCAGAAGCAATGTGTTTCACATTGCTGTTGCGAAGTGCAACCTGAAACTGGAAAGACAGCCTGTACTGGACTTGTCTAGACATCACATCAGTGCAATACTGCATATAGTCTTGTTCCATTAAAAAAACACCAAAAAGATGATCAATTCTCCAATTTTTACCCACCCCGCAAATTAATAAAGCTGTCAGAATGCACATTAAAAATAGCCACCACCTACCTGGCAAGTCTGATGAAATACTGGATATTGGTGGATGATGGAATGGTACTGGGTAGTCTGTTAATGAAGGAGGAATAGCAGCGGCATCGACCGTTGTCACGCTGGGCACTCTGACAGTAGATGGCTGATACATGAGAACCCTGTTTTGAACAGCATGGGAAGTTACAAACAACCTGGCCATTAGTTACAGAAGAGAAATTACACACTGCTGTGCACTCTCATTCACAAGGTCACTATGTTACAACACAACTACAGCGTGGCTACTCACTACACAGTATTCCACTCTAATTTCCTCTTTCATAACAGTCTTCACAATAACATGACCGTATCTTGGCTCTCAACAGCAGCTGTGACATAAGAGCAAGTTGGCATTAAAACAAAGTACAGTGCTGGAGTCATTTATAACAGTCTACCATTCAGAGACAGAAATGGAAATCTCTATCTGTGGAGCACCCTGGGAGGGATGTGCAGGTAGCCAGAGCCAGGAGGAGAGCACTCGTTTCAGTGTCTCCACATCACTGTTCCTCACTGCTAACCTGTCATGCCAAGGGCATGACTGACCATTATTATTCAGCCCCTGGAGCACAGATTACACACGTGGGATTTAAATACCAAACCCATCTTTACTCACAGCCTGAGCCCAAGCTAAGTTCAGCTCTCCAGGAGCATGCAACCAGTTAAAACCCTTCTGCATCCCCACCTTCTGCCTGATTACTTCACAGCATTGCTGAACACACCACCACAGGCATTCAGGCACCAGCCACATGCACAAAATTTCATAAACTCCAAGTCACGTGGAAACACCCAGAGTCCTGCTCCCAGCTCCTCTGCATCGCTCCCTCCAGCCCACCAGCCATGAGTGTTAGCCACTCGCTTCTTCCTCCCGACTGCTGCATTGGTGCATTTATGCTACTTCTGATTTCAGAAGCTTGGATTTCAGATCCTCCCTTCTCAAGCACCTCTTATACTTCAGCCCGTGTTGCTTCTGCCTATAGGAAGACACCCCACAGTTCTGCCAAAAGTAGCATTCAGGCAACACAGTTTACAGGAGATAAGCTACTCCCCAAAAGCCTGGCCTTGAGTTGGATTTGAAGAATGAAAACATGCCATTTCCATACCCGAACAGTAAGGAAAATACATTGGTCACAGACAGACAAGAAAACTCAGTCCTCCTACAATTATGGTTGCAGGTAGCCATCTCAGACACACAGGAGCACGGAAGAAGTCTTGGTGCCTTCTGAAACTTCATTAAGAGATATATTTGTAGCTATTTTTTTTCTTACAAAAATATGAAAACAGAGTATCTTGCCGGACTCCTCCACAATCCTCACAAAAAGCAACAGCATTTCAGAATCAATGCTGAAAGTTGTTGAAGATAACCAACTATTTGCTCACCAAAGACCACACATTCCTGTGGACTAGAGGCACAGTACAGCTGCTCGTTAGTTCAAGAGCTGGCAAAACAGAAGGGGTTTGTTTTTATTGCTATTATTTTAATAAAAGACATAAGCCACTACACTGAGACACACAGACACACAGCTCACAAATGCAGCAACACTAACTAATAAGCCATTACTAAAAGCTGGCGCTTTGAATCACCTCGTGGAGCAGTCACTGCCAGTGAGCCTCACCAGTGCCCCTCTCTCCCTGCAGGTCTCCCACACCCTACAGGCCAAGGGCAAGAACTTTACCAAAGCCACAAACAGTAACTGCAGCCAAGTCGCACAGATTGGGACAGACAGAAAGCAGCACAACAGTGAAGAAGCTGGTTAAGCCTGCCGCTGAAGTCAAGCATGACTACAAAGATGGAGCACTTGACAGAGGACTGGGGAAGTAGTCATTTGCACTAACCAAGGTGCAGGACTGACCACCGATAACCATGGCCAACAACAGTGTCCAAGGCATTCCAGAGTTTAACAGAGAGATGGAGGAAAAGCTTGTCTTGATTCAAAACAGCAAAGCGCCTCCCTTCCAAGACTGACAGGATGGACGAAACACACAACGCAGCCTACTTTCCTGGGCACCAGAGCAGATTAGATAAAGGGTATAACAGACAGCAAGAGAAAACCCTTTAAGATGACACTAACTTAGCAAGAATGCATAAAGCTCTTCACCACTTGGCATAATCTGTTTTCTCAGGAGAATCCTGTCCATTAGCTTAATCAGCTTCCTTTTCTATGGAGAAATAGCCCTGCAAACACAGCAACAGTCAGTGAAAGTCTTTTGTGAGATGTAAAACTATTTAATAGTGTTTTGCCTGTACAAAGGTACTGTATCGATACAACCTTCTGCAAGGAAAGGCCTACAAATTCTCCTCTGGAAATGTGAGGCTGGATCCCGGAGAGAGATTACAAGTCCGTTTGTCTATACATCAGTTTATCTGAGACATTACAGAATAACAACTAACTTTAAAATTGACAAACCCTTTGGTTGGGCTTCCTTGTGTTTCAGACATAAATATGCACTTCCTTTTGGCAGGAGGATCCTCCTCTTCATCAGAAGAGCTTTCTATTGTCAAGTCAATAACATCCACTTTCTTCTTATTTACCTCACTGGCCACCGTCACAGAACACTGTTTGCTAACAACACTGGAACCTAAACAAGAAAATAAAGTATCAGTCTTTTTTAAAGGCTGTTGACATCAGCTGTTTATATTTGCAACAGAACCAGGAACTCAAATCCTGTTTTAGCTCATCTTCCTGGCCACTACAGAGAATGTTATGGCCCAGGAACTGTTTTATTACTATTCTGTAACACATTGAGAATATTAAAGCACAAGCTTTAATATTCGCTTATCAGTTTAAGGACCTAAAACAAGAGCAACCTCTCATTTTCTTAACTGCTATTATAAAGAGCAAAGACAAAGCCCCAAAATGCACATTTTTAGAGATACAACCCTTGTCATGTGAACTAAAAGAAAGAAGGTTAGAAGTATTAAGCCCTCCACAACACAAACATCAACATCCATACACATTATACAAGCTACAGCTAAGTCTGCAAGACTTTTTGTTGGTTTGCAACCAGTACTCCACATGTACGTACTTTCTATTTTGGTGCACTGTGGACTTGAGACTTTCACAGCTTCTTTCTTTGGCCTCATGGGGCACCAGGAGCCGTCTTCTTGGAATTTGATCTCATCCACATCTGAACATTCATTAAGGATTTCCATAAAGAGCCTGAAAAATAAAGTCAAGTGGTTTCATTTTTGATGCCAAGTGAAATTTTTTTATCCTAAGTGCAAAGGAGACACAGTTGAAAAGCTAATTATGATCACCTTCAACCCACTGCATGTACCCTGTCCCTAGTTCATCTTACCTGAAAGCCTGCAATTACAGCCTTCACAGACATCAAAACTTAAAAGAGTATCCCAACCTACCCATATACCACTCCAACATTACTGCAATTGATAGACTTCCATACAGAAGCAGAAGTTATCACCCTTTGAATCAAGTTTGACACTTTTTTATGAGTTAAATTTTAAGGTTAATAGCTTCAGAGATAGGGTCATGTAAAAAGGAGATCTATCCTTAGATGTCACATTTGGATTTCTCCAGAGGAAATATACTGAGGCTCAAGAGTTTGATGATGCAGTTAGGAGATAAACTTACATAGTTCATTACATGGGAATAGAAACTAATGGAGTCTAATGGTTCCTCCCAGTCTAAAGTCTTCTGGCAAAGAAAATAGTATGAAATGGCTGAACCTCAAGTCACAAAAGTAGCTATCAAGTACATCATGAAAAATGTTAACTACTTGTGTAATCTGTAAAACCAGTCTCTTACCCATCTAATATTAGGCTCTCATAAGCTGCCTTTTTGTCACAGACAGGGCAGATCCAGGTAGGCTTCTTTTCATTCATTTGAAGATAAAGAGCAGCATCAAAACATTGCAGGTGTGTGCAAGTAACAGCCCGGCATGGGATTGTCAGTCTCATTTTTCCCAGCTGCAGGAGATGCATTTAAAGAGTATCAGAACAGAAGACAGTGAAATAGGCCTGGATGGCTAACAATGAAATCAGAGGCAGTCATTGAAGTAACTGTCTCTTCTCACTACAGAGGTGCCCAGTGCTAAGGTTGCTGCAGGGAAATCCACCTTGTCAAAGCACATGCAGTGCACTTAAGAGGAACAATAAAGCCACCCTCCAAGTCTTCACTGAGTTGAAAACAGTCAGAAACATCTCTAATGGACCTGCATCAATGTTATTTCTAAGATTTTATTTTCATCAAAAGACCTACTGAAGCACCCGCTTCTATCATTTGCTTTTAGCCAAATATTTCAAGGGGTTTTGCGAGCTCCAGTTCTGTTAGACTCAGAATGGCATAATACCCATTTTAGCATTTAGCTTAACAGACCAGTCACAAACACAAGGCCAGTTTCTACCTGGGAAGAGAAACCCCAAGGCAGCGTTATCTTGTTACACAGTGATCAATTTTTTTGTTTGTTATAGCAGCTGGCAGTATAAGCAATACCACTAAGATGAGGAGATCTGAAGTCTTATCACTGTCTCCTTTAATTATTCTGTCACCCTGCCCAATTAGTCTCAACATCTCGATAAACGAGTTTACTCCTTCTAAAGACCTCACGATACACACACCAGTAGCGACTTGATTCTGACTGCATTATGACTGAGGCATTTGCAGTTGTAAACCATAGTTGGTTGAATGCTGCTACAATCAGCTGCTTGTAGACGCACCCTTCTCCCCACTGTTTTATGTTAATCAATCAGTATATAACAAAAGCCAGTTAGGTTTCTGAAGTGGGGCTTTTTAAAAGCAGCCCAACTCTGCACTAAAGATCTGTACACAGTAATTTCCAGCCATACTTACAGGACACATCAGAGATACTCGCAGACTGGTTGTGGCAATCTCACTATCAGGATCTGCAGTTAGTTTTTCTTTAACTATTAAAATAAATTAAGAAGTTATACACAGACCTCATTACTTAAAATGCTCATCTTGATTTGCCTGTACATGTACTGTATTTCCAGCTATCTAAAAAAAATAAAGCATCTAGGAAACTAGTTCATAGCAATATCAAACAACAATAGTTTCACTATTTATAAGCAACTGGCAAACACTGCGCATCACAAGACTGTTCGATGTGCAGCAGATGCACTACCAGCCACAAGGGTTAGTAGAGCAAACTCAACCCAACATGCAAAGAGATAAAATAATCATCAGTGAGTGAGGTACAAAGGCAAATCAGGATCACATGCAAGTGAAAAGAATTTAGGACATCTACCTGTACCTCACAGCCCACCAAAGTGGTGCTCACGGCACTCCCGTAAGAACGTTTCAGATGGGATCTCTAGATGCGCTCCCTACCAACGCAGGGACCCTCACTGAAAAAGTGCATGATGCCTCAGCAACAGCAAAGGGAACCTTTGATACTCTGGGCACAGACTTTCTTTTCAAAATGCTGCAAATCCCCCAAGTATTACCAGTTCTAGTTTTAAAGGGCCACCGACCACCCTGAAAAAGTACAGACAGGCAAATAAATTTGACTTACTTAGTGCTCTGGAATGATCAGGGTTTCTGATACCTTTCATTTTTAACCTCTGCAAAAGCATAGCTGAAGTGAGCTGACGAACGAGATACACAGACATGGAGTAATTCTACAAAAAGAGTGATTAAAGAGTAAATATCGATTTCATACAGTACTTCCACTGTGACAACAGATTACTATTTACACTAGTTGTAGCATACACAAAAACAAAACCATGCCAAATTGTGGCTTAATAGTTATGAAAACCATTGACAGACTACTTCATTACTGTAAAAGAGCCCAATACTCTGCCAGAATTCTCCTGCCAGTCAAGTCCAGTTGTGACTTAACTAAGAAGAGTAACTCCATGACCAAGAGACAGTCTGGGCTCTTTTCTGGGAGAGATGATTTAGACTGGCAACACACCTTCTCATACATGCAGTCTTTAAGAACATCTCACATTTGCCTCCTAAATCCTTCCCTTTTTTCAGTGTCAGTCTCTTAGTGGGGAGCTCAGAGATGATCACATGACAAAGAGAAGATGAATGGTCTTTCAGGTGCAAACACAACACCTTCACATGGCACACAGCTGCACCAGTTTCTTTCACCTTTTCTTCAGCTTGCGCTGCACTTTTAAGCCAAGCATCATTACACCACACCCACTCCTCTGAGGCTGGCCACATTCCCTAGCATTTACTACACTTCCCTAATTCACACCACTTGCCAGCTTCTTCTGTTCAGTGTTTGCTCTCTCTTCAGAGTCACTAAAGAGAAAATTCTGCAAGTCCCACTACTGCAGAATAATAATGGTTTCACCTGTGTAACAAACACAATCTGCGATCTCTCACTTCCACTCCCTGCCAGCCACCTTCTTATGGCTCCTATACCATCTGGGTACTGCACAAGAATCTTAAACAAGAACACCTACTGCCCTGCTCCTCCTTTACCACCTATAGGAAAACCAGCTCTTACCTAGGTGAGCAGATAAAGTTATCTAAATGCATGGGAAACCACTAAGAAAAATGGATTATTTTTTTCCTTAAAGAATGACCATACATTGCACTACTTATTCAGAAAGAATTCTATAGGCTCAAGTCTGACCACCTCTGTGGGATTAAAGCCTCCTTTGCTCAGAAGCCCTCCACTATCAGTCAAGTAGATGCCAATAAGCCCTCACCACATGCACCCGCTGACACTCCACACTATCCCCAAGGGTCTCATGTAGAGGATGAATAACGATGGCTGCTGTGCAAGTTCTGATACTTAGAGCAGCGCACCAACATTAAACCAAAGAACTCACTTTACCTCTCGGGGCAAGGGGGAATGCTGGGACAACCTCCAGTTCATCTGCTTCCATGAGAATACATTTAGGCAGATACAGGGGAGGAAGAAAGCAGGGGTCAGTGGGAGAGGCCAAGACCACACACAACACTGCAGTCATTTCAAGATTCTTGTGCTTTGTAATGGGGAAGCATGGCTTAGATGTTTCCCTCCATCTCTGTTTTAGGGGAAAAAAAAAAAAAAAGAAAAAAAAGACAACTTTGCTGTCAGCACTGCCCTTCATTTATTTCCAATTTCTTTTTAAAATTTTAATTAGCATATAAAAGCTTATACTGGAGCGTCACTCTGAAATATGTGGTGTCTCTGGTCCACAGCTTTTGATTTGGAAGAAAAAAAGTAAGGGCTAAGCTACTTTGATAATTGAATCCACAAGGATTTACAGCACTGGCCACAGATAGAGGAATAAGTAGTTCTTGACTTAACAACAGCCGAAAGGGATGCTGCAACAGCTATTTAAATCTAGGAAGAATTCAGAAATTCCTCACACTCTCCCTTCCTTTCCTTAGTAAATCCATAGGGGAATTTCTAAACAGCCATGCAGCCATTTCAAAGGCTAATTCCTTTTCAACTATGATTAATGACTGCAAGCAGAAAGCAACAGGTCTCACATTTCAGTCACCACCCCCTTTATCTCCTGCCACCTGAAGTCCAGCATGCTTTTCCCCCACTGCAGCTTTCCACACAGGTTAGAATTGCATTATGAAGAGGCTTCAATTTTCATTTTTTTCCCCAGCTCTCCATCCTTCCCCACACTGAGTCATTTCTCCCTCAAGTCATCCAAACTTCCAGACTACTCTTCGTTTGTAAGAAAACACACACCACTCGGGTATCCTGCGTTACAAACACACACAAACAACACTCAAGTATGGTCCAACCAAGCATGTTTGAGATCCATCATGCCTAGAAACAGCTGGCACCAGTAGCCTGACACCTCCCCAGTAAACCCTTCCCAGCAGCCTGCCATCTAAGAGCTTTCTGAGCAGGAAGTTCCACCCTGTTTTGGTTTATTTGCAAGTACAATTTTAAATCAACTCATAGAGAGGCCATTTTCGTGTAAAGAAGGAATCTCAAAAGAATAGAGATGGCAATATCCATTAACCAGTTCTTCCTGTGAAATAAAAATTGCTTTTGTAAAACTACTTAGTATTACTTGGTTAGAAAATACAAAAACCTCAAAAGCAAATGCATGTCTCCGCCCCCATGGCCTTGGCACATCTGGCCAGTTTAACACGCCTTCTCCAATGGACTGTCACAACAGATACTGAGAAATGTGCCTTAGAATATATGGCTACATAATTCCATTCTTCACACCATCAGGCTACAAGGAGGAAAGTAGGTTTTCCTTTTGTTATTTTGTCATGTCTGAACTGTTTTGTACTATTTACACACAAAAAGATTTGGTAATTTGACACACATTTCAGCCAACCCCTAACAGCAGGCTTTCTAATGTGAATTCTATAAGGGAGCCTTTGCCATCTGTACACAAATCTTGCACGTTACTGTAAACTACCGTACTTCTAACGCAAACTTTGTTTCCTGGCACTGATAGGAAGTTCAGCCACCTAATACTGCACACTTGCCAGTGTATGCCTTGCCAGCTACATCAGGCAGTAGGGGAGAAGGAATGCTAGATGAGCTTTTGCAGGCAACTTTCCACATCCTACAGAACACACAGTTTACCTTTCCAATTTCAGAAGCCCAGGAAATGGAAATCTGGTTTGGCACTGCTGACGACAACCTAACTAGAGAAGTTATATTCAAGGGGCGCCCAGGCCGCTTCTGTTCAATTCCATTTTTTGGTGGCGGAGCATATCCCTATGGGAAGAAAGGACAAGGAAAGGGTTACCAAGTCTCCCCACCGTACTCAGAAACGTGCTGAAACAGACTTGTTAGTTTTAAACAGATCTATGGGAAGCAGGTAAACCTAGAAGCTCTCTATGCTGGAGACTAAATTCAACACTTACTCTGAGAAATATCAGTCTTTGACAGTCTAATACTGTAAGTCAACCACAATTTTAAAGCATTTTTTTTTTGTTTTGTCTGGGTTTCAGCTGGCACAGAGTTAATTTTCTTCCTAGTAGCTGGTATAGCACTATGTTTTGGGTTCAGTATGAGAAGAATGTTGATAGCAACAACTGAAAACATGAGTGTGTTAAGTCATGTTTATACTAAGTCAAGGATTTGTCAGGTTCTCATGCTCAGCCAGCAAGAAGGCTGGAGGGGCACAAGAAGCTGGGAGGGGACACAGCCAGGGCACCTGACCCAAAGTGGCCAAAGGGGTATTCCATACCATGTGATATCATGCCCAGTATATTAACTGGGGGGAGTGGGGTAGGGGGGAATCACCGCTTGGGAACTAACTGGGCATCAGTCAGTGGGTGGGGAGCAATTGCATTGTGCATCACTTGTATATTCCAATCCCTTCATTATTATTATTGTAATTTTATTATTATTATTAGTTTCTTCCTTTCTGTTCTATTAAACTGTTCTTATCTCAACCCATGAGTTTTACTTTTTTTCGATTCTCTCCCCCTTCCCACGGCAGGGGGAAGTGAGCGATCTAAGTGTGGTGCTTAGTTGCCGGCTGGGGTTAAACCACAGCAGTCCTTTTTAAAGGGGTTTTACAGAAGTGCTGAAAAGGGGGAAGAGAATGCAGTTTTGGTCCAGGTAAGGTNCAGTTTGGGTCCAGGTAAGTTCACGGGAGGAGTGAAAAATAGTGTTGATGCTCTGTCCGTTTTTTTCCCCCCACCCTACTGAAAGAGAGTGGAACATCGCAAGGACACAGCCTTAGTGACAAACATAGCAAGTCATGAAAAGTTAATTCAGCATTTCACACCCAGAAAACACTCCATCGATTCTATGTAACAAACAATAAGGTCTTGTTCCAAGAGCTCTACATCTCCTTGGTGTCTGCTTTGCCTCACATCAACTACACTGAGCCCCATTAGCGACAGGTTGTCATCTGTACTCTGCCAAGGCCCCTGAAGAAGGGCTGTATGTGGAATATATCAGCTGTATTTAACAGCTAATAGGTTTTGCTGTTGTCTGCAGAAACAAAATAAAGTAGGTATTGTTTGCTTAGCTTTTATGAAGAATTTCATAACCTGGACAGCTTTTCTCTGTAGTTTTATTTCCTACACGATGTATGTGAATTAAATCAGGAGCCACCTCATTCCCTTTTGCTTCTAGGCAAGCACATACCCTCCAGCATATCACGAACAGAAAGTACTTTTTCTTTGTGAAGGAGCACACAGCCTGACTGCAGCTTATTCATCTCACCCTGCATCTTGTCACTATGAAAGCAAGCCAGTCTGTAACAGGAACTCTGAGAATCTCCGTTTTGAGCTCACACAGACAGTCTGCAGTCCACTCATCTCAAAAAATCACCCTGCACAGAAGGATGCCTCTAAAAGATTGCAGCCCTATGTCTTGCACAGAACTGACTGCCAGATTTCATTTAGTTCAAGACAGTTTTTCTATACAAGAAACCCTTGTTTCCAGGATATATTGGAAAAAAACACACTTTTTTTTACCCAGAGAAACACACACTTTCACAGCTTAGGGGTTGGAAAAAGAGTTACTTTGAAAGATGCTAACTCTGCAAATAAAAAAACAAATAGATAGCCTCTTCCACTCACTCGCCAAGTATACAATAGGATAACCACTGCCTTTAATCCAAGGAGGACTCTATAGCTGTCACATCATTTCCTAGGTTTCCAAAGCAGCTCTATTACTAGTCCATATGTTTCAGGTGACAGCCAAGCCCTGGCTGTGCCTCACCACTGCCTTTTATTAATTTCAGACAGGGATCTGGCTTGCAGTGGCAGAATAGGGACTCAGAACTTCTACAGGCAGGTCTGCTAGGCCAGAGTAGCAGACAGCAACTGCTGAAGAAGTCTCTCTAAAATGGTTCTCATGGCAGGTGATGAGTGATGCAGTAGCTATCAGGAACCTTACCATGTGTGTTTTATCACAGAACAGAGAAGCAGCAGATGTATGGGGACTGCTGGCATTTTCACATTTAAAAGAATGAACAATTTGCCATTTCTTAATCAGATGTAATAGCTACAGTCATTTATAGAGCATATATCCCAATTGCTTTGCTATAGTAGGCTTTTCTCTACTATGGTGACTTCATAACAAGTTTATGTAGATAAACACACCATCCCTGCAATACTTAGGAGAGTACTTCCACACATACTATACCAGCCACAATAATCCTGCTGGTCTCCAACCTAAAATGAAGCTGCCTTGCTTTCAAGAGAAGAAGGATGCAAGTTCTCCTATATTTCCCAACTTTTTTTCCTTTTTAGAGGCAGACTCTGCAGCACGCATGCTTCATTTCCAAACTTTTGATGTTTTCTTCCACAGAGCAGTGACCTTGAGATCACATTCAATCTTGTACTCCTAGTACACTTTAAAACCCTCCCTTCCCAGCCTTCCAGGAGTTAAGAAAAGAGCACTGTGCTTGCCTATCACAACCAGCATGATCTAGCACTGTTTAGTTAGGCTGCCAATTCTAGTGGCTAGCAAGTGCCAACATTATTTCAGTCTTCAAGTTTTCCATGCTTCTTGTAAGAACCATGTTAGTCAAAGTAGATGGGCTAGAGCTAGAAAAATTTATTAACAGAAAGCACAACTGCTCTTCTGTCTGGCTGTTCCCAGCCTACCCTGACATATTTGATTTTGTCCTTTGAAAGAGACCTGCAGTGGTCTATGGAGGTCCCTTGAGAAGAAAAGGGAATTACCTTTTTGGACTTCCACGTTTTGTCTTGCCTACAAGAGAAGTCAACAGGAGAACAACCTGCTGTAGTGTATTATGTGTAAGATCCTTGTTACTTGCCAAGACACCAGCACGCAAGGCTCTACATTTACTCCTTTTAAGTCAGAACCAACACTATAAGAGGAGGACATAGTTGTAGGAATATGTTAACACGGTGTTTTCATGTAAGTTGGCACAACCTGAAGCAGTACTGGCACGCTGGCAGCCTTTCTCTGAAGTTTCTGGTAAGGATTGCAGCCAAGGATATGACCTAGAATGATTTACAGACATCTGCAGAGGCATGAACTGCTATACCAAGGAAAGACAGAACAGTACTTACTTAATTATACAAGCTAGTAATAGAGGCTGGTGTCACTGATTAATTACCTAACACCAACACTACCGAGTTGGACAATAGTGGTCTTTGAGGCAAAGAAGTTATCTTACATTTCCTGCAACAGAAAGAGACACCAGAGGGTTGCAGTCAGTGACCAAATCAACAGAAAAATGTTTGCAGGAGCACTCTGACTGAAACTATATCTGTCATTCACCTCATACTGAAGGAGGAGAGGAAAGGAAGTTGCCAAGACAATAGTCATCTATTGACTTTCTCACCTAAAGTTTCTGCTGAACAGATTAAATAATCACCTCATGATGTGCAGGAAGAACAAACAGGACTTAGATCTAAAGCAAAGCAATAATCCAAGACTACAAACAACTTTTGCTACAACTGCGACACCTTACACACAAGATGGATAGCATAACACAGCATAGCAGGGTGTAAAATATATTAGCAAGACTGAGAATCAGCAGACATTTATGTCCACAGGATAAAAGACCCAATTCTTTTTGGTGGGTTGCTTAAAGAAAGGAAGATAATCTGCACAAAACCCAAGAAAATCCTCAATTTTATCACAGAGACATAACATTTGCAGAAAAGACTGACCAGAAAACATATGAAAGAAACCCTCTTACACACTGAAGACAGACAGAAGAAGAGCGATGCAATGGTTAAAGAAGTAGGGGGAAAAGAAGCTCATTTAGAAGTCTCATTTAAGCTGAGTAGAGGCAAAAAAAGCAGTCATGGTCGCATATGGCAGGAAGGAGGGACAGGACAACACATCTGACACCAAGAAGGTGACAAACATTCTGAAAGAGAGGTTTCACACCTCCTCCCTCCACACAGCATTTTTCCAAACCCACTACTGAAAAAAAAACCACTGTACTACTACTTTTTCCATCTTCTATAGCTTCCAAAACTGTACAGTAGAACAGAGATAAATTCTTACGCAACCCTTTCTGAAATAGAGACACACATTCCAGAGATTTTTCAAGAATGAGAGTGCTTTTCACTTTTTGTATATATTCAAGCCTCGAGGTGACCTTGCCTATGTACTACCTTTTGCAGCATCAGACACCAGTAAAGTGTATGACTGCCAACACTGTTCTGTTCCAGTATCAGCAAATGCTAGGAACCCTCAAGTGTGTCCGTTTTTCATCCCTGCAATGAATTCTCCTCTAACCAGACAGATGCAGAGCAGCATACAAACTTGTACTCAAGAAGGTGACACCATTCCCTCCTAACAAGAAGGAACTCAAGCCAATCACAAATATAGATAGCCCAAACAGCAAGGGCTACTACGAATCAAGTCAAATAAACTCAGTTTTAAGACCTATGAGAAGGATTCCCCATGCAGACACTGGTTTGGTTTTGACATATTTTGTGTTAACTGCAACAGATGAGGTTTGCTACAGGTGGGTAAAACACAATTAATCCATGCAGTGGCTGTAACATGATTAATAGTAGTAATGGCTATCTCACACAGCAAGTGTTCAAACCATATGGCTAACATTAGTAACTAGAGAAATCTGAGTGATAACACTAAACAGCTTGATTGTTTTAGCAAGCTAACATCACAGAAACACACGCGCGCCACAAGTCAAAGAAGCCACAAACACGTACAAACAAGCTTACCGGCAATGGAAACAGCTTCCCATTTACTTTAATACACAGACTATTAGGGTAATTATCTTCTTGAGGGCAGCTTGTCTCTGCTAGGCATAACCTGTATCCCCAAAGAGAAAGCAACATTTTCAAGTGTCACCACATTCATATGTCCCCCCAAATATCTAGACTTATGTTACATTACCCAATTAAGAAGTTATAAGAGAACACTATGAAAAAGGTACCTCAGCTGAACTTGGACTGTGTAATCTCTCCTGCCCCCTGGCAAGAAGTCCCTGTGGCAAAGAGAAACAAAGAGAAGTACCCATTTAGACAGCAGATCTCATATTCCAGTCATATGCAGAAAGAACTAGCATGCCTGCCTGAACATGCTACACTTCGCTCTTGTGTTTCTTTTACTGAGCTACAAACAAGTCTTAGGAGCAACACTTCTGTTTAGCTACTGCAAGTTAAGCAGGACTTTAGGATCAGAATCCTTTGTCAAGAGTTTATAGTAACAATAAAGTATGATGTTGTCAGAGGGGAAAAAAAAAAAGCTATGAATTCTCTTGGCTTACACCATAGGTCTTGCAACAAGATGAACTCTGGGACAAAAAATAAAAGCAGCTTTCCATTCCTGCAGCCAGGAAACATGCAGGGAAGAAAAGCTTACCACCTCTCTAAATAGTCACAATTATATGGAACTGAGTAATTGTTAACTCTTTAGTGGAGTAGGATTTACCCTAACTGCACACAGATTTTGTGCGCAGTAGTTCCAGAAGAAAACAGAACAGATAAACTCAGCATAACTTTGGTGACAATTATCACGCTGCATCTGCAAGCTTATGCAATGCAAAAAATGAACAAAAACTCCACACTATCCCTGAAATTTTGAAAAAGTTTACCTGTGCTATGCCACACTTACTTCTTACCTGGAAATACAGATTTCTCTGACCTGCTGAGGTGTTAAGGCAAAGATGAAAAACTTCTCTTGGAACCTCTGAATACTGCTCTGTACTAGAGGGGGGGGAAAAAAAAAAAAATAAAAATGAGACACACACAAAACGTTTAACCATTGTGATAAAAGTCATTGATTAAAACAGGATCTGAAATAAGAGTTTTTCCCGGAACACAGCATAAGTCACTTAACATAATCAAATTGTGGTTGAATTGCCTGTAACTGTCAACAGGAAAGCAACAGAACAAATCATTCATTCAACTATATTCAGATGACTTAATATCACATTACACTTCAGTACGGAAGGAGCTTGGCAAGCCGCGTTATAATCCTTTGTCCCAAGGGAGAAAGGTTCAAACAAACACACAACAAAACATAACACTGGATATCTGACAAAAAGAGTACACAGAGAAGATGTTTACAACTATTTTAATGTACTACAAGAAGAGAATGTGCACCAGAAGTTTTTAATGGACAGCTGGAAAATTACTCAACTCAAATAGCTAAAGGTAACTAAGCCTTTGGGCAGGAAGGTAGGGAGCACAATCCCTAATGCCAGAGAAGCCAGCTAGACTTCGTGTCTGAGAATTACCCCTCAGTAGCATTTGGCAAAATAAATAAATAAATAAAACTTTCATGTCAGAATCCTACTTGTCTGTCAGTGATGGGAAGCAGTAATATTTTAGTATCAAGGGTTCACAGTATGTACATGTTACTTTACTACTTTCTTTTGACTTGAGAAGTTAGAAATCTTGACCTGAAGGTAGATTGGACTTGTCCAACAATTTAAAGTCACGAGCAAGAAGGACGAATGCAAAAATAGCACAACTAAACCAGGAAAATTTGGAAGAGCTAGACTGTCTTGTACACTGTGACATTCAGAGAAGATGATCCCTATGCCCCAAAAACACACACAAGGACACAAAAATGGAATAGAACCCAGGTGGAGCAAACACACACGCCAAGTTCCTCAAACAATTCAAAACAGCTACATTGTGCACATATGTGCACACACACACACACACAGTAGAGAGCATTTTATATTTTAAAATAATACTTGAGCATGTGTAAAAAAGATCAAGGAAGTATTTTGTTAGCGAATTGAGCGTGGGTTAAAACCAAACCCCACACCTACACCTGCTCTTGTGTTTTCATATTAGTGCAAAATACCACCTACATTCATGCCTTTTAAAGAGTCACAGCGAAGCAGGCTATACTCCTAGCTCTCTGACCTGCCTGTCTATTTGGTTTCCAAATCCTTCATTCTCAAACACACAAAATGTGTTTGTTCCATGTCGCAATCACCCACATCTAACTGGGACTGTAAGTGTCATGGTTTCGGTTTCAGCCCCACTGGTAACAAAGCACCACGCAGCTGCTCACTCACCCCCCCCACCCCCGGCCATGGTGGGATGAGGAGAAAATCCAAAGGCGGGCTTGTGGGCCGAGACAAGGACTGGGAGGGATCACTCCCCACTTATGGTCACGGGCAAAAGACAGGCTCAACTTGGCGAAGAAACAAAATCCATTCCATTTACTACAAATCAAATCAAAACAAGGGTATTAGGAAAGGAAACCAAACATCAGAACACCTCCCCCCACCCCTCCCACCTTCCCGGCTCAGCTCCATTCCCGGTTCTTTCTACCTCCTCCCCCCGGCGGCGCAAGGGAACAGGGGATGGGGGTTGAGTCAGCTCGCCACACATCGTCTCTGCCGCTCCTTTCCTCAGGGGGAAGATTCCTCACTCGTCCCCTGCTCCACCG
>VYZV01017249.1:61305-71751 GCA_013401275.1 Pandion haliaetus | reverse complement strand
GGCCTGGGCCAGAGGCGGGTCTGACTTTTTGGAGCTGGGGGAGCTTCTAGCAGCTTCTCACAGTAGCCACCCCTGCAGCTCCCTCCCCCACTAACAAAGAAAACTGCACCACACAAACCCATAATAATAAGCTATCCACAACAATCTAAAAATATTAAATAAAGGAAGACTCATTTCCAAATGTGCTCATTAATCCACGGTAAGAGTGATTTTCAGCCCGTGTTCATATCCTTCTAACATCAGAAGGGCCCATTATTTGCATATCAAGCCATTCCTCACATCTCATTTCCCCGCTCCTCCTCACAGATCTGAGTTGTAGCTCTGGCTGCTGACACCTTCAGGTACTGTGCTCTGGAAAGAGTTTCAAGGCAACCAAGTACTCAGTTAAATTAACCTTGTCCATGTCCTAAGAGGACTCAAATGTTACAGGAGTAGATAATCCTCATGGCTGTGAAAACTGGGCAACATGCAACAAAGAGCCTACAGTCTTCAAGAGAAAGAGGAATTTACATGCAGCTCTAACTATAACATGGTGACACCCTTAAGGAAGCATTCTCCTTTCAGAAAAAAAAGGATCATTTCACGAATTGATGAAAACAGCTGTTATGGAATTTTCCAGCATATCAGCACTACATCTAGATATCATTCACCAGAAAACAAAAGGTAACTGCATAGCAGAAGTATAATGCCTAGCTGTATTGGGTTTGTGTGGTGGGGTTTTGGTAGCACAGGAGGGGCTACAGGGATGACTCCTGTGAGAAGCTGCTGGAAGCTCCCCCGGCTCCAAGTTGGACCCACCTCTGGCCCAGGCTGAGCCCATCAGTGATGGTGAGAGCGCCTCTGGGAGAACAGATTGAAGAAGGGGAACCAGCAGCAGAAAGGAAAGTGGAATCTGATAACATGTGATGAACTGACTGCAACCCCCATTCCCTGTAAGGTAGAGAAAAACTGGGAGTGGAGTCAGGCTGGGAAGCAGAGACGAGTGGGGAGAAGGTGTTTTAAGATTTAATTTACTTCCCATTATCCTGTTTTTATTTGATTAGTAGTAAATTAAGTTGATTTTGTTTCTTCCAAGTTGAGCCTGTCTTTTGCCCATGACCATAAGTGGGGAGTGATCCCTCCCAGTCCTTCTCTGACCCATAAGCATTTCTTTATATTTTCTCCTCCTCATCCCACTGGGGCCGGGGGGGGGGGAGGAGCGNGGGAAGGAGTGAGCAAGTGACCACATTGCGCTTTGCTGCCAGCTGGGTTTAAACTATGACATGAGCACATACTGCATGATATGGGACAGATATGGAATATGGAGTGGCTGGCTAACCAGTCTGGTTAACTATGAGCCAACAGTTGTCCCATAACACAGAATAATTCAGGAAGCTAGTTAAGACACTCAAGTACTGCACACAGTGAACACAAGCAGGAGTTAGCCAGGACATCGTGGCACTGACAGATTATCTCTGTCAAAGTAATGGCAGCATGAGCCATAGAGCTGTCCAACGCCAAAGCTGCTACTGTATCAATACACAGGTTTGATGTAAAACTGTTCTCTAACAGGGCACCACAACACACAAACAGAAGTGACAACAGGCATTGTAAATAATGCTTGCTAGTAATGCTTGCTGCTTTAGGTACTGGAGGATGACCAACGATCAGTCTATGCCTCACTGAGGTACAAGTCACAGCCTAAATGACTCTATTCTCAGTTAAGAAACTAAAATGTTTAAGAGAATGCAAACAGCTTGCAAACGCTGAAGTGTTTCTAAACAATATTATTAAATAGTTAGGGAACTTTTTCTACCACGTAAGGCAAGACAGGTTGAATTTCGAGACAGAAAACAGCGTATTTCCAAATAATTTGAGTATGTTTAAGAGTGAGGTGTTTGAGGAAGCTAAACTGAGATTTCAGGTTATTCGGAAGACAAAGGTCCACTCTACATTTTAACATAGAGCATGGCAACAACCGGTACACTGAGAAACCTTCACTAATCTGAGTACAACACTGAACTTTGCTGTGCAAAGTATCTATTTCAGTGCCAGATGTCAGAACCCACAGAATTGTTGTGGTGAGGTTAAGTTTAACCTAACAAGCCAGTGAAATTGTTCTCTTTACATTGTTGCAGCTTATTAATTACTGACCCTGAAATCCTTTTCCTGTTGGCTCTGACAGATGTGTTTCTCACTTGTACCAGGCAGAGATTTTAGGTCCAAATCTTTCAGCCAAGAGTGGAGGTTCAGACTAGACATCAGGAAGCATTTATTTACCGAGAGGGTGGTAACACTCAACAGGCTTCCTAGAGAAGTGGTCAATGCCCCAAGCCTGTCAGTGTTTAAGAGGCATTTGGACAATGCCCATAACTATTACTCCAACCTTTGGTCAGCCCTGAAGTGGTCAGGCAGTTAGATGATCATTGCAGGTACCTTCCAGCTGAACAATTCTACTCTTATTTAATATTCAAAAGACAAAACGTCTTTAATCATATAACATTTACAAAAGAGAACACTATTTTCTGAAGTGTGGCTTGGCACTTCTGGAGACAAGTGGTGAAGACAGGGCAAGGGTAGAGATGAGAAGGTAAGGGAGTTTCCACTTTTCCCCAGCTGCAAAAAGCTATTTAAGTCCAGACTTAGTACTGTCAAAAGCAAGACGTATTTCACAAATTAAGCAATCTGCAGAGCTATTAAACACTTACCTAGACTTGTAGGTTTTATGAGCACATCAAGCACATCATAAAAAGGTAGGCTTTTCAGTTGAACATCAGGATGAACAGGTGGAATCGGAGGGGATGGCTGCTGCATCTCAAAGTGGGGCTTAGTGTCTTGGAGGAGCACAGAACTGACAGGCGAGGAAGGGGACTGAGGTGTGACCGAAGTAGAAGGGAGTGGGTGAATGCCAGCAACAGCCAGGTCAGAATCAACAGGAGAGGAACTACTGTCTAAATTGAAAACTGGGGGTTTTATAGCCGATAAGTCTGAAAGTCCTTCAATCGTCCTTGGGTACCGACGCCTATAGAGTTCTCTGATTTTTATCTGAACTGCTGGGCTGCAGCCGCTCTTCAGTAAGTGCAGTGCCCTCATCAGGAGGTCATGTTTCCGCCCACTTTTATTACGTCCAGCAAACCCCAACAACACTTGTAGTTCAGAAACACGAAAACTTGATACCATATTCTAGAAAGAAAAGGGAGATACACACAGGTGAACCAACAGTACCCCAAGTAGGCCTTTCTGAAGAGCAGGGTAAAACATCTGAACTTCCATCATTCTAGTTTCACACTTATTATCTTAGGTACTACCCACACCCTTACCCGACACAAGAGTATAGTTAATTTAAAACAACAAAACAAAGCGTCCAGGATGAAGGTTGAGTTTGGTTGTGTTAATAATTTCAAAGACTTCTAATTGTTTCCACATTCAAAGAATGGCAATAACAAAACCTTAATGCAACCCATGCAGTACTATCTTAAATTCACAGGCAGAAGCATAAACTCTAAAACAAAGTATCTGTCTCACTTCATGAAACAAGCAAACAAAGCAACAGCAACAAAAAGTCGGACAAATCAGCATTATCACCTGCCTTCCAACACATTTTAAGGACTAAAATAAGGAAGTGTTTAAGTTCTGCATAGTTTATTCTGAAGTGTCGTTTATTTTGGGCAGCATGTTAAATGCATACAGGAGACAAGCACATCAGGACTTACTCTTCAAAGGATGGCACAACAAGGTGGACCCCTTCTAAAAAGCTATATAATAATCATACTAACAAACTGTTTAACCAACATAATTGATTCTTCTAAAACATCACAGAAAACTTCATGTCCTTCTCTTACCACATTCTGATATTGTGGGACAAAAGATCTCTTCAAAGGAAATAGTACTATTTACTTAGTTATCAGTTAGTTGTGGAAGACTGAGGATTGAACTATGAAGTTCATAAATAGCAAGATTCTTATTTAAAAAAAACAACCAAGAAATAAGAGACCCCACTATGCAAGAGGAAGCGATCTTCTCCCCCCCATTACTACAAAAAAGTAACTTAGCATAGGCACATCATCTCACATTTTTGTGAGCAAGCTCTCTTTTCAGAGGTATAAAATCATCCAGAATCTTCTAAGCAACTTCCTTCCTATTTCTGTGGGAGTCTTCCACCATAACAAGGAGGTTAAGTTTTAAAGGTGAAAGAATATCTGACTTTAATCTGTACTTCTGTACCATACCAACTCCAGACTCAAGGGCTGGCAGATGAAGGCCCTAACAGAAGGTATGAAGTAGTAGACATCTGGGATCATAAAAGATACTTTTAAAAACAGTTCAAAAGTGTATTGTTGACTTTTAAATAGTAGTCCAATATACAACATTTAAAGCTTTGGGCATTACTTTCAGAAGGGATACAACTCAAGATACAATGTTCTGGGTTTACTTTCCCTAATCCTTACTATACAGTTACAGAGTTTATGCCCATGTATTCTAACATAGATCTGATCTCAGCTAAAGTTTTAACACAACTATGCTACAACCATGCAGTCAGTCATGAAAAAAACCCCAACTCTGAACTCCCTCTATGCCCCTAGCCGCTTGCTCCCTATTCTTTCCTTAATGTTGAGAAAATTGTTTTTACAGTAAGACATATCAGGGAACTGAGCCAGATGAAAACTGAGCTTTGAATCATACAATCATTTAGGTTGGAAAAGACTGTTGAGATCACTGAGTCCAATCATTAACCTAGCACCGCCAAGTCCACCAATAAACCACGTCCCTAAGCACAACATCTACACGTCTTTTAAATACCTCCAGGGATGGTGACTCAACCACTTCCCTGGGCAGCCTGACCCAAGTGAAGAAATTTTTCCTAATATCCAATCGAAACCTCCCCTGATGCAACTTGAGGACATTTGCCCTCGTCCTAGCACTAGTTACTTGATAGAAGAGACCAGCACCCACCTCAGTACAACCTCCTTTCAGGTAGTTGTAGAGAGTGATCAGGTTTCCCCTCAGCCTCCTTTTCTCCAGGCTAAACAACCCCAGTTCCCTCAGCCGCTCCTCAGAAGACTTGTGCTCCAGCCCCTCACCAGCTTCGTCGCCCTTCTCTGGACATGCTCCAGCACCTCAATGTCTTTCCTGGAGTGAGGGGCCCAAAACTGAACACAGTACCCACGGTGCGGCCTCACCAGTGCCGAGTACGGGGGAACAATCACTTCCCTGGTCCTGCTGGCCACACTGTTTCTGATACAGGCCAGGATGCCTTTGGCCTTCTTGGCCACCTGGGCACACTGCCGGCTCATATTCAGCCAGCTGTCAACCAGCACCCCCAGGTCCTTTTCCACCGGGCAGCTTTCCAGCCACTCTTGTCCAAGCCTGTAGCGTTGCATGGGGTTGTTGTGACCCAAGTGCAGGACCCGGCACTTGGCCTTGCTGAACCTCATACAATTGGCCTCAGTCCAGCGATCCAGCCTGTCCAGATCCCTCTTGTGCCATTACAAGGTGGCTGGAGCAAGCAGCCAGGACCTGCCTTTTCAAGGGCGTTATTTGTGCATATCAAAACCACCATGTAAAATACTATGGTAGTACTCTCATCAGGCATAACCTCATCCTCTCAGCAGTGAGGAAAGGGTATCTTATTTCAGATACTGAATTTCAACATTTACAAACAGCCAATTTGGGTATGGTGATGCTTCTATCAAGTAGCTATCAGGGAGTTAACCCAGCGGTCTTTAAACTGGTATTCCCCCAACGCCCCATCTATTAATGCACGATGGACGCAATTGCCAGTGAAAGCAATGTCACATGAGGCATCAAGTGGCTCACCCTAACTTCTGAAGAGGAGACCAACAGCAGATAGCACCTTAATTTCATCCCAGCAACTTCTCTCAACAGCAAAACGATACAAGAAAGGAGGAGATGAGACAGAACTCCATGCAGTTTGCAAGCTACTGGAGAAGGTTAGTTTCCACCCAGCGTTCCCTCACTACTTTTCCTTAGTCTCACAGTCAAACAGTGAAGAAAATAAAGTGTTTCAGTACTCAAAAAATAGCTTGAAGTACCATAACAGCTTTATAGTCATGCCACATAAAAGAGAAATTGTGTTAAAAGAGAATACTAATATTCAAGAATTTACTGAGAACTACATGTTGCATGCTTCCATAGATAGTCGCATAAGCTTGATAGCAACGTCAGGTCCTTTGTTTCAGATGCAGGCAGTAAGCATGATTCTGGATTCCATAATCAGAATGCAAATGAATAAAATAATCCTTTACACTAAAATTAAGGAAACAGCATGTATTGCAAAATACTGTCTATTACCCTGCCTGCTGCCTTCTGTGCATTCCTGCAAGTTAATCAAGGTGAAATGTGCAGTCAATCACGCCTTGAAACAACTAACACTTTATTCAGAAATTCCACAAACTAGCATTTTGTTACAAGATGGATTTCATTTTAGTAAAGACACAGGCTGGCTTCAATACCATAGTCAGCAAGATTTTAAATTGACACCTCCATTAAAAATGCTTGGGAGTACAAAAAAAAATACATAGTTTAGTCCATCAACACAAAATCTGACATATGCTTTTAAAAGAAGCTTTGCAAAAGTGAATTTTACTGGAAGTAATTAAACAATGGCTTTTGCAACATTTTCCCCCTAAAGCTGATTCTACATTCCCTTTAAGGCAACAACCACGTGCATGAAGACACAGCTAGTCTCATCTACACGTTTTAGCTTATTACTCCATTTACAGATATATCAAAGTGGACACTTGTTATAATCAACAAGGCTTTATGGAGGCATAACATATGCTTAGGAGCATTTATAACCATGGTGCAAGACAGATATTAGTTCCAACAAACCCTACCAAGCTATTCTGTTTTGGGGTTCCAGCAGTATTGCAGAAGACTGCAGCCTAGCTATTAACATGCTTTTCACATCACTGAATTAAGATTAGACATTCAAGTTGTGTCATGTAAATGCCATCAATTTTCTCTTAAAAGAAGTTCTTTACAGCTACGCAGCCCAATAAAAAGCTTTTTTAACACTGAAGACCAAAGCTATTTTATTTTTAATGTTTCTCCATGAACACAAAGAGTAGTTTGACAGAACTTTAAGGAAGGAAATCAGATAGGATAATTCAAGTACTTTTATATTCCAGAAACATTTTTTCCCCTGAAATTTGTCCTTGAAGGTCATAAGAAGTTTCACAGGGGTTTTTATTTCTGATTGTTAAACTATAGCAACCATGATTCATAAGCAGAAATACTGTTCTGAAGCATTAAGCAGTAGGTGTATCTGGAATGGCATTCATTTCACAGGGATGACGATACTAAGGAGTCCAGCAAATGCTGACACACCGCTGACATTAAGGGCAGACATGTTTCAGAGCAAAGTAAGGGATCAAACATACCTCTCAAACCAGAGGTACATGATTCTCCACACTCCCCCTGCCAAAGCTACCTGCAGTTTTAACACTCATTGTACTTACATATATGAATGAAAGGTAACCACAAATGCCTGTTAAATTCTTTACATAGGTCTACAATAAGCACCAACGGCTGTAGCTGCTAGGGCAACTGCAACTGTTCAAGTAGTGAACCCTATAGTTGAACCTGCAGAAGCAATCCAAGTAGACACAAAAGTTGTAGTGAGTCTCCACCTAAGAGCTCCGCTTCAGCCCCACTGGCTTCCAGACATTTTCTGGAGTGCCTGAACGCTACATAGGGAAGGAATACACCAAGGACCAACCCCACAAATCCTCACTCCTTAAGCCCTTTTCCAGACACTTACAGCAGAGAAGCACATTTGTGACATCTTTTGCAATAATTCACATACATGCCGATTTACAGCAGCCTAGAAATGTGTAATACTGCTAAGAAAGAGCAATTCGTGTCTTGGCATGGTTGAAGACTTCTATGCTGACCCTAAATATAAACATAAATGTATTCTGGAAACTGATGCAACTATAGCTAAAAAACTGCAAGTCCTAGGAAAGAATGGAGATGTCACTAGTTAAATCTGTATAAGTAGTACAGCGCAGTAAGAGCACCTCTGAAGAACACAACAGTTGGTGCAAACAGCATGACCATCAGTTCTTCAGTATTCTGGGGATTTTTCTTTGGACTAATTCTAGCCTGGCTCCTAAATTAGGCATTAGTCTTCAAAGCTGCATGCACTTAATATAACAGCGAAAATCCTAAATAGAGTACCTGCATTCATTTCACATAAGACACTCAAAACAAAGCTTGACCCATTTCATTGCAGCCTCAATTTTTAAGTACCATAAACTACATTATCTCCTTCCTGTCCCTCATCACTGTATCTCAGTACAATCATTAATTGTTAATTATTCTATGTACAACAAACTTTTAAGTTACCACAATAAGCCTCACTGGTCTGAAAAAGTGACTACACATCTAAGAAGAGGGGAATTACGTATAGATACGAGATTAACAGTTTATTATCATAGATTATTAACAGTATTTTATCAGAGGTTATCTTATTTAATACACTCAGTGTTAATTGCAACCTAAAGGTCACTACATCACCAACAGAAATTTCTCAACATCTTTTCTGCCCATCATTTTAATTTTACCCCAGATCAACATGTGGAATTGGATTTCTACATCAAACCCCCAAACTGGATGGCATATACAATACAATGTAATTAACAGAGCTAAAATAAAACAGAGGACAATAGCGTGTTTGGCAATGAGCTTGAAGAGGCCATGTGAAAATAGCTCTCAGTGTTTTCTTCTTGGCTAACCATTTAGCACTAAGCACTGCTTCACCTGGTAAACAGGCAAACACTGTACATTCAGACTGGAAAAAAAAAACAAGAGAAGTGGAAAGACACCTAGCCTGGTATGAACAAGAGATCCGATACATACAAGAATGAGACTTCCATTTCTGTATTTTAAGATGGTATCCGAATCGTATTGCTCTTCACATTTGAATCGCATGACTTCCATACTGGGTGTGCAAGAGCAAAAATTAAAAGTGGACTGACCTTCAGTATTTATAAACCCTGATTTTCCAGTAAATTTTGTGTAATCTCCCCTTCCACATAGGACGTATGAGCACACTTCAATCTCTTCACACTAAAATGAGTTTTTTTCCACAATGGCCATGAAACTGATCCCTAGTGTCACATAAATTAGTTTTGGCACAGGCATATTCATTTGCCTGTAAAGAGCGCTTTTTTTTTTTCTTCCTCCCATAAACATGAAACTAACACTTTACTTCAAAACCCGATTAAATACAAATTATGAGACTGAAGCTATGATCTTCTAAACTAGGGATCTGCAATGTTTCAAGGACAGCGTCCACTCTGTGTTAACTTTCCAAATTAAGAGTCAGGATTCCAGCAGAAACTTAAGGGGATGCAAGAGATGTTCTAAGTAACAATAAATAACATGCTCTTATCTGCAGTATTTTGCTGGGATGCAAAAGGTAGCTTCAAGCCAAATCTTAGTGAGTTCAGAATTTGTTGGGAGCTGGAATCGTTTTCTCACAGATGGCTCTCAGAAGGAGCTGTAGTTTCCCACTCTTGGGCCAATTCTGTTCAAAAATGCGTTCACATGCCATCTCTGGCCTCCACACCAGACTGCTGACTTCTGCTTCACGTCTGTCTATGCCTGTGTAATCCCTTTGACATTCACCAGGCTGCTTGTGAATAAGAATTATGGATAAAGGTATAAGCCATGTTTAAAAACACATCTGTGAACAGCAGGTCTGCAAATTGTATGTCGAGGTACAAGAAAGATACAGTTGTGCTCACCACACCTTCTCAGCAACTCCCTAATATTCCAGAAACTGGTAACCTACAGAATTCAATAAACACCACTAATTAAGGGTTAATCTTAAGGTCTGGAAGGGTAAGCCTTATACCAGACATTTTCACCAGTATCTTGAAAAGTAGTGACTGTGGTTACAGCTACTTCCAAATCCTTTAACAAAACTGAAGATTTCCAAAAGGCATGATGTAACAGCAGGTTCCTTTGAGTCTCTTTGTCTTCTTTCACTACAGCCTCCCAGTTATAATCCTTTGGTCATAGCTCCCCAGAACTTTTACTCTGAAGATCCAGAGGACTGCAAGGATGGTACTAACAAATATTAAAACGATCCTTTGCCCTCAGAATAGAAAAATGCTGCCCTTGCATGCTTCCCTCAGAAACAGGATTTAAGAGAGAACTCTGACCTCCTGCCTTTAGTCACTTCTTAACGATTTACTAAAATAAATTCAACTCTCCAAATTGCCCTAGTGGCCTTTTATAAGGCAGGTAGAGATCACATACCACAGGAAATTGCAATCAACAAGAGAGCAGCAAACAATACTAACATAAAAACATCCCGTATGTTAGTCTATAAAGCAGCAGTTTAAGATCACTCCTAAAGGTCAATTCACGAGATCTACTGGGGGCTGAGGGGGTATGTGTGTGTGTCTCTCTCTTTGCCCAAAAGCAGGAAGAGTC
>VYZV01017249.1:11913-52901 GCA_013401275.1 Pandion haliaetus | reverse complement strand
CCCTTTTTGTTTCCTTTCCCTTTGCAGGAGGGAAGGGCTTCTTATCCTGTCCTCTCTTCAGGGCAAGGCAGGCCCCCTTGCTCCCCACGGGCCCTGTCCGTTGCATGGTCATGGCGAGAGCAGGTACAGCGAAAGGAGGCAAGCCCGTATTCCTTCCTCCCTCAGCTCCTTTTTCCGTAAGTCAGGGCTGTACACGGTCCCAATGTGCCTCCATCCCACGGATGGGTCGAGCTCCAGGAAGCCCAGAAGCAGCAGGATTTTGTTAAATTTCTTAACCCGTTCTTTTGCTTCCATCTGCTGGTCAAATTCTACTAGAGAGAGACTGTAGGGCTGCACTGTAGGACTGCTAAAAATCTTTCCCACAAAGGTGTTGGGTGTTGTCCATGCCTACACAAATCCCTGTTCCCACTGTGCATGAATAGGACGGGATTGCTCACAAAAAGGTAGTTTTGGGAGTGGTTCTGTGACTTTTAGGTTATGGCAACGTCTTAGATTAGTAGATTACATATTTACCTAGAAATGGGAGCCTCCAGCCCAGTCTCTTTCTGAGCCTTAAAAGTGGGTTTAGATCCCAACCACTGAGAATGGTGCTCCAAGGTGTGTTGAAATGGTGTTAATGTGCAGAAGGAAGACAGGAGAAAAAGGAGTCTGATTCGTAACATCACCAATGGGGATTTGGGTGGCCATGGTCCCAAGGATGCTTTTGACTGCTAAATGGAGAAATATTTGTGGGAATAGGACCTGGAGCTCAAGAACTCTTCCTTGTGAGCTGTACTGCTGGGTTTGGGTTGGTTTACTTTGTAAGCTGACTTCTCCATAGCCTTTTGGCATGATGGATGTGAAGATCAGAGTTTATATTGTAGTTACAGAGTAGAGGGAGGTGTTCATA
Organism: Pandion haliaetus; assembly: GCA_013401275.1. Lineage (NCBI taxonomy): Eukaryota > Metazoa > Chordata > Aves > Accipitriformes > Pandionidae > Pandion > Pandion haliaetus. Next base: position 52,012 of record VYZV01017249.1, on the reverse strand, counting down.
CCTTGTAGAGGGGCAGAAATTTGGAGCTTGGTTTCTTTAAGCCAGTCAGTGACTAAGGAATAACCTGAAGCTGTGAAGAGGATTTTTTGATTCTTGCTCTAAGGTTCTTGACTTCTTTGGAGGAAGCCTTGATACTTAATTTCTGTTTTCTGAATTCCAGTATTCCAATGCAATATCTAAAAGTTAGGCTGCTACATCTTTAATTTGTAGCACGAAATAACTACTGGAATTTCTAGTTCCCCAGTCCTATCCTTATCTGTATTGCATTTTCTCATTAATCTGTTCTATAGAATGGAAATTATTATTTTCATGCAATTTTGGGGAAAAGTGTTTAAAAAAGTAATTTCCTATATAAATATAAATTCCTATATGCATTACACATGTATGGCTATTCATAGCTACCCAGTGGAGTCTTACAATCAAATTTGTTTTGTGAGGCACTTCACTGGGTTTAATTGTTAAATATTTTCCTATGTTTGTTCTGTAAATCACTCTTGACAAGCAGTATTATTGTAAACTGCAGTAGAACTTTGCAAATTTATACAAATGAGTGGGAGAGTTAATGCTTATCAATTAATTTGTAAATTCAGCATCCTTAATTTGTATTGTTTAATCATTCACTATACTTTGTGTCCATTCATTTTTATGTATCATAATGTATATCACTTCAAATTAGTGAAGTCTTGGCAGTGTAAAACCTGGCTTCAGCAATGTTCCTGTTAAAAGAGGGAGATAGTAGTGGTCTGTGAGTGGCTCTTGGCATTGGAGCATGAATTAATGAAAGACAGCATGTAACTACTGCAATGGGGGGAGAGATCAGAAGGTTTCTGTTTTGAGTTTAGTGCACTGATATTACAAAACATCTTTAGATTTTAAAAGTAACACCTCTCGGATGAATCCTAGTGTTACTACTAGGGCAGCCATAACTTCTGTGGTGAACTTGCTGTATGTCTAATTATGAAACCTATTTGTAATCCTTCCTGAGAAACTTTGCCAACTCTATTGTTTGCAGAGGCTTGTATAATTTGGAAGAGAAAAGAGAGTAAAGCAGCGCATTTTCTTTGTGCTGGGAAATTCTATTCAATGGCAGCCAAGTTATACATTGTTTAAAACTCACCATTTCCCTTCTGTTCTGGTGTTTCTTAAAAAGTACTGCCAGCAAGCCAAACAATAATTGAACATCAGCCTTGTAAAAAGCCTGGCAAGGCTGCAAATATATCATGCAAAGGGCTAGGGGAGAGGGATAGCTGTGGGGGATACAGGGCGGTGGAGGGAGGAGGGAAACTGGGTGAGTCCATCGTGCCTGAGCTTCTCTCTCTCTCCTGGCACATGGTGCCAGCTTCATCATGAGGAACCCCATACATGGCAGCCATCCTGGGATCCCAAAGGCAAAAGAGGGAAGGGACGCTGCATGTGTATTATGATAAGGTCTTTCCCTGTGTGATTACAGAGCTAACCGCTTGCCTCTTGTCTGAATTCCTGATCATAGATGCCTCTGAACTCATCTTACTGGCTGCCCCAGTTGGATGTACAAGGGTACAGTATTACAGCAGTATAGTTACTATTTCCAAGCTTCTCAGACTGTGACTTGCTCTCTAACTTTTTTCTTCATGCTATCAAATACATTCATGCAGAAATATAGGGTCAAACAATAATGAAATATTATGGGGTTAAATTAATCTTTTAGTAGGTCCATTAATGTGATGGAATTACACAAGAGACTAGGTTGATTTATAAAGTAAATGCATTTTAGTAAAAGGTATGGAAATTACTAAATGAACAGTTGCATTTAAAGATGCATGACTAATAGAGTTTAATTTTGAATGGCTGCAAAGAAAGGAATATGGACCACTTTTGTTAAGCTAGAAATACATAAAATACACTATAAGTGTTGGAGCTAATTAGCTAAGTGCTCAACTATTAAGTTTCTAAAACAAGATCACGCTTAAGTGCCTTAAGCTTTTATTAATTGCATGGACCCCAAAATCCCCTATAGTAATTGAAAATTTAATTACATACATTTTTTTTTCTTTTAAGAATGGAAGCTTATTAAACTTTAAACACTTAAACATCTATTGAAATACCAGTGGCTATAAACAACATGCAATTCTAAATACTAATTAAACAGGAAGGCTAAATTACTATAAAGCTAAACTGAATTTTAAGTAACTTTGCACTCGTAAGTACTCCTATTTTATTCATGTCGTGTAAGATTTACCGTTTCCTCTCTAAGTGCAGTAGATGTCCTGGGCAGTGTTAGTATCTGTCTGTACTGTGGCAGGCACATTGTTTTGTGGATATATTTACAGTGGGGGTCAGTCCCTAGAGAATAAACTGGACTTCAGGAAAGGAGACCAGAGTGGGCAGAGAGCTGTTTAAGTAGACAGCTACAGCTGCGGTTGGCCCCGACACATGCAGAGGTTTATCTACCTCTTGGAAAGCGTACATAGTAGAGTAAGACTGGTGGAGGGGTTGTCAGGCTTTGGAACAGGCTGCCCAGGGAAGTGGTGGAGTCGCCATCCCTGGAAGTGTTCAAAAAACATGTAGACGAGGCACTTCAGGACATGGTTTAGGGAGCATGGTGGTCTTGGGTTTAATGTTTGGACTTGATGATCTTAAAGATCTTTTCCAACCTAAACGATTCTATGATTCTATGAAAGGCAGGGAGGCGTGGTTTTGTGGGGTTAGTCAAGAAAGCAATGGTCTGTGCACCGCTGACTCACGAGATTTATGGTTTGGTAACCATTATATGTTGAAAGGTTCTCAACTTTTGTTTTATAGAAGCTTCACAGAACTAGGATCAGAGATTTTGATATCTCTATTCTGTTTTTAGATCCAATGTAATGCAAGTCTGTAGTTGATTAACTGATTAGTGGCTTAGTTAATTTTCTTTGGACAGATGTCTGACTTCTCAAATTAACCATTGCTTTTTGCATTCTTATTAACACAAGATAAAGACAGAATGAATCTCTCAGTCTAAACTATCTTCTGATTTTTAGGTGGGGCTCTTTTTTGGTGTAAAAGTTCACTTTTGTTTCTGCTGGGTCAACAAAACTAGAAGAATATTACTGTGTTAAGGTTGAAGTGGGTTGCTCAGACACAGACACAATGTTATCCGATACCCAAAGCAAGTGTCTAGTTAGAATACTTGAGATGCTGCTCATCACCATATCACTGTTTATACTAGAACTTAAAATGCCTTTAGGGATTGCTGAAGTAACCTAGTGGGATGAACAGCAGCAGAAGACACAGCAGAATACAAATTCTTTTCAAGGAAACTTCCAAGCATGGATTGTGAGCCCTGTCAGTTCATCAGGCAGATGCAATTCCTTTCTCATCAGAGTATTACCATAAATACTCAGACATGAAACACTTGATGTGTTTGTCTTCTGTGGCAACCACTGTGTTTTCATACTGTGTTTAAATATTCAGAGGTAGCTGTGATCTTGCCTTTTGATACATGGTAAACACAACAGTTAATTTTTCTCAGCATAAAACAGCAGGACCAGTTGCATTTAGAAGAATGTAGAGGTGGGACTCTCAGCAAGTGACGACTCCAGGTTCCTTCCTGCACCTCCAAGCCTGTTTCAGAAGATTCAGATCATCCAAGAGAAATGGTGAAAGGTCCACAGTTCAAAGTCTGTTTTGCAAACACCAGCACCTCAAAACAATAAGAAGGAAAAGATCCTTTCATACCAGGGTGTCACTGTTTTCTCTTTGCCCATGACAATTCTCAGAATTGGTTCATTTCTTGTTGCAGCACCTCTCAGGAGCCTTTCTACTTCATTCAGGAGTTACTGATCTACCAAGCATTCACACAGCACTCTTTCTTCCTAAAATGGTTTAGAAAAATCATCTTTGTACCACCACTGAAAAGCAAACAGGAGCTTCCTTATGGACTCAGAAACAGAGTGGCTACATAAATTTATCAAGAGGGTATCAAAGGTAGTAAAGGCTAGAAGTGGGCTATGGTTTCTTCCCTTCCCCCCCCCCCAGTTTGATTCTTCTCTCTAGGTATCCAGAATGAAGATTCTACCAATCTTTTTATTAATATGTGAAATACAAATATACTTTCACCCCACAGGAAATGTTAAAAGCAAACCCCAGAGCCCTTTTTTAGTTGTGTCACTAGATGGCCCCATGTCTGAAGCAAACATTCCAGAAAATAATCTGCTATACTGGGAGATCTTTTGCCTGCTCTACGCAGTACTTTTTACAGGTTGGCAAACACACGGAGAGGTATTAGTTTTAAAATAAAACAACAGCTGATTGTGCTATTTCAAGTGTTTAAATTAGCAGCAGAATGCTATATGATATCCACTGCTGTGTACCAAGCAGAGGGAGCAGGTAGGTCTAATCTGACAAAGGAAGGGCCCGCTAAAGAGGTAAATTGCGTTTGCAGTACATTGCACCACCCAAAAGCAACTTTGCTTGTAGGAATAAATGATTCTCCTGTATCTGCAGTTTACTATAGTGATGCTTCCTTCCAAGAGACCAGGAGCAACAGGGTAATTGTCTTTCTGTATGGATATTTCTTTTAGGCATCTTGTGCGATTTAGAAACATAAGCTGTGGTCAGCAGTAATTCTTTGGCTTGCTTGTGTGCCAGGCACTGGCAGAGAGCAGCAGAAGTCATTGCTACAGACACTGCGGTTCTGTTTCCAGTATGAAGAGGACAAAGATTTGTGGGTTTGTCACCTGCAGGTTCCTAACACTTGGGCTAGGCATTTTCTGCATCCATCCCCAAGGAGGATGTTTGACTGGGGTAGGAGGGAGGGAGGCTGGGGGTGGAAGTGGGACTCTGTGTCTGCATTACTGTGATCAGGAATATATATGTGCTGTGCAAGCAACAGAAACTACTGCTCTTTCCTCATCCACTGTATAAGTGCCACTCTTTCATGCTCACACTGGGTCCTCACAGGTAATCATAGAATGACAGAATATCTCAAATTGGAAGGGACCTATACGGATCATCAAGTCCAACTGCCAATGCTGAATGCCAGCATCCTCAAAGAGAAAGGAAATAATTTATTTGCCTAAATGTGAGTTTGGCCATACCTGCTTTTCCTGTGGTCCCAGCTTCCAATCCCAGTGAGGCAGACCAAAGTTGATATGCTGCTATCTAGAGCTTTCCTTGTAGCAACTTCTTTTACTACCCTAACATCTCACGGTTTCTCTGCAGACACTCAGCATATATGGCATGTTTCATTGGAGTAAGGCTTTGTTCCAGTATCTTACAAGATGTCTGTTTCCACTGCCCCTTTTGCTCTACTTTATATTGTGCTTCATGCTCCCCAAGGTGTAGCTTCATTGAATGATGGCAAAGATGTTTTACACTGCCTTGTTTTTATTGCTGAACCATTTGTGAATGAACTGGGTTCTCCAGTCTGTGTGAAGAAATTCATGGGACTGACTCCATATTGAAGTTTCTGCACATTGGGACCTGACTTTGGTCACTCGTGTGTTAAAATCGAGCAAGTTTTGTGTTATCCCAAACTACTAATTCTTCAAGTGTTCTGTGTTTCACTTGTGCTTATATATTGAGGCCCGTGAAACGGGAGGTGCCAACAGTGTTACAGCTGGTCTTTGTAGTGTACTGGTGCAGATCCCAGACCTGTTCTCCATCCCCCCTTCTCCACAAAGTCAGAAAACAGGTTTCTAGTGGCAAGGGGAGGACATAGCCATGCTGCAGCATGGCATTTGTTTGCACAGCCCTTGGAGACACTGTGCATGAGGTCTGCAAGAGTCCTACCCTGAAATTCGCAGCAGCCCAAACATGTTGAAGATCCATAACCATAATAAGAGAAGTAAGTCCTCTTTTCAACCTGAAAGTAATTTTCTCTTCTCTAGGAAAAGGTTTCTACCCACCAAGTAGCCATGATAATGTGTAAGAAAAATTACACTGAAAACTACTTTCCTTCTGTTTATTAACAGTGAGTTGTTTTACAGTTCTTACATGCTGTTGTCTTAATTTGTTTGTTTCCACAGGCTACATTTAGATGCTGTTTACAGCAATAAAGAGAATATTACATTTGATCTAGAGTTCTGTCTTAATTCACAGGATGAGATGCGAACAGAAGCTCGTCGGAAAAATCTCCTCATTCTAATTTTGCATTATTTAATGGAGGAAGGGTAAGTTTTTTAAATAATAGTGCTCTACATTTGTGGGTTCCTGTGTGTCTGACCTTCCATAATGTGTCCTTCTGTCCTCTGTTGGGTGCATGGACATCATGGCCCTTTGATTTCGTGTGAGTAAGAGGTAAACTACTATTAGGTTATCTTGGCAGTATACTTTGCTAAATTGTTTCAGTTTCTGGAACAAAAATGTCCTGTATAATTTGAAAATACTTTAGAGTAATCAGCAAAGGGTTTTTAAATACAGTTTATGCTTTTATCCTAAATAGACTTAAAATAAAAGTAAAAATACCATATACTTACTAATGCCATTGTTTGCTTTTTTCTCTCAAAAATCAGAATAAGATAATGACTGTCAGTTTTTTGGTCTTTGTTTTTTTGAAATTACCAGGTATGTTGATGCTGCAAATGCTTTGGAACAAGAGACGAAATTAAGTTTACGTGGCTTTGAAGTTTGTGACAACATTGATCTTGAGACAATTTTGATGGAATATGAAAGCTATTACTTTGTAAAATTTCAAAAGTATCCTAAAATTACCAAAAAGGTCCTGGACCCTGGTATGTGGCTGTGTTGCAAAAAGAAAGCTTTCGTTTCCAAAGCCTAAAATGTGTATTTGCCTGATATGCTCACCACCCTTCTCATGTATGTCAGCGTTTAATGTTTGAACTCTCTTAGAGAGGACACAAGAATTGTGTCCTAGCACGTAGGACATAAGAATTGAGAGATGGAGCTTTGAGCCCTCCTGCTCTTGCTTCTCTCTTTATGTAGAGGAACAAAAAGCTGGTATTTTTCTGTCTTTTAAAAAACGCTTTGGTATCAGAAAGTGCCATGTAAGTGCAAAGTATTGTGGCATAGATATATTCACTTTCTTCTCATGCGGAGAGAATAGTAAGTGTGTTCTATTTTGGATTTAACTTTTAAATTAAAATAAACAACTTAAATGAAATATTATAACTTAGCTCATCCAAGCTAGTGCTTAAAAGTTTATTACCACTAGTCTCATTAACCATTTATTTTGCACATTTTCATATACTAAAGGTAATGTGCCAAACAAGTAATAGGTCTGTTAGCTCCGAAAGACTTAAAGTCTGAGGTATAAATGCATGATACAGAATAAGGCAAATCAGGATATGAGCATTCTGTTATGACCCTGAGAGCCTGAATGGTTTTGTACTTGAGCACAAAATGTAACTTAAGGAAGCCATAAGAACAACTATATAGGAATCAGTTATGAAGAGCTTGAAGGGTACAGAAAACACCAACATCTCTACTTATTTGCCTTGTAAGAAAAATATAATAATCAGAGAAGGGGATGATTGGCCAGGGAACATCTCTGAGCAGTTGTCATTGTTTCATATAGCTGCTAGCAACTTTGAAATCACAGATAAATGAAACATTATATAAATACAGTAAAATTACCTGTATAGGTGAAATGATTTTGAAAGGTACAAAAGGTACTAGTCGTCATTATATTCATGGTGATGTAGAAGATCAGTGCTAGCTGGAAGCAAACATTATCTGCATGAAAGAGAGATTTACGTCTAGAACCTATTGATTGGTGTTAATACAAAGAGGAACCACCTTGTAGGACAAAACTAAAAGGATGTGTTATGAATCAAGAAGGAAATTGTATTACAAAGCATTTGTCACATCATACTTGTTCTTAGTCAAACTGAGTGGAAGCCAAGGCTCAATCCATGATCCAAGTGAAAAAACAATTCTCAAAAAGCCACTCTTAGACACTTACAAGGTTTCAGTACCCTCTTTGTTCAGTAAAACTACTCAGACATGGGGCACACTGCCATTACCCAAGCCCAGAATTGCAGCCACCCCTGAAGCCTAAGCAGCCTCCCTCCTGCATGTCTCTCTAGAGAAGCTGCTGCCTGGTTCTTTGTGACCTGCCTTAAATTGTGTCCATGGTCAGATCGTGGTATACACAGGCCAAACAAAATTATTAGTATGGTGCTCCTCCTAATACTCTTAGCAGGTCTTACAGGATGATCTCATTTCCATGCTGAATTGCAGTCTGCAGTGTTGTAGATGTACCTGCAGGACTACAGGTTTCACACATGGGCTCTGCTGCCTCTAAGTATACCGTGTTCCCATGCTCTTTCAGTGAAATGGCTGTTTGGGAAGGATTATGTTATGTAAGTGTATGAGAATCTGGGTGCAAGAGCATTGTACAGAGAACACTGATAGGAGATGTATTTTGGAACAACTAGGTGCATGCTAGTATGATACAAACCCTTGGCTTTGTGAGTTCACATCTGGACTTTGCAAGTTTGACATCTTGTGGAAAAAGCTTTTCTTTGACATAAATTGTTTCAAATTATGTAAGTGCAAGAAATAACATAGTTTGATAACCACCATTGCAATGTGACATTTATCCTGTCTTGGTATGTTGAACATGGTAAAATTACTACTAAGAAGAGTGAGGTAAATTCTTATTTTCCAATTCAGCAATGAAAAAATTATTAGCATTAAATAAGCATTCTTTGTGATATATTAAATTAGTTTATTGTGCTCCATCTAATTTCTGGTAGTGTCCATTTTACCATGAAAATTATATTGGTTTTAAAATGTAAGCAAGGAAACCAAAGATTGAATGAGCCTAAAATTTAATAAGCCTGAAGCCAGACTGCTGTCTCCAATATCAGTTTGTTTTCAAAACATTTTTGCAAGCTTGCATTGCTTATAATAATGCTGTTCCTGTTTATGCATTGTTATTTCTAAGGTCATTAACATGCNCATCAAGTTGCCCTTCTTTATATCCTTAGTTATTTTCCATTTTAATATTAATTTTGCCACAGCAGAAAATAAACAACAGCTGAGAATGGGAGGAAGACCAAGAAGGTAAGAGAAATGCGTTGGGGGTTTTTCTGGGCAGAAAATTTCCTATAAAAGCTATATGCAGCATGGTTTAAGTAATGTTGTGATACCATATGAATAGTAAACCCTAGAGTCACGCTGCTGGCTGCATGGTGCATTTTTCTTTATCTTTTAGAGGAAAATAGAGACTTATTTCAAAAATGGAGATGTAGACAATTTGCAAAGTTTCTGCAGGGGGATGTGTTTGAAAGCAGTAAGCACTGAACTTTGCTGTGATTGAAATTGATGCCTTAACTTCAGTGGGATCAAAGTTAGCCCAAAACTGCTTTATTTGAAAACTCTGCCTTTTAATCTTTTGGTATTTTGAAGGAAAAATGAAGTTCTGAATGGAGTTTTCAAGATACTATTTTCTTAATTCTAGGGCAGCAAGCTCTTCTCAGAATCTTCCAAGGCACAATCATCAGACAGTGCAACGACCATTGTCAAAAACTTCACGTGGGAGTACAACAGAATTTAAATCATCCACTAAGGAGAACACCAAACAGGTTTAAAAGTGTTTATCTTGGCAGCATTACAGTTGAAATTAATGTGATTTTATTTTCAAAGGCTACAGGCAGCAAAAAGATCTGAGTTACACAACTATTAATTGTAACTAATGGGGTTTACTAATTCTGTAATTTAAGGATTATAGATGCAAGACTTCAGGAGAATATGCTTTCCGGCCGTGAGTTGGGGAGCAAGTCACAGGTGAAAATTAGAGGAAAAAGAGTCATACAATCCCACCTATACTGAAAGCAACCATAGTTTTCCCACTAATGCCAGTAGATTCATCCTTTAGTGCTCGGAAGCAAGACAAACAAACCAAGTAGAAAGTCTAGTGTCAGCTGCAAGCACCTTCGCAGTGCACAAGGTGTTTGAGATTGGGGGAGCAATTTGGCTCTGTAATTTTCAGGTTTGTGAGTCTGAGTTTGGTAACATTGCTGTGAAAACTACTTTATTACCATCCCTCACAGAGGAGGGAGCAGGAACAGCAGGTTGGTGGGCAAGTACCATGTCTGTTACANGTCCATATTCCTGCATAGGGAGGATCTTATCTCTGACCAGTTCTCTCACCCTTTAAAAAACAGCTTTTGGACACTACAGCAATGATTGCTATGAAATGAATATCAAAGAAACTTACAATCCTAAAATGGCTCCTCATTTCTGAGTTGACATGCTGTGCCTCATACTTGCCTGTTGTTTCCACTGTTCATTAGGTGTTTCTTCTCATAGCTATGTAAAATGCAGATTTCTACAACTTAGAATGAAATGTAATAATAATAATGTGCATGAAATAACTTGAATGCTGAGCTCTAGAGCCATGGTTTTCATCACTGCTGTCTCCAGTCAGATGAGGTCTAACTAAATGAGCAATGGTGTTTGTCTGACAAATATGGGATTGCTGCTGCAACTTCCATGTCATCTGGACATATATGAAGAGGTGGGATGATACTTATAATGGGATATCCGCAACTCATCTACTTGGCAAGACATCTGTTTTGAAATTGATTTTTCTTTAGAATAATGACAACGCAGTTACTCCGGAGCAAACTGACTTTGGCTTAAGCATCTCAGCAATCAACAAAATTGGAGGAGACAGCACTCACCCAAGAAGGGTAGGTGGAAACCTAGTATGTGATTTACGATAGAAATGTGTATGTATAAAAAACACATGAAAGTTTTTCACAAATATCAAATGTGAGCTTTTTATATAAAGTGTTCCTGTATAATTAGTTGAAGGATCAATTTTATGATTTGGGCAGTAATTCTTTGCATAGGAGGCTCTGCTCACAATAAATAGTACTTACACATTGTCAAGAAGGAAAAATATTTCTCGTTTTAAACCCCAGTGGTAATAGCTAAAATTGAAGAAAAATTTCAGATTCCTGAATGAGATGATAAAAGGTTTGGCAGTTAAATTGTTGCAGTGACTGAGGAGATGTGTGTTCACTTCCCATTGCTACCACAGATTCTGTGGTCAGTTTTTGCTGTATTTAGGACTGTATGTGCAGTAAGGAAACTAATTGCTATAATGGCAAGCAAAATTTGGTCCACTGCAGTTTTAACAGTTAAAGCCTATCAAAACATTATTTTCTTCTTTAGGTCCAAGTAATTGACTTCCATGGGATGATTCAGGATGCTGTCAAAGTATCATCAAATGGAACAGCCTTGAACAGCCTTAATTGTGATCCAGATCCTTCAGTAAGTATTTCTGTTCATATTTCCATCCAATGCACATCAGTTTTATACAACCAGGAACAAAATAAAATACCGCAGTGATGTTGTCTTTTTTCCAAAGTGCTAAAAAACAGCTAAGATTTCTGAGTGGTGTATTTCCTTCTTGAGTGGACAGTCATACTTGATACTGGTCTAATTTGACAGTTGTTTACTCTTTTAACAAGACAACAAATACAAGCGATACCTTATGGTTCACAAAAAAAATTGCAGAAACCCACAGAACATCTGAGGGTGAAATTCTGGTTCCTTTGAATCCAGTATGTTATTTCCTGTTCACCTCATCTGAGGCAAGAACAGAGCTTAGATGGTTGAGACAGAAAATTTTCAGTAAAGTAATCACTCCTTGACACAAGCCGTAGCTTCTAGGATAGTGCATCTAGCTTACACAGTGCCACTCTGCCTGGCAACTGCTACACTTGAAGAGACTTTCAAAATGGAGTATGTGGCGAACCATATTTATGTTTTTCACTCCTCTTAATCTACGTAGGGCATGTTTAGGACTACATGTGCAATAAGAGAGCTGCTCATTTTAATGTTAATTCAGGATTAGATTCTGTAAGATGAAAAGATGAGTTACTGCAGATACGGCTTACTTCAAAATCTTTATTATTATCCATATTTTTACAGTATTAAAAGTTGATATTATTATGATGTATCAGCTTTTTTGAAACTATTTCATAGTTTGTTTAAAAATAATTGAAGTCTGACAAGAATTTATGTTTGTCTTTTTTAGGAACGATTACTAAAACCCCTTAGTGCTTTTATTGGTATGACTGGTGAGATGAGAGAACTTGCAATGGTTGTAAGCAAAGTAAGTTCTGATCTCCGTTTCAGCTGTATAGAGATCTTGGTTATCTTTGTCATCTGAGAATGCTGTTTGTTTCTTTTACTGTCACTGATAATGCTTATTCTTGAGTGTGCGAGCTATTTCTCTTATCATGCGACTCCCAACAAGTCATTTCTTCACATATAAGGATGTTTCTTTCTGATACATAATGGCAGGAAGTAATTAAGACCATTCCTTTTTAATGGGGAACATGTAATGTAGTCGTGCTGTACCCGTGAGACTGTCATAGCTTTTGTCTTTGTTCTTATTGCTAGAGAAAATGTACAATACTTCGCTGAAAAGAGAGATTTAAATATATTAGCTAATACCAACTATTATCTAATGTATTATTTAATTGTGATCAAATGGTGGGGAAAACATTGAGTCAACTCTGTGGGTGCAGTTTCTGTTTAAGGCATTGGGCTGTATTCACTGTGCATGGTGTGCCAGTAATTGCAGTAATATCCTGATTCTGAATGTGTCTACTAGATACCATGTACCAAAATTATTAAACCCTGATATTCCCACATTGTTCATAATGCTGGTCCAGTGCCTTTGCACTGCCTGCATGATGCAGAGTCCTTGTCTTTTCCCGCTTGGTGCAGCTGAGAGATGCTATCACTGTAGACTCCGCAAGCAGTGCCCTTCCCTCATCCCAGTGCAGGAGCTGCTTGAGCAGCATCAATAATACACTGTATTCCAGGGCAGACTGGGGATTTTTCCAGCATGTGCGGTTTGGCACGGGGAGGGAACCCCAACATTGTCAGCACTATTTCATTTCACTTGTGGGTCGAGGTCCTGTCTAGCAAACAGTCTCTGGGGGCTACTGAGGATCAGCCTGGCTATGAAGCAGGTAAATGCTTTGCGTGCAGCACCACCCAAACCCCATGAGGTACGTGTCCAAAAGGCTTCATAGTATTACAATATTTGATAGTCTTGTGACTCTGCATATAAGCATCAGGAATGGCACCAGCTGTTGCTCCCACATACTTAAATCAGCTGTTTAAAAAGCCTGGGAGACTTTTGCTGACTGATTTTTATAGCTGGCTATGACCCAAATTCTTGGTCTGCAAGTTTGTAGTTTAGTAGAACTGAAGTCTAAGAAATTTCCAACCTTAAAGAAAGAAAATTCTCATTCTTTTCAATTCCTGTCTGGTTTTTAATTTATGGTAAACTTTTAAAATAGTGTTGTTCTTGCTCCTACTTTAGCAAAAAGCAATAGGGTTGCTTTAACCTCCGTTACGGTAGAGTTTTTAAATTGTGCTGGTATGTTCCTAGTTGCTATGGTAATCAACACTGTGTAAATCAATAAAAATAAATAGTATGTGGTATCTATTTCACAACACAATCTAATTTAATTTGGAAACAGTTATGGAAGTCTCTACTTAGTATCATAAATCTGATTCATCTTAATTTGCTGTTAATAGAAAGGGAAAGTGTAATCTACTCTATATACATAATTTTTCTAATGTATTAAATCAAATTTTCTCCTCGGATATAAGCACATAATTTTTCTTCAGTCTCTGGGGATTGCCTGTTTTTATTGGAGAGCAGAATTTATCCCAAGTATTTGTACTGAGTATATGATATTTTGTGTAGAACAATTAGTCTCTGGAATGCAAAGCCACAAAATATTATTAAGGCAAATGGAAAGATTCATAGAAGATTTGGAAAGTTTGATGAATTAAATGAAATTAATTTAGTGAGTGCTTCAAGGCATAGACTAATTACCGACTATCTTTTGATAGATGCTTAGGGGAAAATTTTCCTCCTATTACAGAGTTTCTTACAGCTTTTCTTGCAGCATATAAAATCTTGCATATTGTGGAGTAAATACCATTTTTTCACTGTTATTTATAACATAAGTAATGGGTGCAGCCATAAAGTTACTGAGCATCAAGTTTAAAACAAAAGTATTTTCACATTGCATATAATTAAATGGTGGAACTTGTTCCTACAGAACAAGCATGTTCAAAAAAGAGGTAAGAAATTCACTGAAGAATGAATGTCAAAGGGTATTTGAACTCAAAGTCTAAGATGTAATTTTAATTATCAAAGTCCTTCAGCTGCAGATGTTGGTGTGTGTAAATATGAACCAACATGTCACTCCTATTGCTTATATTTTTTAATAAACATCTAATACTTGCCAGCATCAGAGACAAAATATTAGGGTTGGTGAACCTTCCTATCATGATAGCTCTTCCTATGTTAGTTGGTTACTAAAACCAACTTACAGAAAACAGATCTGAGAAACAGATCTGCTCAGCATATACATTTGGCAGTGTATATGCTCTTAGGGAAACGAGGGGCTTGAGGGGAAGCAAGGCACAATGTAGCAGCTCTGTAGAAATTATTGCTGTGTATGCTTTACTCTTGGGAGGTCCCTAGTACATAGGATTAAGTAATACAGTTTGTATCACTTAATAGCACTCTTATAACTGAGTTGATTCTTTTGCTTTGCCAAAGGTCATTATCATAGTGCAGAAGAAGTTTTACTAATAGAATGTGATATATGTTGCAGGATATTTATCTGCATAATCCAAACGTGAGGTGGGATGATATTATTGGACTAGATGCAGCTAAAAGGCTCGTCAAGGAAGCAGTTGTTTATCCAATAAGGGTAAGGCACTAAATAGAGTCATAGAATCGTTTAGGTTGGAAAAGACCTTTAAGATCAAGTCCAACCGCGATGTATGTCTGATAATACTCAAGCTATGCAAGCTGATGCAAGATTACTTTTGCGCAACAAGTATGAGAAACGTTATTAATGCCACTTCTTAATGACCCCACTTCTTCTCATGAAACCCTATTAATTTACTGTAATTCTGAGCAGAGGGAATCTTAAAGAAGCCATTTAAGGTTCTGGAACAAATGCTTTGCACCTGAGTCACCATACCTGAATGAAATGCAAGTCATTTAGGTTCCCAATAATACTTGCAATTTGAGAAAAACCAGTGTTGGACTTATTAGCATTTTCCTTGTAATAACAGTAGTGGTTTAGAGTTTCTGTGCTTTTGTAGGCAGTTCCTGTTAGAACTGTTCCTGTTTCATCTGGCAATGGCATACACATTCTCCTATAGGAAAATGGCCTTTTAATATTAAAATTATACGTGTTGCGTCCTATTCTTTGGCACCTTTGGCAATGTAAAAGGTGCTGGATTTGGCCTATATTAATTCAATGGAAAATGACTTGTAGAAGAGAATATCAAACCAATTGCATTTGAAGAATTCGCTTAAAACAGATTTCAAAAGGTAAATACAGTATGTTTCTCAGTACTTAGATCACATATATTATATCATTTTGGAGGGATTTTATCCCCCTGTCTTCTAATATCTTGGGTTTCCTGAGTGCATTACGAACAGTGGAGGTAGGGGTTAGAATCCCTTGCATTTTGTTATAGATGATGCATTTTTAATCCCCGGATTCCTTTTCTGTTTCCACAGTACCCGCAGCTGTTTACTGGCATTCTGTCTCCTTGGAAAGGATTATTGCTGTATGGACCACCAGGTATGGAGAGCTTTCTACCATATCTGTTTGTTTACCACCACTTCTGGTTTTGTCCCATGGATAAATCATTGATACTAATTAGATCAAATGTGTTAATGAAGAACATGTTCTGTAATGTGAAATAAAGGGAGACAATGTTGGATGATTACATCTGTCTCTGATGCTCAGATCTGTCTATTTGCCTTTCTCACAACCCTTAACTATTTCTACTCCTGAATCTTCCAAAAACAGCGCTTGTACTAACCACTCAGGGAGTTAGAACTCGTATCTCTGTTTTTACTCAGCTTGGACGATGTTAATCAAGTTTGGCTTGACCTGATCTTAAGAAATGTGAATAATTCTGGTATGAACTCACCTTCTTAAGGAAAATTACCTTCCTTTCTTCTGCATTTGGGGGTTGTTTTGGAAATGAGGTGGAAGCTTTGCCCTCTGCTGTGCTAGTTGGGTGTTTTACATGTGAGCACAGCTTCACTGCTCCCTCTGCTTCACTTCGACACAAGCACTACCACCATGAGTGTGGCTGAGAGGGGACAGAAGGCACAAGTACCGCCTGAGTCAGGCTGCAAAGGCTGTTGCTGCAGGAGACTCCATTTGCTCCTGTGAATGTTAGGATGTTCTTGCCACAGAAGGCATCTCACCATTTCAGCACATGGTACTTCAGAATTTGGGGAATGCATTTGTGGTGCTGTATTATCTGAGTTTCTCCAGACAATCCTGGAAGGGCCACAAAACGATCAGAGGGCTGGAGCACCTCTCCTCTGAGGACAGGCTGTGAGAGTTGGAGTTGTTCAGTCTGGAGAAGAGAAGGCTTCAGGGAGACCTTACAGCAACCTTCTAGTACCTAAAGGGGGCTTAGAAGAAAGATGCGGAGGGACTTTTTAGTAGGGCCTGTAGCAATAGGAGAAGGGGTAATGGTTTTAAACTAAAAGAGGGGAGATTCAGACTAGATAGAAGGAATAAATGTTTTACGATGAGGGTGGTGAAACACTGGAATAGGTTGCCCAGAGAGGTGGTAGATGCCCCATCCCTGGGAACGTTCCAGGTCAGGTTGGACAGGGCTCTGAGCAACCTGATCCAGTGGAAGATGTCCCTGCTCATTGCAGGGGAGCTAGATTAGATGACCTTTAAAGCTCCCTTCCAACCCAAACCATTCTACAATTCTATGACTTTATTCTATTTTACTGTTTTTATCTGACTGGTAGTAGGATGAAGGGAATTATTCAAACATTTGCATTGTGTTTCTTTAGAGAGTGAATTTCTTCAGTACTGTTGTTTGTAGGTACTGGAAAAACTTTGCTTGCTAAGGCTGTTGCCACAGAGTGCAATACAACGTTTTTCAACATATCAGCATCTACCATTGTCAGCAAATGGAGGGGTGATTCAGAAAAACTTGTCCGGGTAAGAATTATTATCTTATTTGTTATACTTTAATAAATATCAGGTTCCCACTTAAAGAAATGGAGTTTAACACAGAACTGGAAAATGGGTATTCCTCTGATAATCATAATTTTTCCTGTCTTGGACAAAATATGTGACTCTGCTTGTCATACCCATTTTAAGAACTAGATACATCGCTTCTGCAGAAGTCTCACAATGGATTCTTGCTGTGGAATTTTAGTTTTGTAATGTAAGATGAAGCAGATGTCCTGAAGGCAGCAAAAATTTTTGACTCACTGAATAAGGAACAGGCAAACAGAGTTCCTAACTGAAGTAGTGTTTGCTTAGTGACCCCTTCAAAGTGCTTGACATCCTTTCTGCAAGGGTTGGCTCGTAGGCTCCCTGCAAAATGTTATTCAGATTCCCAAATTCCCTACTATTCTTAGTCTTCAGGGCACAGAATTGGCAAAAAATTCCCTTGTCACAAAGATCTTACAGTCAAACGCAGATGTAATGTTGTTTCAAGGAATGTAGTTTGATGGTAAATATTTTTTTGCATATAGATTAGCAAATAGCATGCATGGCTCAACTATGCTACAAAAAAATTTGGGGATTCAGGTGTAGCATCCTTGCCTTAAGACACCCATCCTAATCTTTCCGTAATGTCCACCATTTCAGTGTAAGAAATCCACAAGCTCTTAGCCTTCCTTTACACTCATCTTACACTTTGGATAGATACAGAGCTCTTGAAAATGAATAATCGTAACAGATTGCACTTGGCAAATGGCACTACAAGCATTGTTAATATCTCTTGAAATTTAGGCTATGTCTGCAACTTAATTATTCTTCATGTGTCCTTTGTCCTTTAAAATGGCACATTTTCCTTCTGACATTCATCTCCTATGTTATTGATCCTCTTGACATCTGTCTCAGTAGCTTCCTAGAAGTTTCCCTTCTGGCAGGAGTAGGGATGGGACAGTCTGGTTTTTGACACCATCATTCAAAAGGTTTTTGTGAACATGCTGCAGCATTTGCAATGTTATTGAATTTGTGGCATTTTACCCTTAGTTGAGTTTTTGGCAGAATCCAAAAATGAAATAAGATTGTGGATCAGGACAGCTCTAAGAAAAGTATTTTGTGAATTTATATCCTAAAAATCGCATGAGGCTGGTGCAGGAATTTTCTGAAGTGTGAAGTATGGTCATGTGGTCATGTGCGGGCATGTCCGCTCATCCTGTTTTCTTAAGTTCTTAGCTGTATTGGTTTGATTTTATATTTTACATTTGTAGTAAAATTGTAGGCTGGTCATGGACTACTTGTGACTCTGGGCAAATAATTTAAACCCTGTGCTTCATATCCAAAGTGTAGAAAATAATATATGCTTTTTTAAATTTGTTTTTTTTAAGTGTTCAGATTAAAAAGTGCTGGATTAATATATATTGTTAGTGATATTTATTTAAAAACTCAAAGATCACTTCACTGAAGAAGAACCTACAATGTGTTCTTACTGCTAATTTAAGCCTCTCCATGTTTACAGAAAAATAGATGAAACTTCTTCCTCCGAAGGGCAGACCCAGATTTTTTGTGTCAGTTTAATATTCCATTTTTTAATCTTGATCGTTCAAGCAGTTTGTTTGTTTTCACCAGGAAAAACAAAAGAACTTCTTGATTCTTATCAAGAGAATCAGTCCATTTTCTTTCATTGTCGTTTAGCTGACTTGTAAATTTTTTTTCTCAAATCCTTATTTAAAAAAACTACAAATGGAGCAACAACAAAAGACAGATTATTTAATCTCTGATAACAGTTTAGGAGTTCCCAGAATCCTCTGGTGGATCATTTTCTTCTATCCTATTATTCACAGGGTACTCTGATAGGATTTAGCCAGAAAGATTTACATATAAAGACAGGAATACAAGGCTGTGTTCGTTATAACTCCTTTACAAACCTTTCAGAATTTGAAAGGATTCAGGGACCCTCAGCCTACCCAGAGCTTTTTCCCAGCAGATATTCCTTTTTGTCCTAGAAGTTTGGAATGTGGGTGCTGTTACTTATCTTCTGTGCCAGTGGCCCTTAATGCCTTTCTGTGTTAGTGTATCTTTTCTCTCACATCTACTCTTCTCTCTAAACAGGTGTTATTTGAGCTTGCCCGGTACCATGCTCCTTCCACAATTTTCTTGGATGAGCTGGAGTCAGTTATGAGTCAAAGAGGCACTGCTTCTGGGTAACTGATGAGACCATTTCGTGTGGCTCTAGGAGAGTATTTGTCCCCCTTTTACTGCATCTTTTCAATAGTGTGTGTGTTCAGGTGCTGACCAATGTTTAATCATACAGTGTACCTGTTAGAAACAAATCTTAGCTAAACTAAAGCCTGAGGCTACTCCATCATCTTCAACAGGAGCATGATTTGGCCCCTGGAAGACTTGTCTTTTAGATTTTATTGCCATTATAATTACCTTGAGTGATAATGATAATTTTCTTGACTTTTTATTAAGCAATTTTTTTTTTGTTCTGTTGTCAACTTTAGGAGCCTCGCAGTGTGTTTTTGTCAGAATGAATGCCTATCAGCTCCAAAAGCACTGCTTCATGAAAGCATTGCATACGCTGTGTGGATTTAAAGAGCGAGATGTAGTGGTTGTTTCATTCACAGTAGATGAGATCAGTAGAGAAGCAAGCATGAAAGACAGGTTGTGTGAAGATTAATGAAGGACTATGGGTCCAGCCAGACTGTGAGAAGGAGGGAGGTGCAAGAGTGTATAACCAGTGGTGGTGATGTAGTTTAAAATGAGGGATTTGAAGTGGAAATAAAGGCAGTGGGGTGGAAACAACAGATGACTTGTTGGAGGCAGGTGAGAAGTAGCTGATTTTGTCACACTTCAGACAGGCTTAGGCATAGCAGAGTAATATGGGGTGTACACGGTGGAATGGCATTTCCATTAACGAGACAAATTTTGGTGGTGTTGTCAGGACTTCCAGATGTAGGAATTGGAGGATGTTATTATTGTCATCCATGGTGTAGACCGTTTATAGCTGAAAACAAATTGAAAAGGTTAGGGCTGGGGAAGAAGCAGGAGAAATATAAAAATATTGTTACAACCATTAGGAGCCTATTACAGTGGATTTTATGTACTGTAAATTATATGCTTACAAAGATGTATAAATAGAATATGCTATATCGTAAAGATACAGCTTGTAATAATTGTCAGTTAATAGCTACAAATTACGGGCCAAATTTTGCCTTCATATATACTTTTAAAAGCTCTCATTAACATCACTGGATTATATATTTTAATAAGGATTTTTATCTAAGATTATGTTGTTATTTTAACATATCCTTATTAAATATTGACTTGGCACTGATGTGTGGATGCTTTTGCAGAAATAAGCCATTAAACCTGAACTGTAGCTCTTACCATCTAAGGCCCTGATGTTTTCTCTGGGTTTGATCCAGGAGTTTCCAAGAGCTCCACATCTGGGACCAAGGGTTCAAACTGGTTTCCTGCAAAACTGGTTACTTGGATCAGGGCCAGAATTCTTAGCACTTTGCTTAAGTTCCCCTTCTCTTTTTGAGGAAGGAACCTTTCTGTGTGGTCTCTGCCCCATTTTTAAATTCATTTCAATTCAGCATATTTTTCTGTTTGCTTTTGATAGAACATTTTGCAAAATACTGAATTCAGTAGTGGGTGTATCTTCTTGGCCACTTAAAGTTCATTCACAGAAAAATGCCAGTAGTTGCCCTGAATAGGTAGGTGTATTAATTATTTAATGGCAACTATCACGTTGTAAATATTCTCCTATATAGATCAATCAATCAAAGCCTCAGCTGTTTTCCAGTAAACATCAACATTGTATGGAGATTAATATGAAGAAAGAAATAAAAATAAATATTTTCTTTGGTTTCAGTAATAGCAAATTCTCCTCACTTTAATGCACTGAGAAGAGTCCATTTAAGTAATCATTAGAAAGCTTGATTTTAATGCTTAGATGTTAGCTAATGGAGCTTAATCATGCTTTGAACTGGGGTAAAACTGTGACAAGGGCTCAGTTGCTGTGAATGACACTGTATAAATAAAGATGATTACTTTAATGCACTGAGCAAATAATATTTCTCTGAATCTTGGTAGTGGTGAACATGAAGGAAGTCGGCGGATGAAAACAGAATTACTGGTGCAGATGGATGGCTTGGCCCGATCTGATGATCTTGTATTTGTTTTAGCAGCTTCCAATCTGCCATGGTAAGAGATCCAGAGAGTACATTTTGAATACATTTGCATGAGCTTCTAAGCACAGATAAAGATTTTATTTAGACTTTTGCAGAAAAGCCTTGATATTTGGTTAAAGCATTTAAAGATTAATTTGGAGCTTTTACTTTTAAACTCTACAATTCTTGCTATTTGTGCCACATGAGAATAATCCATAATAAAGTCAACATATGCTGGTGCTATCAGCTGCTAATATTTAAAATGGAGTATTTGACTTTATAGGCAAGTTATTTACTATGTTTAAGCTAAGAAGGGTTTCAGCCTGGAACTGTAAGGTGCTTAAAACATCTAGTGCTTAGAAGGATACTCCACAAATAGGAATGTTGGATTTTATTGGTATCAAATGTGACTTTTAAAAGTTGAGGGGCAAAATTCTAAAGTTTCTTTAACATTATTTAGAATAGAAGAACAAACGGTTTAAGATTGGAACTAGGGCACTTCATCATGTTGGTTCTCAAAATGGGCAGGACACGTATTGAGACCAACACAGACAGAAGAGGATGAGGTAAGGAGGTAACATGTAGTGTGACAACTGTGCTGGGGGGAGTCCCACAGACAGCAGAAAATGGCCAGCTCATGTGCTCTCCTTGAACGGCATCTGCCATGGCCACTGTCAGACCGAGCACGTTGATCTGGCTTGATCATTCATCTGAATTAGTGTAGTATAGCTTTTTCTTCCATACAAAACCTTATCAAATGGTTGCAAATAGTACATGGGGAAAACAACGGCTGTTGGTTAAGCACAGCTATTTTTAACAGTCTGATTTGTAGCTTATTAATCATCTTACGGAGTAGAAGCCAACACCTGTACAGGGAATTGAAGCACATTGATGATGGGCTTGTTTTTGAAGTTAGTTTTGTAGGTCTGGAATTAGTCTGTGGATTTCTGCCTGCCCCGAGATTCCCTCTGTCCCTGGCCATGAAATCTTCAGTGGAAAATGCTATTTTCCTCCAGAGAAATCTGTGCATTGAAAACAGAGAGAGGAACCTCAGCAAAGTAAACTGTGAAATCATCTGTTTGGCGAGGGACAGTCTTGGATGCAAACGTCTGCAAAAAAAGACAAGTTTGTCATAAGAAGGGTTTTTTTCTTCCTTTCCCTGAAGTATACGTGAAACAGAGAACTACAAGGTGTCTGTTAAGGCCTGAATGGCTGATCAGCATAGCACTGAGATCTGTCTTGATATCCATGTCTCTAAAGGCATGCAGACCTAAGTGGGCCCATGAACCTCTCGCATGTAGAGGTGGTGAAGCTAGGAGGCTGTTACGGGTTTGTGTGGTGTGAGGTTATTTTTGGTAGCAGGGGAGGGGGCTGCAGAGGTGGCTCCTGTAAGAAGCTGCTGGAAGCTCCCCCGGCTCCAAGTCGGAACCGCCTCTGGCCCAGGCCGACCCCATCAGTGACGGTGGTAGCGCCTCTGGGAGAACAGATTGAAGAAGGGGAACCGGCAGTGTGGGGATTGGAATGTGAGAGGAACCCCTCTGCAGATACCGAGGTCAGTGAAGGAGGAGGGGGAGGAGGGGCGCCTGAGGAGGCTGATGGCCCTGCAACCCGTGGTGAGAAGGCAGGCTGTCCCCCTGCAGCCCAGGGAGGTGAACGGTGGAGCGGAGGCTCCCGAAAATGGCCGTAACTCCATGGTAAAAACCACGCTGGAGCAGTGTGTGACTGGAGAGCAGCCCGCGGGAAGGACCCGCTCCAGGGAAGTTCGGGAAGAACTGAAGCCTGAGGAAAGGACCCACGTTGGAGAAGTTGGTGAAGGACTGTCTCCCGTGGGAGGGACCCCACGGTGGAGCAGGAATCTTCCCCCTGAGGAGGAAGGAGCGGCAGAGACAAGGTGTGAGGAGCTGACTTCAACCCCCATCCCCTGTTCCCCTGCACCACCAGGGGGAGGAGGTGGAGAGAACCGGGAATGGAGCTGAGCCGGGAAGGCGGGAGGGGTGGGGGGAAGGGGTTCTGAGGTTGGGTTTCACTTCCTAATATCCTTGGTTTTGATTTGATTGGTAGTAAATGGAATGGATTTTGTTTCTTCCCCAAGTGAGCCTGTCTTTTGCCCGTGACCATAAGTGGGGAGTGATCCCTCCCAGTCCTTGTCTCGACCCACAAGCCTGCCTTTGGATTTTCTCCTCATCCCAACATGGCCAGGCGAGGGGGTGGGGGGTGAGTGAGTGGCTGCGTGGTGCTTTGTTACTGGCTGAGTCTGAAGACAGCAGTCCTTATTTCCAGGGAACTACAAACTGTGGTCTGGGAAGCATTTGGTGGAGCCCAGTGGCAGGTGTTCCCAGGAATGACCTTGTGTGAGCAGCAGCTCAGCAGCATTTCAAGTGGCGATACTCGAAATTTGACTGAAAGTGACGTTGTTCATTGACAGGACGCTCACCTAGCTCTGCAGTGTGACAGCCACAGAACAGGGTGTCCAAAACTGGCTGGGAGCACCCACAAAACCACAGGATTCATTCCTGGATTGTTTTTTTACGATTAGTGATTTTTGGCTGATTCTCTTCAGGTTGCCATAGGGAGACGTGTTGGAAAAGCCTGTCTGTGTGACTCAAGGCCTCTGGGCTGTGATCAGCAGGCTGTTGCTGGCCATAGGGAGCATCCAAATCTGAATGACACAGTGTGTGTATCCACAGCTGCTTGCTTTTGGGTACTTACAAAAAAACCTCAACTCTTACTGCATATTTTGTTTTGTATAATGTACAAATGCACTTCTTGGTCATGACACACCACCTAATGTTCTCTCACAAAGTTTCTGGTAATGCTTTATTCCTCTCCTCAGCTGATCCCCTTTTTGGCAGGCCTGGCTGAAAGGCCAAGGGAACAGGCAAAGAGAATTAAACAACAGAAGTGATATTGGTGCCTCAGAATTGAGGCCCAAAGGTAGTATTTTCAATCAGTCCCATGTGGCCTGTAAGCCTGACCCATTTCAAAATACGTTGGTGCTGAGAAGCCTGAGTCCTTCAGAGACACAGGAGGATGTGGGTCCCCAAGTCTCCACAGCTCTGTGGACGGCTCTGCCATACAGAATTTCCTGCATGATGAACAAAAGGGTGTTTTACCCCAGTCCATCATCTTTCATGAACTTTGTGGTCAGTGTTCACATCGCATAATTTTGGCACCTAAGGTAGAAGACAAGTTTTTCCTGCTGTGAGACAGTGAACAGCAAAAGAACAGATGCAGCAGTTTGGAGCAATTGAGAGAGACCCACAGGAGTCAATGCTGTTTAACACCTTCATTGATGACTTGGATGATGGGACAGAGTGCACCTTCAGCAAGTGTGCAGATGATACAAAACTGGGAGGAGCAGTTGATAGACCAGAGGGTTGTGCTGCCATTCAGAGGTACCTCGACAGGCCGGAGGAATGAGCCCACAGGAATCTCCTGAAAGCTCGAGTGCATGTGATCAAACAGTGGCACAGGTTGCTCAGGGAGGCCGTGGAGTCTCCATCCTTGCAGATGCTCAAAACCTGACTGGATGTGGCCCTGAGCAACCTCCTCTGGCTGACCCTAATTTGAGCAGGGGGTTGGACTAAATGATCTCCATGAGATGCCTAGTTCTGCAATGCTGTAAATCAAAGCAGGGGCCTAATCTAGGTACCGTGAGAGTAATTCAAAGTATTTCTCTCTTCTGAATGTAAGAAAGCCTAAGGGGAGCGGTCTTCTAAGTTAGGCATAGAGAACAGTTGCTGCATGCAAACAGGCAGTATGTTACCTTTCAGTATCTCTCATTAAAAATTGATTAATTAAAATAAATACTTAAGAACTCACTTGAGTATTACACAGTTCTCTGATGTAAAGGCTGGAGTTTCTGTCCATCACGGGAAGAGATCCAGTCCACCTCCTTCTACAAGCCCTGTCTTTCCCTCTACATTTTCTTTCCTAGTGCAAAACCTTATGTTTCCCATACAGTTAAGGAAGGGTGCTTCTGAGAGCCACCAGGCAGATATCTTACCTGCTAAAATTCAAGTGCCAAAGTGGCAACATATTCAGAGGCTTTCATCTGCCTCTATGGCCTGTCCAGGGTTTTCAGGCTCTTTAAGTAGGAGGATGGCTGTGTAGGCATCTAAAATTTATGTAGAAATAAGATGTGCAAGTTAGGCTGGTTCCCACCCTGACCCAACGGTGTAAGTACAAAGCCATCACTGGCTTTTGTAGCCATAATAGTGGAGTCTGTGTGTTGGTTTGGGGGATTTATGCCTTGGACAAACTCATGAATTTAAATCAGTACAAAATCCACCGCATTTTGTGTTACAGTATCTACATGGAAGGAATTGAGCAGAATTTGATTTAACAATGTTCCAGTTGTGTAAGAAAATACTGAAAAATAAATAGCTACTGGGTGTGTGAACAGTTAAGTTTGAAAGAGAATTAATACATTAATAATCCATTTGTCCTTTTATGGTTCGTTAATAATACACTATAAATGTTTATGTTACTGTAGCATCGTTACCCTTTTAGAAAGAGAAACTGAGCAGTGCATTGCACCTTTTCGTGGTCTCTTAAATTACCCTGTGAGTAGCTAAGCTTCACATGTAATGCTGCAGCATGGCAGTATTAAAAAGGATCAGATGTCTTTAGAGGATCCATGTCTTTCTGCTCTTGCAGACTGGTTTGAAAGGAAAAATTGAGTATTTGAAACCCAACTCGAGGAAGAGTTCAGAGATAGCAACTGGTCTGAATGTCACCATGTGGCTGGTGCTGGATCTAGCGATCTTGGAGATGTGTTGATGTCAGCGTGAGGGTGAACTCTCTCTGTATGCTCTGCATGCTTCCGTGGAAAGAGGTTCCTGCATGTATCTTATTAACATGTGTCTGCCTTATGCAACCGCTAAACTCATTCTGGAAAATCATGCAAAAATTACAGAATACAGTTTTGAGTGTTTTACACTTCTGATTTTGGATCATTTTGCAAATATGAAGTGCTAATTTCTGCAAAATTTCTTCTTTGAAACGTCAAAAATGACACAGCTTTTTTTAAGGCAGATCCAAAATGGCAAGATTTCTATTTTGGGGGAACTGCTGCCACATAAAGCTGGCAAGCTGTGTTGGTACAAGGATGGTAGCTGAGCCACTGTGAGAAGCCAGCTCCCACTTTCGCACGTTTTGTACCTGAGAGCTTAGAATTTCCTTTTGGATTTTCTCAACATTGCTCATGGGCAGGTTGGATTTTGCCCTCTCTTAAGCAAATCCAACCTCTGAGTGTAATGACTCCATTGTCTGGCAGAAATGTGCCTACTGCAGAGAATATGCTTTGAAATGTGGCAAAGTGTATGCTTAGAAAAGTGTTTTAGTGGGATGGAAAGCTTCTGAAAGCCACAAGCATCTCACATTATCATTGAGCTCACAGCCTTGAGGAATTTGGGGGTATCTGCTTCCAGCAAGGTCAGTGGTGTTTGAACCTCCTTTAAAATCTTGGCTAGATGTTTACAGATTATTTTTACGCGTATTAGGCAACATTCAGTCCTACTTGTAAGGCCACCTAGGGATATTTTGTAACAGAGCTTCAGAATACCTAGTACTACAGTCCAAGGTTGTGGCTTCACAGCACAGCCCTGTGTTCTTGCAAACATTTGGTATTAAGCTGGATTTCAAGAGATTTGTTTAACTTGGGTATTTGTTGATCATGAAAAAAATTACTGCCAAGCTGCTTTTAAATGAATGAAAAGAAGCCTAAACAAAGCTCTTTACGCTGCACTGCAGCTATTGATCTTCCTCCTCAGCCAGCGCTTGCTGCCCAGCCTCGCTTCCTGCTACTCATCAGCAAGGCACTTCCTATTGACAAATTACTTGTTTAAATGATTCAACTTAATTAAATAAAATAAAGGCCTCGTTAGTGAAGAAAAAAAGTGATTCTTAACCACGTAGTGAATGTTTCCTAATGTATTAGTGCATTCAATTCGACTTCCATTCCAGTGCTGCCTTCTTCTCCCTCCCCACCCTCAGGGTGGGTGAAGCTTTGGTGCAGGCTGATAGGCTCTTCCCTTCTTGTCGGAGATGAGTCCCGTTGGAGCTGTGAGCGCATGGCCAAGATGGATTCAAGGAGAGATGGGCTGTGAAACCCAAATTGGATCTGGGATTACCCTGTAGTGAGCTCTTTCCTTCACTCTCAGTAGTGCACAGTATGTACAGTGGAGGAGAGCAAGGAAGGAAAGCGGAGGACAGTGTCGGGAAGCCCTAAGAGGAGCAGGAGAAAACGTGGCATGACTACAAGCCCTCAGCTTGTGGGGGCTCTGCCTAGGCCGTCTGCACAGGAGGATGGGAGTGGGAAGCATGGGAAGCTTGCTCATT
This sequence comes from Pandion haliaetus, assembly GCA_013401275.1. Classification (NCBI taxonomy): domain Eukaryota; kingdom Metazoa; phylum Chordata; class Aves; order Accipitriformes; family Pandionidae; genus Pandion; species Pandion haliaetus. The sequence goes on along the minus strand of VYZV01017249.1, from coordinate 24,519 downwards.
CTTGGTGCCTTTTCCTCTAGAGCACTGCAGTGATGATTGCACTAGGGAGGGATTAATTATGGACCAGTCAGCCCTTTTTGCTCTTTCTGGGTTCACCTCTGGATTTGTTGAGGTCTCTTAGTTTCTGCCTAAAACACAATTGTTACCCTTTTTCCTTCTGGAAATGAAAATAGGTGTCTTGTTTATCTTCGTGAAATTCGGGAGTGATGACATGGCATGATGCCACATGATGTCAACGTGTGGGAGCTCCAAAAAGTCACCGCTTTTATAGGTCCTGTACAGCTTTGTGTATCTTTTCATGAGCATTTCTTAGTACTTGTGTTGGTTATTATTTCAGAGAATATTTTGGCTGGCTCAGTGCTTATTATTCTGTTCTGCTTAATGTCACTTAACCTTGCATTTGATCACTAACAAAACAATTTAGCAAACAACCTAAACACTTAAGATAACAAAAATATTATGTCTGTATTTTCCTCTTTAGCCAACAAGCAGGGTCACTGTAACCTTTTTGGATAAATAGAGCAATTTCTGTGTATCAGTGGACTTATTTACAGAACATGGCTAGGGAGCTCATGAAACTGTGAAGTTGGAGGACACCCCAGGAGTGCTCTGAAGCAGGAGTGATGGAAAACACCATCATTTAGAGGATTTGTAGGGTATTTGCAGAGACTCTGGCTGTGGTTGTCCTTTGCCTGTAAGGGCAGTTTAGAGTACCTGCATGGGCACCTCTAAAACCCTGAGCACTTTTGCCCTGTTTATGCAGAGGATGGTAATATGGGTAAACAGCCAAGGGGCTGGTCACCTAGAAAGTAGTTATTTCCAGCCAAGCAAAGCAATTTTGAGGAGAAGTTGAGCTGAAAATACACTTGAAAAGAGAGTGGGGACTAATGTGGTTCCTTGGCTGTTCTGGGTGGCAACCTGTGCGAGAGGCGTTGCATGGAATGTCGGACAGCATCTTAAAACAGCCTAAAAATATCAATAATAATATCAATATACCAAGAACCATTGATTAGCAAACTCTGGTATTTACTTCTGGGGCCTTGGTTAAGTAATAGGATGGATCTGAGTGAATTCCTGTTGTCTGCTGAAGTTCGTATTAATCCAGTTTTCTAACCTTCGCTTTCATTGCCCTTGGCTCAGTGCATGTGGAACAAGCTCTCCCAAACCGAGAGGTCCTTTCTGGGGAAAGGGACACTCCTGCTCCTCCTGAGCCCAGAGCCAGGCGTGCTGAGGTCTGTGGAAAACTTAGGCAGGCACCTAGATGGGGATTTGGGAGCCCATTTTTTTGTTTTCTTTCTCGTGTGCTATGCCAGCAGAAAACATTCGTTTTTAAAAAATAGGGACACAGTCACCAAAGGTGACAGAAATAATCTCTATGGGTGTGCTACGGATCTGTCTTGAGCTGGCTTTGAGCTCCCTGTAAATTAAAGAGGAGTTTCATACAAGAAGCACTGCCTGAATGTTGACTTTGCTGGCAAAAAGATTTCACCCAGGGAATCCAGAAAGGTAGAGGCAGGTTTAAGTGTACCCACAGTCCCAGACTGCAGGTGCAGTCCTCCAACAGCTGGCTCCTTCTGCTCAGCCGACAAGGGTGGAAATGGTGCTCAGAGCTCCTGTTTTTCTGTCCGCACAAGACACATTGAAGTGAGTTTCCCTTTGATGAGTCTCTCAGCAGGTATGAGGACTGAATTGTATTTTAAACTGAAATAACAAGTGACTGAATGGGTCCAGTAGAGAAAGATTGGTACAGCACCTGGAAGGATAATAGCTCAGAGCAGCTCCTGGAAGGCACTGGAGACTTGTGACTGAGTAAATATTTTGTAGCAGCCATTTCTTCTTCAAAATTTTATGGATGACTGGGGTACTTGTAGACCGTTCCCATTACACAAGTGACAAGGGATGAACTGGAGTAGGAATTTGTATTCAGTTGTTTGGTTGTGTTACTGTTAGCTGCAAACAACTGAAAAGCACTTGGGGGGAAAAAACTAGATTAAAATCAACTGTTTGGATGCGTGTCGGAGAGGAGCTGGCACGCTGGGTGTACCAGGACTCCTGACACTTGATAGAATCTGTGGCACTGGCAAGAAGGGCTATTTCTAGATGGTGATGAAACACATTGAGAAAGGAACAGAAAGAAACATTCATTTTTCTTTCAAGCTTCCTTTGTGCATCACAAGCAAGTAAAAATCAAGAGTAGTCCCAATCTTTTGTATTTTACCTTTTTATTTTTCTTTTTTTTTTTTTTAGGCAAAACACCTTTATCAGTGTTGATGTTGGTGATCATCAGTGATCATGGTTTTTGGCTCACTGACCCATTTATCCAGCCTGTCCATCCTTCACATGATCCTTTTTATAAGGAGATTTTCGTCTGTGGCTGTATTATTTACAATTTCTATTGCAGGAGCAGTCTCAGATCAATGTCTTCTTCTGCCATAAACACGGCCCTCGCATCCAAGACCTTCAGTCTGGATTTTATACCTGCTGAGCATCCCTTACAAAGTAGCAGTTAATTAGTCCTGACAGTGCCCCAGACAGACAATTTGTAGTGTCTCCTTTATAGCAAAGGGAGAAAGGGGAGAGGTTGTTACTGATGAGACATGCTCCAGATGAGTGCTAGAGCCAGGGAACATAACTACCAACTTGTGATTGTTATTGTTAAGCCTCATTGTCACAAGCCAGCATACTGCTAACATGCTAAACAGGAGTACACTGGATAATTAATGCTTTTTTTTTTTCTCCCCCAAATTAGGTCGACACAGTTACAGGTGGGGTTGAAAAAATGTCAGTCCCTGCAGCGAGGAGGTTGCTGTCAACACCACATCTCTGCAATGAGATGCGCTGAGATGATTCCTCTCCTCCTTTGCTTGCAGGGAATTAGATTCTGCCATGCTGCGGCGGTTGGAGAAGAGGATTTTGGTTGACCTCCCAAGTAAAGAGGCACGGCAGGTGATGATCCAGCACTGGCTGCCCCCTCTGAGCAACAGTGGAGGCGTGGAGCTGAGAACAGATCTGGACTACAGCTTGCTGGGCCAGGTGAGACAGCACTGCAGCGGGGACAATGCCCACATCATGCTTGACGTCTTTCCGGGGTGGGAACCATAAGCAAGAGGGACATACATCACCCACAGCGGTGAGATTATGTTGTGGCAGAAGAGGTCCGAAGCAGGGGGTTGGGACAACACCTCTGTACACAGCAGTTGCGACATACAGAGCTGGGGGACGGACCCCACGAGGCTCAGTTTGAAGCTCCAGCTGAAGGGAGACCAGTGAGACACGGGGCTGAGCGTTTCACAGGCGTGTACCTGGCTGTGGAAATCACTGGTTTTACACAGCTCTGCTTGCAAAATGGTGTATTCTGATCCTCTCTGTTGGGCCAACTTTTCAGCCTTAAATACAGGGAGACTTCCAGCAACAGTATATTTTACCACTCTTCTCAGCAGGCTGGGAGCACTTCCAATTCATCGGGGTAATGAACAGTTAATTGTGTAGGGAAGGTTTGTCACAGCTCCACTGCTTCGGGAGAAAAAGAGCATTTAGACAGTGAAGAGATTCACTAGGTAGCAGGCTTTCTTCATTTAGCCCTTCGTCACATCCTGAATTCTTTGAAAGTATCTTACAGCTTACCCAGTTGGCCCTTTTTACGTCCGTTCACAGAGACAATACTGCTCAGTTTTTGTTTCATCAATGTTAATGAGGAAATATTTTATTAACAGGAAAGCTGGGAACGGACACAGAAAGGTGGGGTTTATTTGACCTATAGAAAATTGCCCTATAGAAAGAAAATACCCAGTATTTTCCTTGCTCCTACAAGGTACTGTGGGCACTCAAAACAAGAACATGCAACGTGAGTTCAAGGGAGGGTACACATAAAACTATGTAAGTTTACACATATAACACATATAAATATATTTCAGACAGGAATAGACTTTACAAATATTTTATATAAATATGTATGCTTGTCAATGCCATTCCTGTCCGGTTTGTAAGCCTGTAAGCTGTAATGTACCATTCTGATCCCGTCACAGGAAACAGAAGGGTACTCCGGCTCAGACATAAAACTCGTGTGCAAGGAAGCAGCCATGAGACCAGTGAGGAAAATCTTTGATGCTCTTGAAAATCATCAGCCAGGTACCACAGCTCTGAGTAGAGAATCCGATCTGGGAAATGCTGATGATTTGCTGTAACTCCAGAAATTACAATGCTAACCCCAGCAGGTGGAGCTCTGTTATCTGCTTAGAAAAGTTTTAAACTGTACATCTCTAAAACATCCACCTAAGCTAACATTTCCAAGAAACAGGCCTTTTTTTTAAAGCTGTCAGTATCTGCACTGTGCACTAATAAGAATTTTTCTTTATCTCACTAGGTTTATTCTGTTGTTTTCGTATATTAAGTGTTGCATTAGGCAGCGACATAAAAGAGTGTCTTTTGGTAATAGTATTTAATCAATTTTCTTTAGGTAACAGTAACTTACCCGTGATCCGGTTAGACACGATCACAACAGCAGATTTCCTGGATGTGATTGCCCACACCAAGCCATCAGCAAAGAATCTAAGCCAGAAGTACACAGCTTGGCAGAGAGAATTTGAGTCAGTTTGACAAAAGCCCCCGAAGATTGAAAATTTCCAAGACTTTTGCTATCCAAAATGGCATCGCCTTGCCTCCAAAGGATCAAACAGTGATGGGGAAGGCAGTGGCTGTTGTTTCCAGGAAAGAGAATGCAGTGAGAAATGTCAGGGGGAAATCTTCACTTTCAAAATTTAATGGGGATGGGGGGAGTGTTTGGTTATTTTTTATTAGCCATTTTCAAAGACCACTCAAAAAACATTCTTCATGGAAATAATGTAATGGCAGTTGCTATATTGTGAAGACTCCAGCCTTCATTTTATGTATAAAGACTTAAGAGATTGCTTGCTTGTCAGTCTTTATTCATGATAGCTGTTTACAGGTTTGAGGTAGAGGAACTGGAGCAGAAAGCTTGTTAAGAACAGTTAGATGATTAGCATAATTCTCCCTTTCCGAGACTCACTAGAGCATCACAATCGGCGTGGCTTTACCAGAAGAGACCTGCACCCTTTCTAATGAAACGTAAGTGACTGCCTCAAATGAAATCCGGGACCTGAGCAGTGCCTTGTAAATTTAGTTAGTTTGTCATTGTTTTCAACTGAGATCAAAGACTTGATGTGCCAAATGAATTGCTTTCCAGTTGGTTCAGGGTATTTCCAAGGTGGTAAAGGCAAGGAATTAGAGGAGCTTGGAGACAATAGAAAATCAGCAGATTTAGGCTAATCTGACTAGAAACTGGATTGGTGGTTACCCACTTGTTTGCAACCAGCCATAAAATGCACGTGGCGAGTCTTTGCAGCGCAGTGGTAAATACCAGCCAAGCTGGGAGACTGTTCTGCTTATAAACTTGGCCAGGTAAGCAGTCAGGACTGCCACGTGTCCTGCAATCTTTTAAATAGAAATTCTAATCAGTCACACTTTCACACTCTCAGCTCTCAGTGCTGCCTCTCTTACCCTCCCTCTTGCTTGCCAAGACAGTTATCCTCTTTGCAGTTCTCCCAGTGTTTTCCTGCATGGGCTTGTATGCAGCTGCTTTTTTAAGTAGCACAGTCTTGCACGCTTTCCAGCAGGCTCCAGGACCTCTGAAGCACCGACAGTCTCTTTTTCTTCCAGCATCAGTCACGTTGTCGGAAGTCTTTACGGCAAATGCCTTCACAGGATTTTGCTAATAGATCTCATGCCTCCTGAACCTGACTCAGACTACAGGCCAAAGCCCTCCCTGATTTACTCCAAGCAGAAACCAATGCGGGTTCAGAACTGTTGGCATGAACACCAGATGCATGAATTTATTTAAAACGGTAGGTTACACTTTATGAGGGCACGCAAACCGTATCTAAAGACAGCTTTTGTTCCTGGGAGTTTTACTGTTCCTTGTGTTTCTGCTGCAAAGTCTAATACTCCGTCCGCACATTCCATCTTGGACAGATTAAATCTGAATGTAGGCAACCACCCACCAAGTGAGACTGCAGACAGACGCTCTTTCATGGAAGGAGAGCTTCCCATTCGTTTATCACAATGATTTTTCTTAACAGGAACGAGCATGGCTCATTAACACAAAACTGTATTTTCAATAAGGTCACTACTCCAGTAATGTGTAATTACAATCTAATAATTTAACGCTCAGGAGCACTGTAAAACAACTGTCAAGGACTTTGATTATTACAGTTTGCAAATGGACTAGAAAAGCTATTTACCATCAGTACAAAGTTGGTTCATATTGGGGGATTTAGCGCATAGGAAAAGCACTGCGTACTTCAGAATTAAATTTCATTTTACAGCTCTACTAACCAACTGTGTAAAAACTGGAATCTGTCCCCAGGGCTTGTAAAAGATTTTTCCCATAACATTAAAAAGAAACAAAAAAACCCCCAACAACAGTGAAATTTTGCAACTGTAGCATTAATAGGACCCTGCTGAAGTCCAATTTCAAAAATTCACAGTCTCTAAGGCTTTTAATACCAGATTTTTGTTTCTGTACCATTCTTTTTAATAACAGCATCTAATTAAAACATCTGTAAAATGCTGACAGTTTTAATTTTATGTAAAATTTGAAAACCAAAACCAGGATCTGTTCTAATGAGAGGAAAGATATCAACAACAGTTATTATTAAACCATGGTGATATTTTAATTTAAAAGTCACTTCTAAATGTGCATAATGTCTACCTTTAAATTGCAGCAGAGCAGAGGCATACTCAGTGAAATCACTACAGGCTGACTAAGGCTCTGTTGCTAGTCTTTGAGGTTTATTTACTTGAGTATTTCCAGTAGGTTTTTTCAGTTTAGCTTATTCAGCAGAAGAATGTGACACTTTCTAGACAGGGCCTTGAGTCGGTTACTTCTTGAAAACTGAAAATAAACAGAACTCTCTGCCATGCTCCCTGTGTCATTCAGGAAAGCAGCTGTGTTGGTTGTAGCCTTTCTGTCTCACCTGCTGCATGTCTGCGGTCCCTCACCACATCCTTGTGAAAGTACTACAGGAAAGGGGCTTTGCCGTGACTGCGCCGGGCCTATGCCCATCCTCTGCCCTTTCACAACTCAAGCGTAAGGAGTTCACGGCTAGGTTTCTGATGCAATACATGCACTGGTCCTGTGACCTTAATTTTTGAAGCAAGAGGAGCGGAAATGATGTGGGACCGACATTTCTTCAAGCTGTTCCCTTTCTCATAGCAGACACTCTAGGATATGTTCCACTGCCTCTGGAAAATTCTCACAGGTTAAGTAAGGAGCCGGATTGATCTTGTCTTCATCCGCTGGTCGGTATTTACCTGTAACAGATTCACAAAAAGATGTATTTACCAAGCTCCTTTGAGTATCCTTTTTTTCCCTGAAAATTACAGCCCCTCCTTTGATCAGTAACAACCAGACACTGTAGGAGAACTGCTCATCTGAGGTTCTCCTGCAACACATCCCCCAAGTCTTCCCTAAACAAACACTGAGCCTTACTGAAGACTCCTCCAGAGGCGGCTCTGGTTCACAATTAGTGTTACGTATGCTCTGGTCTCACTCTGCCGCACTGGCACTACTCGCTCACTCACTATTCAGATATTTGTGTTGTAGGTTCTTGAGATAATAATGTTATCATCTTCCCTTCTGGCTTTTATGAGGAAGAGTACAATTACTTGCTTTCATTTTCAACATGGACTGTGTGGCACAAGCAGCGGCCACCTCAGAAAGACCTTACCCAGTCCATGGTGCCATCAGTAACATTGATAACACCTGTCAGTCCCTTAAGGCTTCACTTTTGTCTGAAGCAAAATGACGTTTATAATTACCAGTGTAAATACTAGGGAATGTCACCAGAGTTCCTGAATGATCAGAGGTTACGTTGCTATGACTGATTTTGGCAGTCAGAGACGTCACAGTAACAGTTCTCTCTGTTCTTTGATTAGTGCTCAGGATTTTAGAGTTATCAGAGCAAAAAATTCACCCCTACAAGATAGTCGCCCCCATCTGTTACTTTATATCATCCTGCTATCAGTTCGGGGTCAGTGCTCTAGCCCTGTTGTTGAATCATTAAATATAACGGCCTGACTTAATCGCACTCTACTGCTTCACAGGCTCCCACGCTGTAGCTGAGGAAACGCATCTGCTGCGTACACCCCAAAATGCACGGGGTGATGGACTCGGTGTCTCCCAGCAGCCCACTGGCGTAACAAACGGCAGGAATGGGGGGCCTCTGCAAAGCGCCAGGGCTCAGAGCCTTTACCGCATCACTGAATGCACCACTGTCTCCCGCAATGACCGCTCCATCGAGTACTTACTTACCAGTCCTTACTAAAATCCCACGCATGCCCGCATTCTGGGCGCCGCCAACATCATCCCTGCAGTCCTGGGGCAGAACAGGACATCTGCTGGTTAGTGGTCACAAACACTTTGTTAACAAGTTTTTCATGACATTCTCTGCTTTGCCCATCACTACCCAGCCACTTAAAAGCAGCTACACAGAGCCAAATCATTTAGCTACCTATTAGACAAACTGTCACAGAATGATTTACTACGTGCTTTTTTGCCTGATCAAACAGCAACTGAAGTAAGAGAACTAACCCCATGGCCTACACATTAAATCCTGCCAGTTTTGATGGTGCGATTTTCACCCCTCGTTTAATCCCCGCGCTTTTAGAAGGATCTAGTTCATGGCATTTGGGAGGCACCACACGCCGTGGAGATGAGCACTACGTTAACAGGCAGGTGATAAGGTATTTGGTCCCCACGTACGTCACCAATCATGACGGCCTCCTCCGGGTCACAGTCAGTCCCCCGCAAAGCTTCCAAGAAGAAGGTTTTCTCTGGCTTCCCCACCGCTGTTGCTTTGGTGTCTGTTGCGTATTCCAGCCCAGCTACAAAAGGTCCAGGTCCCAGAGCCAAGCCATCTTTCTTCTTGAAGTATCTGGCTTTATGTATAGCTATAAGAGGAGCCCCATCCAGAATCAACCTAAAGAATGAAGGAAGAAGGAAGTACAAAAATTACATTTTAAAACCCCAGGATTTACAGCTGAAGGCCGGAACTGGCTTTCGTTTAGGTTGATGATGCTGACTTCTGTGAAGCCCCAGATTATAATGCAAGCTAGCATTCATTTGGAGAGTTAAATAAAGTTCCTTCCTTTCTTTTCCCCAGAAACAGCTAATAAAACAAATTTCCCAAATAAAGAATTTATTATCTTGAGGATTTTAACAGGTAACTATTTTTAAATCCTGTCTCTCTCTCTCTCATGCACTTCACTCCATTACTCTCAGCAGCCTCACTTTTCACTAAGGCAAACATCCTAACATTAGAACCCATCTGATTTCCCCACGCAAATATTTTAAAATACATTAACTACAGGTAGTGGCTGGAGGTAGCAGTTTGATGGCCACAGCTCTAATCTCCTTGCCTGGACTGAGAACACAGCAGTGCTGTCAGGCTGCTGCTGCCAGGAAATCTGCAGCCCAGCAGTTCTTGGGGCTGTCGGTGTCACCTCTAACAGCCGAACAGCTATGCGTATCCATCAGAGATGGGTGTTCAGGTGAGTCCCAAGTAGAAGTTGAATCATTTTACTTTAACTTTGTATTTCGACATTGGAGGTATTACAGTAACAAGTTACACAAAAAGGCACAAGGATATTAGGGGCATTCAGGTCCCACTGAATTCCCCAGTTAACAGCGCTATCACTGAGCCTTTTAGAAACAAAGCTGGATTTGGGCTCCTCGCTGCTGGGAACCAAAAATTACAAGTGAAAGATAGTTCAAAGCAACAAGCCATCAGATCCCAAATGCTTCTGAGTACAATAAAAGGGCCACAGAACAAGGGTCATAATGCCCGGTGTGGTGGCGTTCTGGGAGGGTTTTGGCTGGGCACGGCACCTGGGAGCCTCGGGAAGCGAGTGCAGCGGTGGTCTGACAGACTGGGAACTGCTCCCTGCCAACAGCTGAGATCCTCCCACCTCCCACAGGCCCGTTTCTGCCCCTCCTCGGGGTTCCACAGACAGCATCTCTGCCCGCCAGCTGACCTGCCTGTTAAAACCCTGCACAGAACACAGGATTGTCTGGAGCGGGTAGAAAAAGGAAGGGAAGAAGTAATTAAGAAACTGCTGTTACTCCACCCACCTCACGCAGTGCCTCCTTAGCCTCGCCACCCTGTCACCCCTGTCGATTCACCTCATGTCTGCTTGGGGGCTCCTGTCTTAACGCTCAACTTGTAAAACCCTTGTGGCAGGGAGTGTGTCTCGTTAGTGCACACAGTGCCTGAACAGTGGACCCATGACAGCAAAGTAATAAACGGGAGTTTAAGAGGGCTTGCTTTCACAGAATCTGGACCTAATCTTTGATTTTTCCATTTCCGTTACCCGCCTGGTAGTTTTTTCCTTACAGCAGACACAGCAACTACCTGTCCAGGAGCAAAGGGAAGCCTGTGTAGCTGCTGTGCTAGAGGAATCCTCTTGGTGATACCAAGCACAGCAACATTATTAGAGTCCTCCCCCTCCCCAGCCTCAGCTTCAGTGCAACAAAAGCCCTCCAGACAGTATAGAAGTTGACGTAACGACTGCCAAACGCTTCCTGTTTGATTTTGCAGCACCTCCTGCAGGTACTGAAGCGACTCCAGTCTAGCTAAGCTAGAGGATAGAAGGGAAACATTGGCTGTTATCTTCAAGGCAGAAAGGAGGATTTCTTCTCCTCTTAACCCTGCTTGATTTACCAAAAAAACCACCTTTAAGAAAACAAACAAAATCTTGCTTTGGCTCTTCACTGCCTTTCCAGAGCTCTGCTGTGGCTCTGCTCAAAGAGGCTGGCCTAGGTGAGTTGTATGCTCCTTGGAGGACGTCTGCTCCTTCCCACATGTTTGCAGAGCAGCCTGGGTACCCTGAGCAGTACATAAATGATAATATTTCATTTCACTCAATTATCACAAAACACTTCTAGTGAAATCAATGCCTTCCAAAGCAAGCTCAACAAGAACAGAGCTGGCATGTGTATCTGTGAGCAGCCAGATATGTTCACGATGGGAGGATGCCTCTAGGATACAGAAAAATTTAATTTGACAGCAGCACCACAACCACTTGGATTGCAGGAAAGATCTCATCTGAGAGAATTCCTTTAAATGCAGCATCAAAATCCCATGTCTGCAAAAGGAGAAATTTAGTCTCAGTCATTTCAAACGGTACCTAGAGAACGGCCTTACTCAGTGTATCTCGTTTTGGGACTCATATTGGGTTAGATTTACCTAACCTAATGTTGGGTATCAACTGAGTAGTTGCCTGCCAGGTAATTAGTCAGCCTAGGCTCTTCACAGTCAGTGGAGAGGAAAATGCACTTCTAGGGCACAATGCAACTGTCCTATTTTAAGCACTCCTAGGGGACAAATGAACAATGCCTCACAGGCACCTCCTTTCTCCCTCAGGACCCCAAGTCACCAGCCCAGATACAGGCATCAGCACTGTAGATACCTGCATTTAATCAGACTCACCTTAAAGTTTTGCTATGAGCAATGCAAATCCGAAGTGACTTTATCATCTGAGCAGTAAAGTACAAGGAACAGGGACAGGGCACAAGGCTCGAGAAGAAGAGAATGTGGCCAATAATTAGAATTCCCATTAGACCAAACAAAACTGGCAAAACAGTTTACCCTCAATAGAGGGCTGGGGGAAATACCCAGAACAAGTCAGTGAGATGTTAAAGATCAGACATAGCCCATCCTAGGGCCCCCGCCCAGCCTGAAACACAGAACTGGGAAAAGACTGGGCAAATAAATCCAGGACAGATTCACAGGTGATGAATGAAATCTTCCTCCAGGCAAACAAGTCAGCCGAGCAGCTGGGAATGCATCTGCTCAAGGCAAGGTGAGCTGAAGGACTTGGCTCAATACTCAGCCGCACCACCCAGACAGCCCTGGATATAGGATGCTCAGGCAGCACGGACTCCATGCTAACCCCTGAATACATCTCTCTTGGGCAGCAAGGCCATGCCGCACCCACTGCAGGGGACTGGATTTGGCCTTCAGCACCTTCCTTCCATCACAAGAGCTAGTGTGCAATTCTGTGTTTAATGCAAAAAGCCCAAATGCAGCCTGGGACAACCTCACCCACCTCCACAGGGCCAGTTCTGCAGGCTTTCCTGTGTGTGCTGGCCTGGGGAAGCCTGGGGCCCTCAGGGACCCTGAACGTGATGACTGGTTTCTTGTTGCAAGTGTCCCAGTCTCCAGCCCAAGGCAGCTAATCATTCAATGGCTAATATATTCGTGACAGAAATATCAATAAATAAAATGATGTAAGCACTGGAATACATGATGGGCTAAGTTCACACAGTTGTGAAATTAAGAGTCCGCTCATGAGTGCACTGTAAAACTCTAAAATCAATGCCATTGGCAACATGCAATAATGAGGCTGCCCAAGACTCAGTTTGGGTCAATACATGTTCTCATGACACAGAATTGGCATGCAGCTAAGGACAGCATTGGCTTCTGTTACGGGTTTGTGTGGTGCGGTTTTTTTGGTATTGGGGAGGGGGCTGCAGAGGTGGCTACTGTAAGAAGCTGCTAGAAGCTCCCCCGGCTCCAAGGAGTCGGACCC